>JAJLZP010000005.1:600000-867793 GCA_030572355.1 Yamadazyma dendronema
CAATTGCTCTGTCTAAGAGGTAGGAGTAATATACCGAACCATATGAGAAAAGGTGGAGGAATTTACCATGCCAAGTCGACCATCTATCGGCAAATACCTGCAACTGAGATTCCAAATTATGGTATATAGGTGTAGTATCAAATATATCAAAGTTCTCTGCCATTTGCGTAACAGTATCCGCATTATGAAGAACTTGATCCAATAATGCCATTTTGGATTGCATGAAGATTTCGGTATCATATAGAAGAACTTTTTGGTCTTGATTATTTTGGAATAATTCTTCAGGTAATGGTTCACCAGTTTTGTAGTGCTTTGCAATCTTACAGATAATTCTTGGATCTTTAGCAAATGACTCCATTAACACAGAAGGTAACTCCACAAAATCGGTGACGGCCCTAGTTCCAGACAAGTTCTGTAACTTTGTTCTTCCTATCATCGAATGCATTGCATGTCCCATTTCATGGAAAATAGTTTCCACTTGGTCCAAATTGAGTAGCGTGGGCCCCACAGAAAATGGGAAAAGTGATGACTGTCTGTGGAAGTTAAAAACTAATGAGATAACTGGAAGTTGATAATCTTCTGCATCATTCAAGTGAACCTGGTGTTTGATGACATCTTTCAGTTCTATGTTAATATCAGTGTTCAACTGTCTTGAGCACACAATTGTGAAATGAGATGGAAAAACTTTGGGGGACCAGAAATCTATGTACAAATAACCCAAAGTTTTTTCTTCATTCATGTCAAAGACCTTGATCTTTCTAACTTGATTGGAATCCCAACTTTCGTCCTTTCCCAAGGCTTCAGGGACTAATTTGATCTTATAAATATTTTCGAAGAGTTTACTTAACCCGGCCATAACAGTACCGATCGATAAATAGTCTCTAATATTTCTGGTATCACCGGTGGCATTATCATGATCATTCTGAAGCTTATTGAGTAAATAATCCCTGTCCCAAGGCTTCACCTCATGGACTATTTCTTCTATGGGTAATGAAGGATCGGCACCTTCCTTGTATTTATATAACGATTCAACCTCCTCGAGTAATCCTTTCCCACTATTCTTATCCAAGAGACTAGCTTGGATTTTTCTCAAAAAAGTCATCACATTCTCGGGGGTTTTGGCCATTTTGTATTGTAACTGATGATGAGCGTAAGATTCATATCCTAACATCCTAGCTAAAACGGCTCTGTATTTGATGAAAGCGTTTAACAATTTTATTTGATGTTTTGAAGCATTATGATAAGCTATCCATACCTTACGTCTAATGGATTCTGACGAGCAGTGAGTTAAGACGTAATAAGGAATATGCTCTATGAGGGGTATCAGCACGAGGTTAGGGGATTTTCTATAAGTAGGCGACTTTGATTGCATCTTCAAAATCTGCCATTTCAAGTCATTATCGGTTATAGACTCAAATTCTGCCTTGTCAACGTTACACCAGAAAGAATCTAAAGATTGTAAACCATTAGAGTAGTTGGCACCGATGACAGATATTTCCTGGGTTAATTCCACAAAGTTTTTACGGCTTTCTTCATCCATGTGGATACCAGACTTCTCGAAATCTTGTTTCAAGTACTCACCAACCTTAACCTCCTCATCAGTGAGTTTTTCCAATATAGATTTATCTTTCAAAACATCAGCCAAGTTATAGTACAAGTCGACATTGGTGTTCAACTGGTTCATGTATTCGAATAATAACTCGTGGGTCGTCTGAGCAGCATCCACCCATTCTTGTTTCGGATGAGCATTCCTAATAAATTCTGCAACATCAATAACTCTACAGAGAACATCACTAAGTTGATCGAGTTTTCTGATGTATGTTAGCCTACCTTGTTCATTGGCACTAACGTCTGACAACATCTGGCTTACGAGATCTTTAGCCACTTGCAAAGAATCCTTTGAAAACTGGACAAGTCCATCAGGGCTCTTCAAGTACTCGTTCTTGAAAAGACCTACATTATGCGGATTTTGCTTATTGAAATCATTATAGAACTTCTGATCATCGAATACACGCTTAAGAGTATCTGCATCAGATTCATTGGTAGCAGGTTTTATTAAGGTCCGTATTCCAAAGTACGGTCTAGGAGATATAAAGGAGGCCCTGTTTGGTATCAGAAACAGCCTTAAAGGCCTTGACCTCAAAAGTTTGGAATGAAACAGTTTCATGACTTTCAAATCATTAGTTTGTTAAGTGAAAAATAAATGCGAGAACAAAATTTGTCACCTGAGAGTCATTGTGAATCAAACGTTGAACTTCATCAGAGATGAGCATTGAATAAACGAAGAATTTGATTGAAATTCATGAGGGCAATGAGAGAGAGCCCCGAAAAGCAGGCGGGGGCAAAAGCCTTGTATTGTGCAATAGTAACCAGTCTTTAAATCGTGTAAAGGAGGTTTGGACCCTATTGTCTTTAGTGAGAAAAAAACAATCATTATTTCTTAGTGTCTTGGAAAGTGATGTAATGCATTAGCGAGCAGCACTAGTAAGCCGTCATGATAATGAAACTCATGACCCTAAAGAAGCCCGTGGAAACTGAAGCCCATACACATTCTCTACTCTTCATTCTCTATACAACCAACTCTTGGGGTTACGAAGTCCGAATCGGTGCCACCAGTCCCTTTAGCCCTGTTGCAGATCCAACACCAACCCTTACCAACAAGAGTCGCGCGGTGCACTGCGAGCCTCCATTCTGACAATTAGGAGATCGCATTAGTTCCAGTCAGTTGTCACTTTTAATAAAACCTTAAAAATTGGGGCTGTACGTAGGGAGACTTATCGCCATCAAAACGTAAACCAAAAAGCATACAAGCATAACCCGAACATTATCACATTTGTAAATAAGATAAATTGTGTTGATCCGTTTTTAATTGTGTTTTATTCCAATTGATCCCGCTATTCTTTGGAAAATGTCGGGGACTTCACTGCCATACACCCAAACGGTGAACCCAACACAAAAGACTCCAGTTGTAAATGCTAATGGTAGTAATGGGTCTTCTCCAGCACAAAAAAGACGATCGGCCAGAGACTATCAATTTGGTGCTACCATTGGAGAGGGATCATATTCAACTGTTTATTCAGCCATTGATATGCATAATAGAAAGACCTATGCTATCAAAGTCCTTTCCAAAAGACATATCGTCAAAGAAGACAAAATCAAATATGTCAACATTGAGAAAACAACATTGCATAGATTAGGCTTACAACATCCTGGTATCGTTCAATTATATTACACATTTCAAGATGAACTGAGCCTTTTTTTCGTACTTGATTTTGCCGAATATGGAGAACTTCTTTCAATCATTAGAAAATTCGGTTCTTTGAATGAACAATGTCTGCATTTTTATATGTGTCAAATCATTGATGCTGTCAAATTTATTCATTCCAAGGGAGTTATCCATAGAGATTTGAAACCAGAGAATATCTTGGTGGGGTTCGACTTCAATTTAAAGATCACTGATTTTGGAACTGCCAAACTTCAAGGTAACAACAACGATGTCAATGAAGAAAAGATCGATTTCAATGGCTTAGATAAGCAAAATAATGATTCGAATGGTATCGATAGAAAAGCATCCTTTGTTGGAACTGCTGAATATGTTCCTCCTGAGTTATTAAAGGATAACGTGTGTGGTTATGAAACAGACATTTGGGCTCTTGGTTGTATATTGTATCAATTTTTCAATGGGAATCCGCCTTTTAAAGGTCAAACTGAATATTTGACTTTTGAAAAGATCATAAATGTAGATTACTCCTACAAACCCAACCTACCATTGCCATCAGACGTCATCACACTTATAGACAGTCTTTTGAAGCTGGATCCAAACCTGCGGTTGACTATCCCCCAAATTCAAGCATGCAGTTGGTTCAAATATGTCCAATGGGATGATCCGAACTTTATCTGGGGAAGAAAAGTGCCCAGATTTGAACCCTATGAACCTGGATCAAACGGTGGATTTAATACATCACCTTTTACAGCCGCCATGAAAACCGGATCAAATCGAGATCTTAACAAGTCAAACTCACATCACCGGTTACATTCCCAGATTCAAAACTTGTCGGATTTCAATCTAGTTCCAACAGTTGGGGCTAAGAAATCCTATGAACCTGCTACAAAGATCAAAAAGATACCAAACAATGCCTTAAATTATAGCCCAACTCACCAGGCTATGAGTGTGCCAAATACTTCACCACCAAAGATGGGTTTGGCCATCCAAAATGCTCCTCCTCATCAACAACAACCGCAAATGCAACCTCAACAAATCAATAACGTCAATCCGCAAATCCCTTCGGTGATGCCTTTAACACAAATGACACAGCAGGCCATAACCCAGCATCTTCCAAACATGGCACCAGTTAATGTTAACATGCCTAACCAGAACCAAATGTTTCAGGGACAACAGCAGCCAATGTATGTGCCATCGAACTTCAATGGTATGGGAGGAGCTGTGGACAATAGTCCAAGCCAACAATTCCAATATTCTGGAAACCAAACGAAATCTGGACCTCCTCCGAGCCAACCCCCACCTGCTCGGTCCGCATCATCTTCAAACGTCCTCCAATCAGGTCAGGCACCTAAATTTGTGAGGAGGCCATCCACCGATCCCCAACTATCGTATCTGGGGACAGCTTATAATTTGAGTCTGCAACAACAGCAAAATAAGGGGAATGTAAACCAAACATCAGCCGCCGTCGCTGCTATGCAAAATTTGAAACTCAATGAGAAGCAACAGAATGGTAAAAGTGCTAAACGTGGACCTGAAGCATTGGCAGCTAAAGCGGTGTCTGATCCAGGCTCTCCAGGTAAACAGAGACCATCTGTGTCCTCTGTGAATGCTAAATATAAGATTAAATTCAAAGAGATTTCAGGGCTTCTCGTGGCTAACGAGAAAATTCTAAAGCTTGATGTGATTTTGAAGCTGCAGTTAGACAGTAAAGCACGCCAAGGACAAAAGTTGAACGACCAGATCATTGAACAATTGATTAATGATCATCAAAAGACATTAGACTCGACCTCCAGACCTGTTGTGACTATTATTACCAACATGGCCAGAGTGTTTTTCATAGATGGATTTTTGAATGTCATGTTGATAGATTTAAAGGCAAACCAGGGTGGGGATTACCTGATGTATGATTACGAATTTGAGTCTGTTGCAATTGAAAGTGACGATGATGATTATGCTAACAATGGAGAGGAAGTATTCGGATATCTTATACTTGAGTTGATAAGAGAAAGGGGTGATTTGATTTTCCTCAAAAGGATTGAACCTAGACTCAAGAACCTACAAGATGCAGTTACAGTTGTGGACAAAACAGGAAAGGAGGTTATATTGGGAGCAGATTATGGCTGGATTGACTGTCTTCTAATTGCAAAGGATATGGTTGCAAAACAAACTTCCACAGCTGCAAACCCTCCTAAAACACAGTCTTCACCTTCACTTCCTCCTAAGGCCAAGGCTACCAAAGAGCCTAACCCACTGAAGAAGACCAGTAGATCAAAAACTTCTTCTACTGGTTCGAAACGTGAAAAGTCACCAGATTCAGATAAAAAGTCATCTGGGGCTAGGGGATTTGCACATGCAGCCGCTGCTGCTGCTCACAAGCATTGAGTGACCATTATTGACAATCGAATGTGATGATAACTTCTCTAGGCAGTAGTAATTGTCATATGTATTATTAAAAAAGCATTTAAAAAAACGAATGTATCGTTTACTATATACAATAGCTTATGCTACAGGTAATAGACAAGCCAATTTATTTATTCCTGACAAGATTTCAGGAAGTTGTCAATTCTTTAAAGTATTGCAACCAATCTTTATAAAAGCACCTCTCATTAAAAGTTTGTGCAGTTTGGTCTCTCATGATCTGTTCTACCGAATGTTCATTCTTCAACCAATTCTCTAGGGAATTTATCTTAGAATATTTTTCCCCTAAATGTTGTTGGTAGTTCTTTAAGGCATATGGGTCAGTTCTCAAATCGAATTCAGTATTTTGTTGGTCTTCAACATTTGGTGATTCCACCAGCTTTCTCAATGAAGCAGCCTGATCGTCACAATACTGTATCAAAGAGCTTCTCTTTTCCCATTCAGGGACGATTTTAGTCTGGAAATACAGCTCGCATTGACTTCGGGGTAACTCGTTCAAATGTGGTTTAATATTATCATCAGTAGCCAAACGAGATAATCGGAGAAACGCTCTTATTCTTGATGAATTCAAACAATTAGATGGAGTTTTGAGCTCCTCCACGTCGGACATTCCCTGGTCCCTGGACTTGTCCATATCAATTCTTTTGTTAGACAGCCACACCTTGGAAAATTCTGGTTATTTTTTAAACTTATTTGAATGATCTGAATTTATTAGAATGATTTGAATGATATAAATGAGAAATCAATCAGGAAATGTAATTTTCGCAGATCTCTGCCACTCTTGCTCGCAGTGACAAAAATTGGATTTCTGAGTTCTACTATTACGTGAAAGGAATATGGAATTTATAGATCCACTAGCTAACCCTGAAGCATATAAATATGCATTTACCAGTGCTCTTAGAGAACATCTTAGGATATTGAAAGAGCAGTCAAGATTGAGAGATGTTCTAAATAATGATGAAGATAATATGGACGAAGATGGCTCACGAATTAAAGTGAGTATTGAGACAAGAGATTTCATTTATCATTTGGATTCGGTCATTGATTTCATTTTTGGAGATATCCTTAAATATCATGTCAAAGAAGACGTGGAGCAAAGTAAGAACTGGGGATTCCCATCCAAAGCTTTAACTCATGTGTTTGGTAATATCTTACTTGGTCCTGATATCAATCTGTTCACGGTGCCTTCAACCTTGTACACCACTACGCTAATTGATGCCACCACACAGAGTCACCATAGCAAGAATTTTGTTGTAGATAGAGAAGAGGAATTAGGAAAAGAATTCTATGCGGTATTAAGAAACTCGTTCTCGTTCAATTATAAGTTTTTGTGGAATAAAGATGGTCAAGCCACCAGAGATAATACGATGATGCTTTCATCCTTTGTAGCAGCTTTTTTGAAGAAAACAGTCGAGTCTTATCCTCAGGTATTTAACCGTCGGGACTACTTGATTGAAAGGCTTCAATTTGTGATAAAGGAGTTGGAAGTATATTCTAATGTCGAGACTTCTGAAGTGCCACTCGATGATTTGTACAAAGCTTTCGAATATCTTCTTCAATCTCATTTAGAACTATTAGCATCTCGATCAAGTTCAATGGTCAATAGTAGTGAAATAGTTTTGAAGTTGAGAGAACAAGGAAATAATTTGATGACTAACTATGCATATGCCCAGGCTATCAAAGTGTACACCGAAGCCATTCTGATCTGCTCAGGTGACGCCATGAGTAATTTGCCGCAAATTTTGGTGAATAGAGCTATTGCTTTCATTGGGTTAACCTGTTTCCCTGAGGCCATATCTGACTTGAATTTGGCAATCAAATACGATATTTCATCTGTTCCTGCCTGGGTTCAATTAGCTTACGCTCAACTCTACATGGGTAACAGTTTAATTTCACTTAAATGTTATTCTGTAGCTCTTAGATGTTGTACTGGACGGGTATTACCATACATATTTCCAAATGATGAAAGCCATTTGCAGGAGTATAAACTAAACAAGATCAAATTGACTTTGCCACAATTTGTGGAGCAGATTTTAAGAGGTGTCCAACTTACAGAGACCAGAGCCAAGCAGCAAAGATTAGATGAACAGGAAATTGTCAACACTATCAATGATATCAAAGAGTCTTCCAAAATCCTTTCGGAGCATGCTACTGAGGACGATATGCCATGTTATGTCTATCCACCACTGAGTAGTACTCCTTCAACATTCAGGGACATTGCTAATCAAGTCCAAAGGAGAAGACCTGGTATTTACAACCATGAAGCTTCTCAAGCAGCATCGGCATCTGAAGGGGTTGCGGTGGCTCATTCGACTATTCCTCAACCTTCTAGTGCTGTTCCCATTGTCACAACAGAGCCAGCTGTTCCAGCACCCTTAAGGGCTGGAAATGCTACCACAACAGCAACTACAGGCAACAATGATAACCCCGGTGCCCAAGAAGGAGCAGCCTTGGATTCTTTGGGGAGTTTGTTGACAGCAGGGCAAAGAGCTAGGCCACAGAACACTTCTCCAACAGATGAAATCCCAGGAATGAGGAATGGTTTTGGAACGGGAAGACCTTTCACTGCTACAGTAGGCAGAAATGGAGGTGAAGGAGCTGAAAGAATTATGGATTTCGTTAGAGAGTTCTTGCCAGGGATGTCCGAAGGTTTGAATAGTATTCTAGGCCCAAATATCGGGGCAACTGGGGGGCCAGAAGTTACCATATCTGCAGGTCAAGTTCCATTAAATGCTTCAAACAATTCCACTCAACCTAGTAGGACAACTCCCGGGAATTCAGGGTCCACCGATCGTTCAGGAACTAGTCAACCCACTGAGAACAATACCCATCGCCTGGAGTCTGATGATATGCCCGATTCAACTGATCTTGATTAGGGTGTTTCACCCAGTGCTATAATAATCATTCACTCATATAAACTCGAATGGTAGATAACTGTACATATACACTTGAAAATATACATATCTAGATTTTAATCAAATTGGTTGGCACCCAAATTTCGCAGTCGGTATTTTGCGACCTCGACTTGATAAGATCACTCAAAAAATAGGGAATTCATTGACAAGATGGCAGGATTAGAACAGTCACTTTTCCAACTTAAATTTACAGCTAAACAGTTGAATAAACAAGCTTCCAAGGCTGCTAAAGAAGAGCTTCTGGAAAAGGCCAAAGTTAAGAAAGCTATGACTCAAGGTAATAATGATATTGCCCAATTATATGCTCAAAATGCTATACGGAAGGCTAACGAGAGAGTCAACCTTCTCCGACTTTCGTCTAGAATCGATGCTGTTGCTTCAAGAGTTCAAACGGCTGTTACAATGAGATCAGTGACAGGTAATATGTCGAATGTCATCAAAGGAATGGATAGAGCACTTCAGACAATGAATCTTGAAAGAATTTCTATGGTTATGGATAAATTTGAGACCCAATTCGAAGACTTAGATGCTCTGACGAACTATTATGAAGCTACCACCAATAACGTGAATGCATTGACAACTCCACAAGATCAAGTTGATGATTTGATGAGTCAAATTGCTGATGAGGCAGGTATTGAGATGAAACAAGGATTGAATGAAACCAAAGTTGATATTGATTTGGCCCCAGTTGCCAATATAACCGATGAAAAGGAAGACAAGTTGGCCGAAAGATTACGTGCTTTACGTAATTAGAGATATAGTATCCCTACGTAGCCCTTATAGACGAAATTCCATACGAAATTCCATCGGCTGATTAGCATGTTAGCCAATGGATTAGTGAGAAGAGATGAAACGTTTAAAACGAAGTTTAAATAGGTTAAATGGACATAATCATCAATGAATCAATGAATATACTAAAGACACGGACCAATTGCTCAATTTCAATTAAACCGGAATTATTATGTATGGGGTAAGTAATAAAGGAATGCTCGGGCCGATTCATATGGCACGCACTGTATCCAATTAAATGTTCAAGTTTTTCTCGCAGCAATCTCTAACAAGATTGCAGGGATTTGAAATATTTGAAAATATCCAAACCGCATTATCGCTTTTTGCTTATTCATATAATTGAAAAATGTTGTCAACTACCTTTAAAACTGCCTCCCGTGGTATCTCAAAGTCCTCAATTAACTCAATTGGTGCCATTAGAACTAAAGTCTCTTTACCAGACTTAGACTGGGATTATGGAGCATTGGAGCCACACATTTCAGGTCAAATTAATGAGCTCCACCACACTAAACATCATCAAACTTATGTCAATGGTT
Organism: Yamadazyma dendronema; assembly: GCA_030572355.1. Classification (NCBI taxonomy): domain Eukaryota; kingdom Fungi; phylum Ascomycota; class Pichiomycetes; order Serinales; family Debaryomycetaceae; genus Yamadazyma; species Yamadazyma dendronema. The sequence goes on from JAJLZP010000005.1 coordinate 609,882, forward strand.
ACAATCAAGCCATTGAGCAACATGCTGAAGCCAGTTCTAAAGGTGAAGTCAAGAAGACCATCGAATTATTGAAAAACATCAACTTTCATGGTGGAGGTTATACTAACCATTGCTTGTTCTGGAAAAACTTGGCTCCAGAAAAATTAGGTGGTGGTGAACCTCCAGCTGGTGAATCTGACTTGGGTAAGAAAATTGCTGAACAATATGGTTCTCTTGATAACTTGATCTCTTTGACCAATACTAAATTGGCCGGTATCCAAGGTTCCGGTTGGGCTTGGATTGTCAAGAACAAGGAAAATGGTTCTTTGGATGTCGTCACTACTTACAACCAAGATACCGTTACTGGTCCATTGGTCCCATTAGTTGCTATTGATGCTTGGGAACATGCTTACTACTTGCAATACCAGAACGTTAAGGCTGATTACTTCAAGGCTATCTGGAATGTCATCAATTGGAAGGAAGCTGAAAAGAGATTTTTAGTTAACTAAATAGGTTCACAAAATTCCAATAAATGAATACTTTAATTCATATGTATTTACTTTTACTAGAATATGGCGACTCCAAGAAGGTTTGCTGCATTCTTTGGGTCGAGCAGATTTTCGGAGTTGTCATCAACTCCATTAGCACCTGGTTCATTACCGGCTTCTTCAATTGATTCTTGTTTTTTCTTTCGAAGATCTCTCTCTTCGCTCAATGATCTGAATGTTCTTGAAGACCAGGAATCTCCATTAGCTGATTGAGATTGACTTAAATTGTGTTTCAAATTAGTCAAGTTTTCCCGATTCAATCTTGACAACCCACCTTTATCATCTACAATCCGAATATCAAGCCTAATATTCTCTAAATGCTTCAATATCTTCCGATGGTGGTCAACCTTTGTCAATGTTAATGTCTTGAGAATCTTATGCAATTTGGTTTCAGTGTATTCTATAACATCATTCTTTTCGATTTGCATTTCACCTGAAATCCGTTTCACTTGAAGTGTGAGAGACTTTTCCATAGCAGTTGCGGCTTCTAAAGCTCTCAATGAATCATCAACTTTGATTGGATCAAGGGCCGATTTGTTTTTCATTTTATTAGCATTAATTTGTTTCAATTTTGTTTGTTGTTGAGCTTGTACAAGTTCTCTCATGATCAAATGACGATTGGTTAAAGCTTCTTTGATCTGATAAAAGTCATCCACAAGAATACGTAACCCATCTCCCAAGACACCATTATCATTTAACAGTTGAACAAGGGTCAAGTCGGCCTCTATGAGTTTGATTTTAGCGAGTTTTTCCCACATATTTTTCATGCCTGGATGTATCATTTCAACTTGAGATAAGCTCGTTAACTTTTGGGCTAACTCTCCCATTGCAGAAGCCAATTGCTTTTCTGTCCTGGAATTTCTATCTAGGAGTTTTTCGAGTTTTTGACAGGTTACATAGCTAGCTTTAATCAAAGGTCTGAACTCAGCCAAATCTTCATATGGGTCATAAGGAACTGCCAATTGCTTCAAAGTCTTTCTGACAATCCCACTTGCAACTGAGACCTTTTTCTGAGAGTTAATAACCGAGTAGCCAAAATCATTTTCTATGAAATACACAAACTCTTCATCTCTTTTGATGATTGGATTGGAAGTGATTCTGTCGAACCATTCTTGCCACACCTTCATGAGAACTTTTATTTCGTCTTCCCCACCAACAGGGTAAGCAGTTGTCACAGAAGGCAATTGAGGCACAAAACATTCCAAGTTGGAAATAGAAAGATACTTATTGAACTTTTCAACTTCATGGTATGTCCTACGTACATCCTTATATCTTGTCTGGCGGTATTTAGGCAAGTTTTCCACTTGTGCATCAAATTTCAATATTGGATTACCAATCTTATTACGTTCAATGGCTGTCAACTTGATGCTAAGTTTCGGCTTGGAAGTGAATCTTTCTGGAACTAAAGTCCGGAGTTCTTCATCAGAGATTTTTCCATCTTGAGGCTGTGAAGATTCTTCAGATTGTGGGGACCGTTGTGGTTCAGGATGTAGAGCAGGTTCAGATTCATAAACCGAGTTGGTTGGAGGCTCATAGGGTTGGGCAGTTATATTTTGGGATTCATGTTGATGAGAAGGTTCAGCAAACGGACTATTGTCCTCAAATTCATTTGGATCGTAAGGTATAGTTGACATGCTGGGGAACACGAAATCCTGACCTTTTGGTTTAATGAGAAGATTGGACGACGCGCACGTCCTGATAAGTACTGATTTAAAATATTCGAACAGATAGAAAATGATAAGGTTTATGTACCTACTTTTTTTAGAAATGAAGATTAAATTTGGACCAAGGTGTATTAGTTGGAAAGGATTTACTGTGAAAGTGCCTTTGAACTGTGATAGGTGGAAATATTGCAATTATTTCCCCTAAAGAGTTGATAACAACGGGGTTGACCTTACCAGAACCAACTAGTTCACTGAAATATGGGAGAATAACCACTTCTTTCACACCAAGGTTCACTCCACCACATCTCCTCTTCCTACTTGTTGCTTCACAATTACCTGCTCTGCTTAGACTGTGTCTCTGATTGCAGCCATTTCGCACAGTTCACACAGGAGCGAGAAGCGATGAGCATAATTTTTTTCTTCAGATCCATCGCTAGTATTATCAGAGATGTCTGCTCCAACAGCTATAAAAAACATAGAAAATGAAGCCACTGTACCCAAACCAGTAGTAGGAAACAATGAAGAAAACGATGATGACGAAATGATTGACGTAAATAACATCCCAACCGAATCCGTGGATACCAATGATGAAGCATCCAGTACTCAAAAAGAAACCACTGGAGTGGTTTTCGATGAAAGTGGGAAACCAAAGTTTGCTGCCGCTTCCAAAAGTGGAATGAAAGTTAAGCTTGAATCCAGAAAGGTTCCCGTTCCACCTCATAGAATGACACCTCTAAAGAACATTTGGCCAAAGATATACCCTCCTTTGGTAGATCATTTAAAATTGCAAGTCAGAATGAACTTGAGAACAAAGACGGTAGAATTGAGAACAAATAAAAGTACGACTGATGAAGGTGCATTACAAAAGGGAGCTGATTTTGTCAAAGCTTTTACTTTGGGATTTGACGTTGATGATGCCATTGCATTATTGAGATTAGATGATTTATATATTGAAACCTTTGAAGTGAAAGATGTCAAGACATTGACCGGGGATCATTTATCAAGAGCCATTGGTAGAATCGCTGGTAAAGATGGTAAAACCAAGTTTGCCATTGAAAATGCCACCAGAACCAGAATTGTGTTGGCAGATTCCAAAATTCATATTTTGGGAGGATTCTCACATATAAGAATGGCTAGAGAATCAGTAGTGTCATTGATCTTGGGATCCCCTCCAGGAAAAGTTTATGGAAACTTACGTACCGTTGCTTCTAGAATGAAGGAACGTTATTAATTATCTACAGCATCAACCTGAACTTTTATGTGTCTTCTTTTATATTGTATATTAGTATATCTTTTTTTTTAATCAACTATCATTATAAATCATCTAATAAATCCATGGAAAAGTCATCTACAAGTTCACCGTTTTCGAACAAATGTGGTTGTAACTCTTCAGTAGTGAAATCTTTTCTCATGGCATATGCATCTTCCCCATCTTGATAGTATGATTTTTCTATGGTATTGACTTCGAATTTCAAGGTATCTCTGTATAAATGTAATGCAGCTCTATTGGACTTCCTCACATGTAGACTGACATATTTGGCACCAAAACATTCACATAAAGCATATAAAGATTGACGCATCAACTTTCCAGCTAATCCCATTCTTCTGTAGGTTCTCATTACTGACAAAGAAGTGATATGGCCATGGGGAGTTTTATCATCAGCTTCTGGATCATCTTCCATTTTGGCTAAAACATAACCGACAATCTTTTCTCCTTTTTTGATATAAGCAGTATCACCTTTTGGATCTTTCACCTTGACTTCATCCAAGCTTATTTCACCATCCCATTCTTCTAAATCATCATAGGTGGTGGCTACAAAACTAGCTTGAGGCCAAGATAATGCATGGTACATGTAATATTTAGCCAAGTAATTTTCAGGTAAATTGTGCAAGTTAGCATTCTGTATGGCTTGTATGTCATAAATATCTGCCTGTCGAATTTTAATACCCATTGGTGCAAAAAGTTGGTTTTATCTATATACAAACGACTGGTATAGTTGTCGACTTGAAAAAAAATTTAAAAATTCGATTTACTGCGAACCCTGTGGTACTATATAGAGGAGGATGGGGTTAAAGCTTTAGGTTAATGGATGGTATGGGCAGAGATTGCAGGTGGTTGATCATGATCATTGAATCTATATATATATGAAATAGTTAAAATTATTGACGTTCATCTCGGATGATAACTTGTTCATCGAATTTTATGAGAAATACCGTTCTTAATGGTGCACCTTCTTTGGCCATTGAATGAGCTGTGACATTGGAGAAAAAGCCTGCCGAGTCAAGAGCTCCTTCAATTATACCAGCTATAAAAGCAGAGCAGTTCAAATTCTCGTAATCTTTGGGGACATTAATGAACTTTGAAACCAAGGGACAATCATCGAAAATCATATACTCGTTATTAACGTCTTGAGATTTCTCTAGTTCATTAGCAACTTTACCAAAGAGTCCTTTCCATAAAGATGAATGAATGAATTGTAAGATTTCGACAATTCGGAGTTCTCTTTTACCATATTTGAAACCTTCTCTCAATTTGGTCAATTCTAAGTATTTCTGACCTATTTGATATCCCAACCCATTCAATCGGCTTTCTAGATCTTGAATTCCTTTTGATTTCTTGTGAGTCCAATTGACAATTTCACAAAACAAGAAAGATAATGACGAAAGATTTATTTCATTTGCTTTTTTATTTATGTTTTTATTAGAAGAAGTGAAACTCAAACTTTTATTCATTAATATATTGGAAGTGGTTGGGGTGATTTCTGTTGATGAAGCTCCAACTGCCGGATTATAACCAAACTGGGTTTTCCCACTATCGTCGATAGTCATGCTACTCATAGATGAGGTCATGGATGGATATATTATATTATTATTAGACATGATATCTCACAAATAGCTACCGTTAAAATATATTTGACTCGCGAATTGTAAAACCAAATCTGTGTAGGATCATGATATTGGAGGCAAAACCCAAAAGTATATTACCGTAAAGAATTGAATCACATCAATTGGTTTCTAACTAGTAGTAGAATGGTATGCCAAGGTGGCCAAAAAAGTCAAGTTCCAACTCCCCAAAGACCAAAGAATTGTCGAACCTAATGACAATAGTATTCAAGACTTGAGACAAGTCTTTGAATCTCCAGCGCCCTTGAGAAAACAGCCCCGTCCAAGTGGAAGATCTAGCGGCACTTTTCAGAAATTGAAGGATTTAAAAGAACTGCTGCCCCAGAAACTGCCACTCCAAGGAAGAAAGCTGAACAATGATAATACATTAGCGCCGAGGAGACCAAAGATCTCAACCCATAATAGCTCAGATGACCTGGATCCATTCCAACAACGAATCGATATCATGTCGAAAGACTCACTGAAGAATTTATCTGATCAAATAGGTGACATTCACAATTCTGTCGAGGGATTGAAATCGCCACCTCTCACAAAGCCTAAGGGCCGTAAGCCATCAAAGAAGTTTGTAATTGAATTGCCAAATCACACAAGGAAGAGAAGAACAAAAATCGTTCCACGTAAGGGCCCCACCAAAGAATTGGATTCAGAGTTCAAGGTTAGGGATTTGGAAAGGCCAGTAGACGAATTGGCAGATTCTGGTAAAAAAGGTAACCCGGCACTGTCACTTGAGGAAGGGAAGGTACATTCTACAGAAGTCACTGATCTTGGGAAATCCCAGACTGCATCCTCAAGCAGGCCCTTGACCTCCACCGGTATAAAGGCGAATAAGAAAAGCTCACCAAAAACCAAAGGAAAGAGAGACCCAATCAAAGTTAGAAAGCCTGTAAAACTGAAGACTACCCCAATAAAATTAGTTCCTATGTTTATCGAGACAAAAATTACAACCAAGGTTTGCTCGTATACAATTAAGAAGTACCAAGAGATGAAACCAGAACTCCGTAAGTCTCTCACACATGAGCAATTGATGAGTCTATTTCCTGTTGAACCATTATTTTCAGTATTGCTGCAAAAACGGTTATCTGCATAGGAACGAGAAGCCATTCGTGATCGATCGCCACACGACGCGATACATCATCAAAGCTGCACTTCGCACTAACAACTGTATATTTGCTGGCTAAATTCACTTGATTACTTCATCAAAAAATTCATGGGGTTACATTGAACCGGTATACGTCTGACTAAGATAAAGTGATAATTGAACTCAACCTAGTTTCTGTTCAAGATTTTCGAATCAATTTTCAGATTTTTCAATATGCCTTTTAACGAATCGGCATTACCTGTCGATCATGAAAATGATCGAGCGGCAAATGCCTCTGACATTCCAACTCCACGGCCCGACACTGAGCCAGAGTCAGAACCTGAACCCGAACCCGAACCCGAATCCCGCCGTTCTTCTCCGGTCTTGAATGAAGATCAGTTATTGGAGAAACTAAAAAATGTCCCAATGTCCCAGTTGAAAGAAATAATAACCAATCAGATAGATCTTGAAATTCGTTTGAAACACAAGGAACTCACATTGACAGAGGAAGAAATTGGTAAATGTGAATCTCAGATGATAACGTTGAGAAACTACTATAAAGTCCCTAGAGAGAAATCATTTGATCTGGAACCGAATGATTTCACCTTGAAGTATTATGATTTACTTAATCGATCTTTATCAATTAACTACGAACAACAACAAGCAATTCAATCACATCTGGCACCCCCATTAAACGCTGGTGGCCCTGACCCCAATGGATCTTACTTTGGCACCGGTCATTCTTACAGAACAAGATCAACCACATCTTCTTTAAGACCTTCGTCTAGTTCCTTTAGACCAACGGCAATAGGCTGTTTATATCGCCGAACAGATGGTGTAGTAGTGAAATTGACCTGTCCAGATTGTAAGAGATGCAACTTTTCCTCAGCACAAGGGTTCTTGAACCATAGTCGTATTGCTCATAGCCAAGAGTATACCTCACAGGATGCTGCCGCTTTAACATGTGGTGATGTTTTACAGGATAATGACCAAGATGAAGAAGGAATTGCATCTCTCAAAAACCTTCGGGAAAAAGGCCTTGATCCAAATAAAAATTTGAATGTCAATGAAATCTACTTCAACGATGTTGGCGGCAGCACCACTGCTATTCACAGGCCAACAGTTGATAAATCCTTACTGCCGCTAGATAAAGATGAGTCAGTCACCAAAAAGGCTGCCGAACCTGAAGAAAGCGAGCTAATGAAGAAACTCATCAAAAGTGGTATCACCAAGGATGAAGGAACTTACCAAGAATTAATTGGCAGCTACAAAGTCGATGAACAGGATTTAGAGGCTCAGCAAGATGAAAGTAGTGACGAAGATACTACTGGAAACTATGATAAATCGGCAATTGCCAAAGAGAAAGATAATAAGCACAAAAGAAGAAGATCAAGAGCCAATGTGCTGATGGTCGAGCCTCCTTCTTTGTCCTTCAAGGATGACGAGAATGATTCGTCAAAAGTAAACTTGAATGACACACACGGAGGTTATGAAAAGGATGCTAAAAAAGAGTCTGGTATTGCTAAACACAAACGTTCAGATAGAGATGGTGTTAGAGGTAAGGAAGATAAGTCACTGCCCAGTACCCCAGATGAGACCGGCAAACCTCAACCATTACCGAAAATAAAAATACGGCTTAAACCCGAGGATCGCAACAATAAAAAGCGGAAAACTAAATAAAATTATTAATTTTAGCTCCAAAGCTAATCCACATGGTAGGCAACCGAATAACCTGATGCTCTCCTAAGGTTATCTTTTATTGTCTCAAACCTGACGTATTAAAGCCTCGCTGTACATGGGCCGCACCCCTAAAATTGCATCCGCGGAACCTTTAGGCCGCGATCTAGACTCTCCCCCCCTGGTTGGTCGCGGGCGCTTAAGGCAGCCAGATGCGGCTCCGGTCGTATAGTTGCACCTTTAGTGTATTGTTTTTTGGATGGATTACGCACCTCTTTAATATGGATGTCGTTTCCTTAAACACCATTGATCGCGTACTGTTAATGAATGAATAGCGTTTTTAGAAATATTTACTCATTACTATTCTGTAGCTCGATGAGACCCTTGAAGTTATGTTTTCCCTGAATTTTTTAAAGTTGCACCGGTTGAATAAGGAATTGACCATCTAACTTTAACTTTGACATTTACTATTAATGTCGCGCCGTACAAAACAGGAAGTGTTAGCCGCTTTTGCAACCACATCGCGCCCATATCGCGCCTTGAAAAGAAGCTTACAATCAACAGCGGGCTGACAATGCAAGCGTGTCACCACTCCAAATAATATGCGACATTCGGATAATAGAGGTAAGGGATTTATTCCTAGAATACTTGTTGCAGTCTCAAACAGGATAAAATCGCATTGGGGACCATTTCCGGTGGCGATGATTGATGGTAGGTTAACCCTGAGCGGCTATGTTGCCACAGGATATATAAAAATAATTATTATATGTAGTATATCTATAAATATATTTAAGGATTTACAAGGCAGTTGGATACCTATTTATTTGGAATGACTTCAAACAAAAAACATAACTAAAGTGCTAAAAAAGATCTTCCACCGTATTTTTGGAAGTGTCTTGGAGATATAACGTCATCGTGTCTCAGTCATCCTATTGTTCCCAAGAGTCATGATATTTATTTGTAACAAGGTGAAAATGGCGGTAGACAATAGCCGCGAAACACATACGTAATTTCCATCGGAATTAATTCTGCGCACAAAAAAAAGATGCAGTGGTGTGTCTAGAACTCTTGCATACAGCCATATGAGCAAATGAATGCAAATCCTTTTTTTTAAAAAAAAACCTGTAAGGAGACTTTTATATAGTAGAGTTACCCACTAGAAAAAAAAATTCAAACAGTATCACAATAAACCAAGTTTTTTTTTACCTCCTGTGTCTATAGACAACTTTTGAAGTAAATTCGATTTTTCCTTATCTGGCGTTGAACATACCTCGGCCACTCGCCTAGTCACTAATTTCCTACAGGTTTTTCTTTTTCTAGCGTGTAAAATTTATATCGTTGAGCCTAGTTAGTTTAAGCCATCACTTGAGACCCAAAAATACACCCAAAAGTTTTTACGTGTTATTTCTCGATAAAGTTGAAGTTCAGATTTATTGGTTAATGTCATCATCTCCTGGGATCTGTTCACCAAGTGATGTTTTCCAAAACCAGTCAGGATCTGGTGATTATTTCGCCATGAGATCAAGCATAGATTCAGGTTCCATGAGTTCCTGTATTGGTAATAATAATAATACCAAAGGCTCAGACATCCATCCTTATAGATTTCCCTCGGTATCTACTCCCCATGACCATCCACAGGGTGGCAACATATCACTCAGCCTCGGAGGATCTGGTCCCACTCAGTCAGTGCATAATGAGCACCATCACTGTAAATCTAGTGACGCACAGTCTGATTTCTATTTTAAGAAAACAAACAGAGTTCTGTCAAGTCCACTTAACCATAAGAAATTTAATGAATCAGTAAGTTCCCTTGTTTCTGATTCAACTGTTGGTGACTCTTTTTTTCTACGCAATAAAGGTAGAGAAGATCTGATGGGTTCATCACATACTTTAGTAGAGGAAGAAGATCTGCCAACTAGAGTACTGCCTACTAAAATGGCTCTTGAGTTGCCTAAGCTTTCCATTAATGAAGATCAAGAGAGTGAATTCGACTTTTCTCGTCCTGCTTCAAATTATCCACCACAACAAGATTTCTTCAAATATCAGCCTCCACTGCTTCATAATCATGCATCACCTATTAATAACTTTCCAGCCACACACTCCCCGATGTTGGCTCATTCATCCCAAAGCTCACCAGTTCAACCACATATTCCTCAATTAACAAAGCATATGAGTAGCCCAGCTTTGAAAACTTTTGGTGATTTACAAATGCAAAAGAAACCAACCCAGGACTATTCTCAACAGATTTTAAAGATGGCTCCATCGGTTAAGTTATTAGGACTCCAAGAAATCGAGCATCTTTCATCAAAGATGGAGGTCATTGAGGAGTTGGGATTACCGAATTTATTGGTCCTTGATATTAGATCTTTCACAGATTATGCTAGAGGTCATGTCAAAAATGCCATTAATTTATGTTTACCCTCCACTTTATTAAAAAGATCGACATTTTCATTCAAAAGGTGTATCAACTCACTTCCATTATATGAAAAGTTGATTTTAAAAACTTACCTTAACTTCGGAGCTAAGAACGCTACGGAGAATAGGAGTTTTGAAAAATTGGGTGACATGGAATGTGGTATCCATGGATTTCCTGCCATATTAATTTATGATACTGTTGGAAATTCTTATAACGCATACTCCTTGATTAAGAAACTTGTTGAAGAGTTTCAACCAATACAGACTCCTATCTACCTTTCCACTAATGGGTTTACGGAAATTTATAATGATGATAAATTATTTTTCGAAACTGGTAGTAAACAAAACTTCAACATCAACGAATTAATGAATAACGACAATGACGCTTACAAGGAAATTATCATAAACGAAACCTTGTCTTCTTCAACACCATCCCCACAAAGTCAAAAGATGAGATCTCATTCTTTAAATGAAATTTGTACTCTCAAGCAAATCTCCCCAATTGAATCAAGTACCCCTGTGATTTCAAACTTTCAGTTGCCACCAACTTTGAACACCACTCCTAATTTTAAAATAAGACATAATGAAGAAGTCTTATGTAACACAAAAAAGTTGGGAATTGATTTGGTGAAAAAGTACCAACAGTCTTTAAGTCAACTTCCTTTATGGATGAATCCTTCAGTTTTTGAAGAGGACGCATTGGTTGACAAGTTCAATGATTTGGAATACAAAGAAAAACAGAGAGTTAACGATGCTCTCGACGTCAAGAAAGGATTTCCTGCTATTGGTTCAGGTATTGAGAAGGGTCACAAAAACAGATACAAGGATATCTTATTATATGAGCATTCGAGAGTTAAGTTAGAAGATTTTAGGAACATATCTGTGTCATCTTCCATTTGTGATTACATCAATGCTTCTTACGTTGAGTCTTTAACCACCTTGAATTTATCTGTTGACCCCCCAACTGACTGTAATCCTTATTCATACATTGCAGCTCAAGGTCCAATGGATCATACGGTCGGTGATTTTTACAAGTGTATGATCAACAACAATACCGGAGTAATCATTTGTTTGACAGATGTATGGGAAAACGGCATGCCAAAATGTGTTCCTTATTGGAATTCTGGTGAGTATGTGTCAAATGGTGAACCTCTTTCTGTTGAATTAATCAAATCAGAAAAGGTGAACCAAAATATCTATCTCAGAACCATTCAAGTAACTGCTACCATAAATGGAGTTGAGATCAAGAGACAATTATTACAAATTCAGCTCTTACTGTGGTTGGATAATTCTACTTGTGATGAATCATCGGATCTTTTATTTGTAATTCAATTGAAGAACAAACTCGTCAGACAATTACATTTAAAAGATCACAACACTTTGGTTCATTGCTCTGCAGGTTGTGGAAGAACCGGTACATTCATTACAATCGATACCATGATGAATTTGATATCCCAAAACTTCCAGTTTAACAGAACAAATGATTTAATACCTCAAGTTGTCAATAATTTAAGGACCCAGAGAATTTCAATGGTTCAAAATCTTCGGCAATTTATCTTCATTTACGATATTTTAATCAGCTCTATGATTAAAAATCCAGAGTATAACTTCAATTACTCTACCATTAATGACTTCAAAAAAAATAATTAGAGAAATAAACTAATAGATATATAGGGAACGGATAAACTAATAATGAAATTTCGTAGAGCGGAGGAGAGATTGACTAATCTTACACTACAAATCACAGAGTATCTTATTATTTCATTTTCATACATTTATTGTACAGAATCTACACAGTTTAAGCATTGGCTTCCAAAGCTTGCTTTAAAGCAGCTGGGTTGGCACCAATAACCTTGGTGATAATTTCACCGTTCTTGATGAACAAAACAGTTGGCATAGATGAAATTTCGTATTTCAGAGCAATAGAACCAAATTCATCGACATCGACCTTGATGAATTTAGCGGAACTGTATTGAGCGGAGAATTTGTCCAATAATGGAGCAATCACCTTACATGGACCACACCAAGTGGCGAAAAAGTCAACGACGACTAATCCTTCATGCTTTAAAGCTTCATCGAATTCTTCAATTTTAGTAATACTGGCAACCATTTTATATTTGATTTAATAAGTTAGAAAAAAAAACCAAAACGATTTTCCCGGATATTTATACTGTCGACGCGGCGTTGACGTTATTAATAAGCTCGGTGTGAAAAGTGTGCTCACCATAGATTCTTTGATCATCTAGACCGCGCACAACCATTGTAAGCAGCCATTTAGATCATTCCAGAATCTGTGGCTTCATATATCAACAGTTAAAACGAATGATTTCTGTAATCAGCTAAAACATTCCATCGTTACCGGTAAACATTGATTAGTTATATTGTAATTCTACATCTTTAAAAATTATACAGTTACATCTTTATTAAGTGGTGCTTCGATATTAGATAAGCAGTAGCGGTGTAAGTGGCTGCGAAATTTCTTCACCCAAAAAAATTATAAATGACTATTGGTTTATACCACAGATCCATACCTTCAACGTCTCTCAATTCAACATCTGAATGATTCAATACTCTATCAAACATATTATGCTTATAATCGAAATATTCACGAGTTAATCCGGAAATCTCGTTGTGGATTTGACGTTTTTTACAAATCATTTTTATGAATCGCTTAAATTTACCTATTGCTTCTTCTTTATTCTTCATTTCCATTTCAGCCGGCTCTATAGCGATCTTATCTATACCCTGTATCACATCACATCTCTCCTCTTGGAATTCAATGAGATGTTGAATACTTTCATCACTTGAACCTGACTCCAAAAGATCCGAATCATTAACAATATTTAACGATACTAGTGGTCTCCAATCCACGTATTCAAACTTCCGAGTAAATACTACCCAGAATGGTATAGGATTTTGATTGATATTAATACCCACGAAGTCATCTTGGACGATGAATTGAAGACTTGGAGGAATCTCAAGCCATTTCAAAATGAGGTCATATCTGACATTATTCGTTCCTTGAATCTCATTTAGATATTCGTTAATTTCGTATTGGCTAATTTTTATTTCAAAGATTTCAATCTTGGCCTTTGGTACAAACCCATATGAAGCAATAAAATCTTGAATACAAGCTACATCAGAATAAGATATGAAGACTTCTCGCAACCCAGGTTTCCCCGAATACTTCAACACCACCTCATTAGTGGTTTTGTCAATATCAAAATAGGCATTGTTCTTTTCTTGATGATTAGCAAAGTCAATTATGGGTACTAGAGAAGTATCAACAGTAAAATCTCCCTCACTACCTTCAACCGGTTGGGGAACTTCAAGTACTCTGGATTTGACTACTTTTGCAATATGATAATATTCATCATATGTTGGGATAACGAATCCTAAGTCCTTGATTGCATCAACAATCTTTTCGTATTTCTCTTTCAAATAATCTTTCTTCTTTCGTTCAATTTCAAATAAAAAGTCAAATTCAACATCTTCCTCTGGAAGGTCTAGATCCAACGTGGGAACAATAGTTTGACCAAGTAATTCAAGGTAAAAATACATCTCATCAACCGGACAGCCATTCGAGTGATTCTTACTGCTTAAAATCACCATAAAGCTAAATATAAAATCTATTATTATCTCAGTTTCATTTTTACCTCCACAATTTGCTAGCACTCTTTTGGTAACCTCTGCTTCTCTAGGGTTGATATTTTTCAACTTTTCTAGTCTCTCCATTAAATTATTCAAATTAAACACCATTGAGGACGGTACTCTCACAATAACATGATCTTTGACCTCTTGTTCAGTTTCAAAATAAAGTCCAGTACCTCCTAATTCACTAGGTCTTATTGATAATAAAGGATCCACCAAAATACCAGCATTTGAAAAGGCTGTGTGGTCTATATTGGGGACATGAACTTGCAGTTGATTGAGTGGTTTCATGGTGGATTGAGACGGAGGGTAGATGGGGAATAAATACAATTTAGGGTCCCTAAACTGTAAACTTTAAATTATCTGGGATGTTTGTAACGTGAGATATTTCGAAGCGTTTTATGTCACAAATATAATCCAGCCTTTTGCAATTAAATAAGTTCCTATGTCTCCGCGAAAACTTGCTGCGGCATCTTTCCACCAAAACCGAAATGCGGCTAGAAATTGAAATGTACCAGACAATGCCAAGTGCGAGTTAGGGAAAACGGAGACAGAAAAAAAAATTTGAAGTCTATTTTACTAACCGATTGAGTGAATAATCTGAATAATGTCTTGGGACGACGAAGATTTCGATGTACCTACCAATGATAAAACCGCCACAGCTTCTTGGGAAGATGGAGTTGAAGATGATGATCCAATTTTAGAATCTTGGGATGTGGATGAGGAAGAAGAGGAACTTAAGAAGAAGGAAGCTGAAGCTAAGAAAAAGGCCGAAAAAGAAGCCTTACAAAAGAAACAAGCAGAGGCTAAGAAGAAGAAGTTACTTGCCAAAAAAGGTGGTGAAAAGACCTTATTAGATATTGATAAAGTCGATGATAAGACCAGACAAGAAATGTTAAGAAAAGCTGAATTATCCTCTGATTTAAAGAATGCATCTGACTTATTTGGTGAATTATCAGTAGGTGGTGATGATGAAGAATTCGATATGAATGCACATCCAAGAGAGAGAGCTGCCAAGGCTGCTGCTGCCAAGGCTGCAATTTCTGGTGGTCCAAAGTTAACTAAAGAGTCTCCTTTAACTGACCATCCTCTTTTCGTTCCAGACTCCAAACAAGATTACGAAAAGTTAAGAAAAGCATTAAGTACTACTTTAACCAAATTGGCTGATGACTCGTTGTTGAATTATACCTCGTCATTGGCTATTGATTTGATTAGAGATTTGACCAAGCCATTATCTGTTGAAAGTGCTAGAAAGGTCAGTTCTACTTTGAATGTCATCATCAAAGAGAAGGAGCGTGCTGAAAGAGAAGCTAGATTGAAGAAAGCCGGTGGTACCTCTCTTGGTGGTGCTGGTAAGAAGAAAGCGAAGCCAGCTGCTAGACCAAACACCGGTGGTTCTTTCAAGAAGGATGACATGGATACCATGGATAACTATGATGATTTTGGTGATGATGACTTTATGTGATTGCTGTAATGTAAGTTTGGTGATCAGGCATGTTGCTTGTTTCTAATATAGAATATTAATTTTTAATATAAACTCAATATAGTGTCTATAGGTAAGTTGTAATGATCTATTCGTGGACATAATATATATCTCCAATCAACCTAACTATGATCCTTGCATTGTTCCTCAAATGTTTCCCACTTGTCAGATAAATCAGGTGTCTCATATGTACCGAAGTCAGAGGCTTTAATTATTACAGGAATAACTTCAGCCGTCTTCATCTTCCATTTACGGTGATTAATATCCTTAAGAATAGCTTTAATAGTACCAGAATGAGATGTAACCGATATTACGGTATTCGTATCGTTGACAAAGATATCATTCAATAACAATTCAGCTCTGTATCTGAGATGTTGACTTGATTCTTCCTTGTCTGGTTCCCACAACTCATCGTTTTCACTGAAGCCAGATTCAAAATTAGCAAATGAATAATGTTCCTTGATGTAGGAAGCCGAATGTCTTTTACTTTGAGTTTGAATTCCATACTGTTCCCGGGCCATTTCTTTCACAACTGGGATTTTATCGGAATAATCCACGAGTCCATTCCAAGTAAAGTTGAAAGTCTGTAAAGTTCTTCTCAATGGTGACACATAGAATGATTCAGGCTTGGGGGCCCCTTCGTCAAGTTGCTGCTTCCAAAATTTAGCTAATGCAGCAGTCTCCTTTTCACCTTCTGGGGTCAATAAAGCATCAGCCCAAGTAACAGTTCCGTTACCATCTTTAGTATCCCAATCACAAAACCATTCTTTTTCTGTGTAGCTTTCACCTGCAACGTTATGATAACCTTGACCATGTCTTCCTAAGAAAAACAATTTGTATTGACTATTGGAGCCTTTATCATTCAAAGAGTTGACTTTGTCAATCACGTCACTCCACAGGATTCCAGATTCCAACCCGAAATTCTCATCCATGAAATTGAAGGAATCCTTATCAGTATCCTTATCATCCTGCTTGAAGAAACCATCGATAACCAGGTATTTACGTGGAACTTGAGAATCCTTACGTGATACAACTGCCTGTTGAACTGAAGGTGCTTGTGGAACCAGCAATCCACAAGCTAATACATAGAACTGGATAAAGCTCAATAACCAATACATTTGTTCGTAATAGTCTGAAACAGTAGCGATAACATGGTATTTAAATAATGCACATAACCAAAACGGTGAGATCCACGTGTGATTATACTTTAGCGGTTATATGCCGTTCTTAACTTAAATTGATTGACAACCATAACAGAGTGGAATATGTCATTCTCCACAAAACCCCAAATAAGTAGAAGGGATGCACCAAGTGAAACATGAAACCCTATTTCAAACTTTATTCGGGGCGTTTGGGGAATATGAAACAGCCATTTCCCAGATCGGAAAAACGTTTTTGCAACCGATTGAGGAAATGAATATGATCGACAATAGGAACACCAACCCACTGATTTTCAATGGCCAAATAAACACCAATAAAAGGGCCATATATATTACATAACTAAAGTATTTAACATGTTGCTCTTGTTAATCAAGAAGAAAATACACCCTTTAGAAATTCACCAGTGGTTTGGAGTCTACATTTCGAAAAGATAGTTTCTGTGTCCGCTTTAAATTATAAATTACAACTTCATTTATTGAGAAAGCCTTGATGATACACGTTCCATGAACCAAATCAATCTTTTGCCTTTAATTTAAGAGCCTTTAAAAGTTTAAATGTAACCTGTTCTTGTATGTACCACTGATGCCGCGTTTCTACTTTTTTCAATGGTTTGATGTGCTTATATGTCAAAGGTATACAACAATTCCAATGTTTTTTGCCCGTGTTCACACACTACAGTGGAGTATACTGATGTATTGGAACAAATAGACAAACGTCATAATTTACATAGTCTTTCGTTCTGTCCCTCATGTCAAATCCCAAAATGTAAATATTGTTACCAGTCCCATACTGAGAAGAAGTACTGTATTAGTTGTATGACTGATTACTCGGGCACGAACGAACTTCATTGTCTCAAAAACTGCTTTACTTGTCCCGATTGTGATTCCATGCTACAGATATCCTTATCAGACGAGTATGAAAATGGGGTATCTGGTAAACAATTTTCCTTCAAATGTGGGGTGTGTAAATATTCCTATACCACTGGTGTAATCACGAAACCCAAATCCATCCTCAATATCCTAAGTAGCGAGATGGCCAAGAATAATGAGCATCATGAGTTGTTTGGTAAGATTGTGACGGTGAATAAACATCGATTGAATCATGAAACGCTAGAGGAAGACTTGGTAAAAAAACTTAAACTGGGCCAAAAGTATAAAGGCATGTCACTTGATGTGATTAAGAAATTAAAACAATTGAAGCTTGCAATTCCCGAGAAGCAGCAGTTTGACGATGTGAATGATATTAAACTATATATTGAGTCGAATGAACCTGAATATCTTAAGGAGCCGGATTATCTCGATGAGGGAGTATCAAGCCTCACTACTAGACCATATGGGACTAACAGAATCACAATGTTCGATTATACTAAGAACAACAACCTCGAAAGAAATCACAAAAGGTTTCCGGTGCCGAAGAAATTGACATCTAGGAATTCCTTGAAGTGTACTGACTGTAATCACAGCTTATCAGTGCCTTCTAGTGAGTTACTCTCCATTAAATTTGAAGAAGTTTGGAATGCCAATGACTTTATTCCTTCTCTCGAAATATCACCAATAATCAATGAAAAACTACCACCTTCATTGAAGATTGGTAGCTCTTACAAGTTCCTATTAAACGTCATCAACCCGCTACCCCATCTGGCAAAAATCACCTTGTCAGCACCTTTTGAGTACAATAAAGATCAACATAAGCTTCAAGTCTCCATACCCGTTTCATCCCTTGAAGTTGGTCCTTATAGCACAAAGGATCATGTGATACGTGGGATACCGACTTCATATCTAACGAAGGAAACGAAAATCAGTCGAGCTGAGCTCGTGATGAGACTTGGTAAACTCAACTCATCGAGAAATCAAGACACTTCGATGGATTTGATGGATGCGTTAGTAGAAGTCAATGATAATTGGGGGCTGGTTCCCCTAGAAATCACAATCAAAGAAGGTAATTTGCCCTTGGATCTTGAGATTCCTGTCTTCTTAAATGTAACTTCAAAGGTTCCGAACAGTATAAAGGCCCTAGGACTTTCCAAAAAGACTTTAAACTACGGAATTTGGTTCATCCTTAACCTCGGCCGGTTTGAGATAATTGAATGATCAATTTCCATTATATTTAAGTTGTATAGACCCAATTTAAAAATCAAGAACAAGCACGCCAGCGGCTTTCGATAAATGTCTTGTATCAATTATATTAGTGTCATCATCACCACTATTCACCTCATACTGAGTAGCTGGGTTTGATTGGATATCATCTTCATTAATAGTGATATCTGGAACTTCTTCTTCCATGTTTTCATTCTCGGTATTCCTGACTTGATCAATATTATCTATACCATCAACATGATTTATTTTTCCCACCTCTTGGATTCTTTCTTCATTTGATCTCTGGATAGCTTCGTTGATGAAAAGTCGTATATATTGTGAGGAAAGTTGAAGTGTCTTCTGACTTAGACGCGTATCGTCAGCTTTGAAAGCAACCTCATGAAATAATCTTGAAATAGTTTTGAGATCAATCAATTGACGATTATCTGACATGGTCTGAATTGATTTAATTTGTATTCGCGTCTTTTGATGAGATTTTGCAACAACTTCGTAAGGTAAACTTATATACAGTAACTATATGAATATCTTAATGAGACCGTTTTTCTGTGGGGTCGATTTGCATGACTTTATCTGGATTCATGATTCTTAGTGGGTCAAGATGAAGCTTTATATTCCTCATCAAATCCACTGCATCTTGTCCAACTTCTTCTAAAAGAAACTGTCTCTTCCCCAAACCAACACCATGCTCTCCGGTGCAAGTTCCTTGGTATTTAATGGCTCTACGCACCATATTATCAACTACTTTTTCGGCAGTATCTCTTTGGTCTTGCCTATAAAGAATGAAACTATGTGCATTTCCATCACCTATGTGGGCAACCAAAGTATTCTCAAGTCCATGGCTATCAATGTCCTTCTTTGTCTCTTCTAGGAACTTTGGCAAATGAGAAATAGGAACAGCAGCATCAGTAGTCCAAAGCCTGATTGACTTATCAACAGCTTTTCCTTGGTTAATTGTCGACCACAAGGCCACTTTTCTAGCGGACCAGAGCTCAGTAATCTCATCATCGTTAGAAGCAAACTGGAAATCGACATTATTATGTTTCTTTGAAAGCTGTTCAACTTGAGTAATAAGAGATTGCACAACATCTTTATTGGAGCCTCCAATTTTGAGGAATAATGTTGGCTTTTCTGTCCACTTCCTTGAGGTCTCTCCTGACCTATTGATGCATACCATCATTTTATCATCAAGTAATTCCACAGCATTCAATTGTATTCCCTGAAGAAGAAAACTGTTTACTGAATTGGCGGCATCTTGAATACTTGGGAACGGCACAACGGCAACAGTTTCAATTTTTGGCTTGACATATAACTTTAAAGTAGCCTCCGTGATGATACCCAAAGTACCTTCGCTACCAATAAATAAACTGTTCAAATTGTAACCGGCACTGGTTTTCCTTGGTCTACCCTTCGTTCTGATGATAGTTCCATCTGCCAATACAACTGTCAAACTCAAAACATTTTTGTAACATTCACCGTACCTAGTAGCGTTTGTACCGGAAGCATTGTTTGCACAAATTCCAGATATCGTGGCACCAGGACCTGGATCAATTGGGAATAAAAGATTGTAATCGTCCAAGTAATCATGTAGAGTTTCCCAGCCAATGCCTCCTTGAACTTTGACATCCAAATCTTCCTTATTCAACTCTATAACCTGATCCATCAACGATATATCTACGCAAACACCACGTCTTGTATTGACGAAATGGCCCTCCAAAGAAGACTTTCCACTGATAGGGACCACTGGAACCCGGTACTTGTGAAAGATTTTCATGATATCTGCAACTTCTTCCGTCAGTCTAGGATATACGACATATTGTGGAACTTCATCTTTCTCCGGATGATAAGAATTGAAATACGTATCACTATGAGCAGCACGATCTTCATCCGTTGAATTTATCACCAAAGTCTCATCCTCAATATCCGGGGTATTACGTTTGAAAACTTTCCGAACTTGTTCGATTGCAAGTTTGAGCTCGTCAGGTGATGCATAAACTGGAGGATGTAATTGGTCAACTTTCAATGTAGAACTGAATTGTTTCTCCTTATTCTTCTCGATCTCATATTGGTAAAGCCATGCACCCATCATTGAACCGGCCGTGAAGACAATAGTGTATCTTAAAGCCCCAGATGATTGAGATTTTGGCCTGTTTGAATTTGCATAACCTCTCTTCATCAATGAGCCTACTCGTCGACACGCTTGGAATCCTTTCAAAGAATTGAATATGGAATACATATGTCCTAGAAATGAATATATGTAATAAAAAAGAAAAGAACTAAAGTGGATAGTTCTGAGATCTATTATCGCAGATTTGGCTAAAATCCGAGACTTCACAATAGAATTTACGAGTGCTGCGCTGAATTATATATTAGACATTATCGTAACATAAACTTATAAACATCTAGCCAATGAATGGAGTCAAATTTGACATGGATCAGTTTGCGCCGGAACCAGATCCGGAGCCAGACCCAGACCCAGAGCCAGATCCTGCACCACCAGCACCACCACCGAACATATTTCTCAACATAGGGTTGTTCATCATTTCTGACATATCTGGCATTTGGCCATTTTCACCACCAAGGCCAAAGCTTTGAGCCATGTTCTTAATCATAGGGTTATTCATTAAGTTTTGAAGGGCGTTTGGATCTTGCATCATTTGTTGAGCGGCTTGCATAAGTTGAGGGTTGTTCATCATTTCAGAGAGACCTGGCATACCACCTCCACCGAACATACTACCTAAATCTGGCATACCACCTGCACCAGCTCCTGCACCAGTACCAGATCCCGAAGAACCTTCATCCTTGTCGGTAGTGGCGACATCAGCCTTTGGCATATCCTTTTCCAAGTCTTCTTCCACTCTACGTTTTGCGGTTTCATAACCTCTCTTCATAGCATCGGTTGTCTTATCACCTTCAATTTCCATACCCTTTTTATAAGCGAGCATAGCGGCTTTAGCATCACCTAAGGCGTATTTTGCCAAACCTAATCTGGAGTAAGATTTGGAGAAATTTGGGTTCAACTCGATAGCCTTTTCTGCATCTTCGATGGCCTTTTCGTGTTGTAAGTTAGAAGAGAAAGCAGCAGCTCTATTGGACAAGTAAACAACATTGGTTTGATCCAATTCAATTGCTTCTGTGTATTTCTTGATGGCTTTTTCAAAATCTTTAGCTCCCATGGCTCTGTTACCTTCTAATTTAGCTTCATCAGCTTTAGCTTTAGTCTCTTCATCGACTTCTGGAGTAGATGCAGATGAAGTGGCTATTGTAGCAGCGCCTGCATTACTGGCACCATTATAGATGGAACTTAAAGGAAGTAAAGAAGATTTGGAGTCTTTATCAACTTCGAAGGCGTCGGCAATACAGTCGATGGCCACATCCATGGAATCAGCGTAGTCATCTGAAACAGTTTTATCAGTAACAGATTGTTTCAAGTAGTCAATGATTGACAAAGCAATGTCTTTATGAGAAACAGACATTTTTGGAATATTATAAATCAGAAACTATGAACGTGAAATATTACCTTTATATATCTGGTAAAGAAATACGTATTAATTAGTCGCGGATCACAAATTGATGCGGGATCTGTCGCCTTGGTTCTGGAAGTTTCCATGGATATCGCGGGGGATGGTGGTGTCAGGTATTGGCTGCGAAAAGTAATCATTTTGAGGCAAAGGACTTTTGGAGCCGTTCGAGATGATAAAGCCGTTCCCTTAAGATCACTAGATGATTGGCAGTGAATCTTTTGAAGGCAAACATCACAAAATTGGTTTTATATTTAAGAAATTTCGACGTCTCAGATGCAATCGCCTCGTGCTCAAGTTTAATCTCTGCATTCAAATTCATGATCATTTTGACCTCTTCAGCCTTCACAAGTAATAACCTCTTGTATCTGGACTTCTTGTTCTCAAGTCCAAAACTGAAAAATGAAGTGCTACTGTTTTCATCTCCATTTACGTGATCCGAATGGGTACTCTGTCGTGATAGTTCTCCTTGGGTTTCATTAGGATTTGATGTCCCGGTTGGTGCTTCATGATTGTGGGAGGTAACTTTACTTTCGAACTTCTTTAACTCATTGTTAATACTCATAATTCTACCATGGATACTCTTCCATTCGCTATGTTTTGCTGAAGTCTTGGATATTTCTGTCAACAACTCACTTATACTAAGCTCTAGCCACTGGGTGTATTTCAGAAGCTGAGAATATGAGGTCAAAATATTCTGTTCTCCTTGAAGTTTGAAGCTGAGTTTACTCCTCATGCCGGGCACCAAATCACTACTTGCAACCCGAGCAAAGAACCTATCGGTAACTATTCTCTCGTCGGATAGCTTAATATCATAAACAGATATCAACTTATTAAACTTCGTGAGTGATTTTAGGTATTGGCCCAAGTCTTCGAAGGAATAATCCAAAAACGTCTCGTTCTCTATGATTTGGTTACTTGTGAGCATTATATCACCTAGACTCTTTTTCACTTCCTCTTGTGACCTACTCACTTCCTTAATGACGTCGAAGGCCAGCTTCTTTTTATTCTGCATCTGCTTTGAAACCTGCATGAAGTTTGACATGGAATCACCAGAATATAAGGATATAGAAGCAAAGAAAACGTTCAAGACATCAAGTAATCGGTTGATATTGTATTTGGAAAGTCCTTGTATAGTCTGCTTATCAGACCGAAAATTGATCCACAAGGAATCTTTGTCTGGTATGACCATAAATGGGTTTTTCATTTTATATAATTGAATCATTTGTCGAAGCTTGCTCAAAGATTCAACTATGACCCCTTTCTCGGGAGATTCTTTGACCTTGAGAAAGATGGCCCATTCTTTAGAATTCAGGTCAAATCTTGCATTGGAGGCAAAAATTCTCACCGTATCCGTAACTGGAACAATGTTTTCGAATGTGTAATCATAAATCATCTTTTCGATTAGTTGAAAATCTTTGTTCTGCGATGTTGGCTTGTTAGCCAGGAAACTTAAATAGTCGAACACGTTGTACAAGTTCTTAGGCTCTTCATGCTCGAACTCGAGTCTATTATCTTTGAGGATGTCCCTAAGATTTGAAACACGGCTATACTTAACATAAAGTGTGAGCGGAGTCATCGACTTATGGTTTGATTGGTTGACATTGAGTAAATTCAACTTTGGATTTAAAATTTTTGATTCTTTCAATCCTTTAAGGATTACATGTAACAATGTATTACCATTTTTGTCAAGATGATTCTCGAAATTAATGCCATCAATGAATTGAGAATACACAAAGTCGAATGTCTTAGTTATCATGTTCAAGTAGTCATGATGATCATAACAACGACATACGCTGAACAATGGAGTGTGGCAATTGGCATCTTTGAATTCCCAATTAATATATTGTCCCACTTTTGCCAAAAGACTAATATTATGGAAAATATTGTGACCCACAGAGCGACCTTGATGATCCGTCAGATTTATATAAGCAATGAGTTCCTCTTCTTCGCAGCATTCAATCAAAATATCAACAATCTTTACAGATATCTCAGGGACTTCCTCCAACAAAGAAACTACCAATAAGTTCTGACCCGTCGAAGTATTTTTATCAAACAAAATATCGTCAACCAGAAACCACT
Source organism: Yamadazyma dendronema (assembly GCA_030572355.1). Taxonomy (NCBI): domain Eukaryota; kingdom Fungi; phylum Ascomycota; class Pichiomycetes; order Serinales; family Debaryomycetaceae; genus Yamadazyma; species Yamadazyma dendronema. The sequence continues at coordinate 634,138 of JAJLZP010000005.1, forward strand.
GTTCATCACAGTCAATCAACATGTTGAATATTTCGAAGTTCTTTGTCTTTATAGCAAACATCAAACAGCTTTCCCCATTTATATTTCTGCTCTTTAAAAAATGCTTAACCGGTAAGCTTCTATTTTCATAAACCGTCTTGGCTCTATCAAGAAATCCTTTCAATTTCTGTATATTTTGACTCTGGATACTTGACCAGAATTCATAATTCTCTTGCGATGCATTGATGAGTTCTTCAAGGTATTGATCATTTTCCCCCGTGAACGATAGATGATATATGACGGCGTCGAGATTACTCATGATATAATTGAAATATCCGTCATCCTCAAATGAATTGAAATTTTTGATATAGTATAAGTGTGCTTCAAGATCGGGGATTTTTGAGTGAATGACTACCATAACTAACATACCCACCAATGTATCAGCATCTACAACGAGCTCCTGGTAAGCATCTTTTTCATCAAAATCAGTCAGAAAGTTTTGATCCAGATTCGTTAGTATATTCACAGTTTGAGAGATTATACTCTTCTTTTCAGTCAGACTGGTTATAGCTGTATCAGATAACTTTGAAAACACTTGGATCGCTTGTGAAACTCTTCTGAAAATTAAATTTACGAGCCAAGGCTGCTCAACTGGAATCTCCAAGTGATTAAGAGATAAGCATGATAGAGTATTGTACTTCTCTATAGTTAAATTCTTGTAAGCATCTGGATCATAGTCATGCTTATCATCATTAAGTGCGTTGAACTGGAATATTAATTGGGACCATACCCTATCGTATTGATTCATTTCGACGTATTCGAATACTAGTCTATTCAAATCAATCTCTTGGTTGTTCTCGAGAAGGTTATGAATCAATTGGTATGTTCGTTTGGCTTCAGGTGTATCCTCATTTATGCTGTTCAGTATTATTGAGTATGCTTCCTCGACCATCTTATGGAATTCTAACTTTATAAACGAAAGTTTCTTCCGAGTCATCTTTTGAAGTGATTCATATTTCTGATTGTTGTGATGAAAGAGTTTCAAGAACTTCTCAGATACCACATTGGATAATAAAGGTAAACTCCGAAGTAGCATTTCGAATGTGACGTCTGATTTCTTCGGGCTATTGACTGCAGGAGGTTCAGAATCATTGGAAACTGTTGCCATAGTTGCCGGCGGTATATCTAGAAATACAGGGTCAATATATTCATTTATGTCCATGAAGTTACTTCCCACCAATGAATCTTCAATGTACATTAACAGGAATTTACTACCCTTTGGAAAGTAATCACAAAATGATGCTATTTGACCGTATCCTAAGATGTTGAGTCGCAAACTTCGCTTGAATCCCTTTCCTGTAAATACCATACCATTCTTTACAAGGATCTGTTTCCCGCTGAAGGTTTGGTATACAATCAGTTGGGTTCGTGATGAGCTACTTCCATTGAATGTGGGGGCATTTGTTCGAATTATATGGGATCGTATGAAATCCTCATTGGTATAGCATAGATCTCTCAAGAACGTTTTAGTGGAACTCGAAGCAGTGGCAGGATCGTAGGCATCTTGGAGTATATATGCTGGAGGAACTAATATCGTGTAGTCAGTGTGGCTTATCGCTAGATCTTGTATCGTTTGCTTGAAGGGATTTTTATCATGATGGGGGTTGTTGAATATACAATTGAGAAGTATGTTATATAGCAACGGTAGATGTGCCTTTGGAGATGACACAGGGGTCATATTAATGTTATGATACTTATATATACCAATGAGATTACGGGAGACGAATGTAGTTGAAGTGCGATTATAATATCTTGTGCATTAAATTTAAAGCATATATTTAGGCTGCGAAATTCTAGTTAGTGTTTTGGATCATAGCCCTCATAGCAACTGATCCAGTATAAATACTTGTTTCTGAACGAATTGGATAATTCACATCATCTCCTATATAGTCTGGTGAGCCGAAACCTCCTCCACCTGGAGTCATGATCACAATTCTGTCCCCCTTGTTGATTTTTACTGAGCTTTTACCAGCTAAAGCAATTGGTTTAAAAGTACCATTTTCCTGTTTCTTGAGCCAAATATTCTTACCTCTCAAACCGTCTTGACCACCCTTCATACCGAATGGAGCCAAAGATCTTCTTTCCATCAAGCAAGTGATTTGAAGATTTGGATATGTGAATTCAATCTCTCTAATGATACCATTTCCTCCTCTATAATAACCATCACCACCTGATCCTTCTCTGACACAGAATTGATGAACAATTACTGGGTATCTTTTCTCAAAAATTTCGGTATCAGTCATTCTGGTGTTTGTAGTATGGACTTGAACGGCTGACTGTCCATGTTTCCTTTCTTTACTAGTTGGATCAACTGCAACAGCTCCTGCTCCCCCACAAATAGTCTCATAGTAACCAAATTTGACATTCTCATCAGCTATACCGAAAGTGAAATTGTTACATGTACCTTGAGAACCTGCAGCAGCTTCAAAAGCTTTCAAAACAACATCTATAATTCTTTGAGTTGTTTCAACATTTCCACCAACAACCGCAGCTTCAAATGAAGGATCAACAACAGACCCAGGTCTGGTCTCAAGAGTAATTGGAATCAAACAACCATTGTTTAATGGAATATCCGTACTAATCAAAGATCTTAAAACATACAATATGGCGGAATAAACGATAGCTTTTGGTGCATTTAAGTTACCGTACATTTCGTCGCCTGATTTGGTGAAATCAAATATAGCATCCCCTGTCTCCGGGTTTATATCAACGGTAAGATGCAAAGCTGTACCATCATCCAAATAATCAATAGCTTCCAAGTTACGTCCTTGGAATTTCTTATAGGCAAGTCTCAAAAGGTTTCTGACAGCTGTTTCAGCAGTCGATTGAATACCACCCATATACAAGTTTATGACCGGTTCAGTGAAATCATTGACTAAGTTTTTCAACAAGGTAATACCTCTGTAGTTGGCAGAGACTTGAGCCTTCAAATCACTAATATTGTCATTTAGAGCTCTACTTCCAGAACCACCAGGATATTTGGCAGGTTCATCGTAGAATATCCTCTTGACTCCAGCTTCATCAAACTCTCCTTCAACACATAACTTATGCGTCACTATTGCGGCCCCTTCATCAAAGATAGTTTTGGAATCACTTGGCATAGAACCTGCTGAAATACTTCCGATGTCCGCATGATGTCCTCTAGAAGCAACCCAAAAGATTGGAATATTGTCCATATTTAAAACTGGTGTTATCACGGTGACATCGGGAAGATGACTTCCACCAGCACTAGGGTGATTGGTAATCAACACATCTCCAGGTTTCAAGTCAAAAATTTCCTTACCATTCACAACTTTTCTGTACATCTCGAGTTGTTTTTTGACGGCGAAACTCATACTTCCAAGGTGAATAGGCACATGAGGAGCGTTGGCAACCAAATTTGCTTCTTTATCGAAGATTGCACAACTGAAGTCCAATCTCTCTTTGATGTTGGTAGAAATTGCGGTTTGTTGTAAAGTTCTACCCATTTGTTCAGCGATGGACATGAATCTGTGACCAAACACTGAAAGTTGGATTGGATCAATGACTGAACTTGAAAGTTCAGCCCTTTTTTCTTGTTCAATAGTAATCAATACGTGATCAGTTAAAATGTTAGCAGTAGAGTTTGGCTCAACTAGTAAAGTTTGTGTTTCATCAAGGATAATGGCTGGACCAGATACTTGAGCACCCACTTTCAAAGTCTTCAATTGCAAAATTTTAGTATCACACCAACCATGCTTTTCGAAATAAACAGATTTTGTTTGGCAATCAGCTTCAAACTTAAACGGCTCCAAAGATCTATATTCCTCATATGGGTTGTGCGTTTGTTTACCTTTGCTTTCCACTACCAACATAACTTGGATATCATCAACAATCACACCTCTATCTAAGGTGAAACCAAATTCCTTCGCATGTCTGGTAATGAACTTTTTATCGGCATCATTCTCACCTTGGATCTTGCTGATTAGCAAATGAGTATCAGAACCCACGAATCTCATATTCAAATATGTTTCAACTCTAGTTTCAAATTCGGTAAGTCCTTGGTCAACATAATCTTTCTTAGCTGCAGCAATCAACTCTTCTGTCTTCTTGTTTATGAAATCCAAATGTTCCAGATACGTTATATTAGTTGGCGATTGTTTCTCGATCACTATATCGGCCAAAAAGATACCGTATGCTGATAAGATGGATGAATACTTATGGATAGCAACATCTGATATACCCAAGTTCTTGGCCAATGAAACAGAAAATTGGCCTCCAGAACCACCGAAACAAGCCAAATTGTGCTCTGATGTACCGTATCCTTTTGATTCTGTGATAGTTCTGATTGGACGAGCCATTGATTCAATGGCAACATTCAAAAACCCAATGGCAACTTGTTCTGGAGAGAATTTCACTTCCAATGAATCATCCTTATTAATTTCATCAGTTAATTCTTTGAATTTTTCGACAGTAATATCATAATCCAAAGGCTGATCCTGATTTGGCCCAAAGATCTTTGGGAAGTATTCAGGAATCAACCTTCCTAAGAACAAATTAGCATCGGTTACTGTCAATGGTCCCCCCTTTCTATAACAAGCTGGACCTGGATCGGAACCTGCTGACTCAGGGCCTACCACGAAAATTCCATTCTTCCAGAACAACATTGAACCCCCACCAGCTGCAACAGTAGAAATGTCTAACTGTGGAGTTTGTAAACTGACTTCACTAACGACGGTTTCATAAATGTGTTCCAATGTACCAGAAAATCTGGCCACATCGGTACTAGTTCCACCAGCATCAAATCCAATAGTAGCCTTCTTAGTCTTGTGATCAAAACAGGTTTCACCAAAACCGACCATTCCACCCGCTGGACCAGATAAAATAGCTTTCAACCCAGTGAACTTATACCAAGGGCATAAACCTCCATTACTTTGCATGAAAAGTAATTTGTTGCCGAAAGCTTCAATTCCACCTTCGAAACCTTTACCAAAACCTTCAATATAATCTTTGATCACGGGTGACAAGTAAGCGTCTGCAACGGTAGAAGAAGCTCTATTGACAATCCCTATCATTGGTTGTAATCTATGACTTACAGATACTTGAAAACCTATCTCTTCACAGATATCGGCAACCCTTGACTCATGTTCAGGATAAGCATAAGAGTTAACAAGACATAATGCTATACTCTTGAATTGTCCCTCGTCATATAACTGTTGCAATTCTTGCTTGATTTGACCATAATCTGGTTTCTTGAGAATTTTAATTTGATCACCAGTAGCACCGTCAACGATCAGAGGATCCAGTTGATCAATAGATAATTTATCACCACCTCCTTCAGAGAATCCAGCAATGGTGACTCTCTCATCGATTTCAATGACTTTCTTCTGTAAATGACCCAATTTCTTCGCCGTCAAATCAAAAATATTAGGTCTTGCTTGATTACCAATAGTCAAGACATCTTTAAAACCCTTGGTGGTAATCAAACATACGTCAGCACCTTTCCGTTCTAATAATGCATTGGTAGCTACTGTAGTACCCATACGAATACTATCAATTAAGTCGAGTTTCAACTTCTCTGACTTGGGAACCTTCACTCCCTTGGCCTTTTCTAAAATTCTTCTGATACCTTCAGTTGGAGCATCATTATAATTTTTCGGATCAACCGATAATAGTTTAAAGACGTAATCAGCTTGCCCTGGTATTTTGGCAATGAAATCAGTGAAGGTCCCACCTCTGTCACAACTGACACTGATTCCCTTTGGTTCATTAATGGGAGGAGCTTCGACCATATTTGATGGAAAGTCTATGTGGTTGAAATAATTGAGTTTTTTTCGTAATCAGAAATCAATGGCATTTTATATCAGACTGATCGGCACTTTTGATCAAAAGTGCCGAGCGGAATTGATCTTTTGTGAAGGATCATCTAAAATGCAGACTGGGGGAACTGATAAGTCGACGATAACGTCGGTACTTTTGTGCGATGTTACCGATGGACTGAATATGGTCTACATGACTATATATTTGTATATGATTATTCCTCATCGCTTCCTTTTACAAATTTTGACAGGAACCTTCAAGTTATCAGTCGAGAACGACTTTATCCCAGACCACATTAAGATCGCGGCCACTAGTGATTTTGCAACCACTTACGAAACGAAGCTGATCGGTACACACACATATAATTATATTTTTCCATTACAGATACATAATACACAATTACCAAACGTAACGGAACCATTTTTCTTTCTCTTTGTCAGTCAAATCCAAAGCATCCAAATCAGTATCGACATTATCCTCACCTGGTCCATACAATTTATCTCTTCTGGCATTTTCAAGGTAGCAGCCGGTACCATATACTGCAATGGAAAGCAAAGCACCAGATGTAAATCCTAGTATAGAATGGTATCCAGTTGGATACGATGGCTCCTCACTAGTGATAAAAAACTGTGGAGCGATGATGTTGGAAACACAGTAAGATAAGAAATTCACTGCATTGACTACTGTCTTCTTGGTATGACCGGCTGTGTTTGCAAAATTCAAAGACGTCATATTGACATACGGACCCCAGTAGAAGTAGAAGAAGTAGTAAGCAATTAACAAGCTGGTCTTGTTCTCCAATTTCATCATCAATACGCAACAAATCAATGGAACCAAACAGATGACGAAAGTACACACAGTTCTATATTTCTTTGGATAGTAAAAAGTAGGTAATGCAATTAACCAAGAGCTTAAGGTCATGAATACACCCGTTGGCATACCCAATAACACAGTTCTTAATGGTGAATAACCTAATCCAGAGACAATTTGACCAGCAAACGTTACCAATGCACCATTCGAGATATTATTACAAAGAGCAAAAACTGCCATATTCCAAGTTTTCCAATCCTTCATGGCTTCAAGAAATTGATCCTTCTTAAATTTGGTGTTCTTCACCCCAGTCCGGTTCTCGTTTGTTCTATGAATAGCGATAAATCTCTCCTTGTCAGACAACCACCAACAAGTCATTGGGGAGTCAGGAATCATAAAGTACAGTATAAAGGTGAAGAATAACGTAATAGCTGCAAAAGTGATGAATAAAAGTCTCCAATTTTCCATTTTAGCGTGAGCGTGACCGATAGCATAGGACAAGATTCCAGTGATCACGGAAGAGAAACCTGAAAACCAAATGGCGGTTCTAAAAGGCTGCTCGGATTTCTTATAGAACATGGCTGTAATAACAGAACATGCAGGAAAAAGGAAAGTTTCTCCCATACCCAATAAGAATCTCATGGCTGCAAGTTGACTAAAGTTTTGCAGAGCTGCCATACACATCAACACAATATTCCATATAACAAACGAAGCAACTAAGGTTTTAGCAACTGGTAGTTTTTGAATCATCACATTTGCAGGAGCCTCCATAACCAAATAACCAAAGTAGAAAATGGATCCAACCCAGGAATATTCCGACCCCACCAACCCAAGAGACTCCCTCATTCCATAAACTGCAGCATTGGAAATGACAATTTTATCTGCAGCTGCTAACGTGATAAGAATTGTCATGATGGGAATGATCATAAGATCGATTTTCCAAAGAACTTTCCTAGCCTCTGCTGGAGTGTAATCAGAATACTCGGAATGATCTAACAAGAACTTAGCACCAGCATCTAAATCACCATCTTTAACTTCACCAATCGACGTGATCGTGTGTTTGGCAATCACCTTTTCTTTTTCTGACCCAGTATCTGACATTAGGATCTTCGAAGATTTTTTTGAAGAGCAGACGCTAACATATATACAATTAATTTGACCTCTGAGTTTTGCTGGTACTGCATGAGGAAATGATTTGCGCTGATCAAGATCTCCGCTTCGATAACCCCGATAAGAAAATTTGAGAGAGGGCAATCAAATGCGACAACTTCGGAATTGTGGAATACCGTGATCTAACCCAATTTCTTTGATATAAACCACGGTTGGTGTGGATCTCCATCCTTCTTTCCATATTGAACATGACTGAATCTGTTCTAATTGTTGGTTGCGGAGTTTTGGGGTTGTCTACAGCCCTTGAATTATCAAAAAGAGGATACAAAGTTACTGCTATTGATGCGCATCCAGTACCTTCTCCGTGGTCTGCTGCCTGTGATTACAACAAGATCATTAGAACTGAATATGACGATCTCGTTTACACCAAGTTATCGGTAAAAGCGTGGGAAATGTGGAGATCCCACGACCTCTATAAGTCTGCTTATAATGAATGTGGAAGAATCCTTATCACTCCTGCTCTGCATGTTGGCAGAAAGGCATTCGATGCTGCAGGAATTGCTAATGTCCAATCGATTGGATATGGTAAAGGAATTGTTCACGGTAAAGGAAGAAAGAGTTTGGGAGAGTCATTTGATTTCTTGAGTAAGAACTCTATCTCCGATCTGACAGAATATACATGGAATCCTGACACCGGTATTGGCTTAGCTGCTAAATCTCTAAAGATTGTCTATGAAGCTGCTAGAAATAATGGTGTTAAATTTGTTTTTGGATCAGCTGGTAACGCACAATCAATTGAATCAAAGGATGGTGTTGACTACGTCACTACTGTTGACGGAACTAGACATACTGCCGATAAGATAGTGGTTTGTATGGGTGCTGCCAGTGGTAGATTATTAGACTTGAAGCAACAGCAAGTCGCTACCGGGCTTTTCGTTACCCACATTAAAGTGACCGAAAATGAATATAGAAAGTACAAAAACATTCCTGTAATCTTTGATTCCGATCTTGGATATTTCTTTCCTCCAGATGAAGATACTCGAAAAATCAAGATAGCTTTACCTGGAACCGGTGCTCAGAATTACATCAAGTCCCAGTTCGGAGATGAGAGATCGCTTCCACGTTATAAGTCAGAGTATCCAAGTGACACCATGCCTATTGAATGTATTGGACAAGCTAAGAAGTTGTTAAGTACGTTTGTGCCTGATTTGGCAAACCATAAGATTTTTGATCATAAAGTTTGCTGGATAGCAGATACTGTTGGTTCTCACTACATCATTGACAAGGTGCCTTACTTATCAAATGTTTTTGCAGCCACAGGAGACAGTGGCCATGTCTACAAGTTACTCCCAATTATCGGAAGGTACATTTCTGACAGATTAGAAAATAGATTAGATTCGGATTTGCAGAGATTATGGAGATGGAGAGAAGATGTCCCAGGATTCGATCCAACTAAGCTTTCCTGGCGTATCGTAACGGGAGAAACGGATTTCTCCAAAATCCAATGGGTAGAATCAGAAACCCCAGAAAAGTTGTCTAAATTATAAATAAAACAGGCCAATAAAGTCCAAAAAAATACATAGCTATCTTAATTCATAATCAGGTTCGATACTACCTTCCTATCTCTGACATTTATCTTTATCGGAGGTTCCCCAAAATTCCGTGGCGTTCGGAAATCAGACCGAATCTGGGGTTTACGAAAATGGAAATATCTTATCAAAGTCCTGCACGGTCGGATCGACTTGCCGCGCATCATTTCTATAAAGTGAATAATGAATAGAGGAGAGACTATTATAAAGGCGTATATACAAGTATTTGATTCAAGAAATCAAGAATTAATTACAAAACCGGCATGACAGCTGATATTGAAGATCGTATAAGTATTAGTTGTGATCGTGGTGGCTCATTCACTGATGTTATTGCCAGAATTCCTGGTCAAGATGACTATGTGTTCAAGCTCTTATCGGTAGATCCGAATAATTATAACGATGCTAATATTGAAGGGATCAGAAGAGTTTTGGAACATGTCCATAAAACCAAAATCCCCAGAGGTGTTCCTCTTGATACTTCCAGTATCGAGAGTATCAAGCTTGGTACAACTGTAGCTACCAATGCCCTCTTGGAAAGAAAGGGTGTACCAACAGCTTTGGTGACTACTGAAGGCTTCCGCGATATTCTTCATATTGGTAACCAAAGTCGTCCTGACTTGTTTGCTTTGAATATTGTTAAGCCTGAAGTGTTATATAAGGCTGTGGTCGAAGTTGAAGAAAGAGTCACATTGGCAGCATATACCGAAGATGCTACTGGTTACAATGCTACCGAATTAGTTGATGGAAGCCAATACGTCTTGGGAAACACTAAAGAGGTTATCAAGATATTGAAGGCATTGAATGTTGAGAAAACAAGACAGCAACTTTTGAATTTGAAAGAACAAGGAATTGTGTCGGTTGCGGTTGTTTTAATACATGGTTACAATTACCAAGAGCATGAAAAACAGATTGGGGAGATTGCTAAAGAAATTGGCTTCAAGAATGTCACTTTATCCCATAAAGTCTTGCCAATGATCAAGGCAGTTAACCGTGGACAGTCTACATGTGTTGATGCATATCTTACTCCTATTGTTCAAGACTATATTGACGGGTTGATTAAGGGTTTCCAAGATGGTTTTGAAAAGTACACTAGGGTCGAATTCATGATGTCTGATGGTGGATTATGTGATTACAGGAAATTCACTGGTTTGAAATCGCTTTTATCAGGACCAGCTGGTGGTGTTGTGGGGCAAGCAAGAACATCATATGATCCTGATGATGGAACCCCTTGTATTGGATTCGATATGGGTGGAACAAGTTCTGATTTCAGTAGATACTCTGGTTCTGCTTTTGAACAGGTGTTTGAAACAACTACTGCTGGTATAAAGTTGGCAGCTCCTCAATTAGATATAAACACCGTTGCTGCTGGTGGTGGTTCTATTTTGTCTTATAGGAATGGGCTCTACACTGTTGGGCCTGAAAGTGCTGGAGCTCATCCCGGTCCAGTTTGTTACCGTAAAAATGGAACTGACTTAACCATCACAGATGCCAATTTGATGTGTGGTAGGATTTTACCTGAATTCTTCCCCAAAATCTTCGGCAAGACTGAAGATCAACCTTTAGATAAGGATGCGGTCGTCAAACAGTTTACTGAATTGGCAGAAGTCATCAACAACGATAATCCAGAAATGAAGCCTAAGACACCACACGAGATTGCTTTAGGATTCTTAGAAGTGGCAAATGTTACAATGGCCAAACCAATTAGACAATTGACCGAAAACAAAGGGCTCGACGTGACTAAGCATAATTTGGCATCCTTTGGAGGTGCTGGTGGTCAACATGGTGTTTCTATTGCTAGGGCATTGAAGATTAAAAGAGTCATTATTCATAAATATTCTTCTATTCTTTCAGCCTATGGTATTGCATTATCAGATGTTGTCAATGAAGCTCAAGAACCAACCTTAACGGTATATGATGCTGAATCCAGTGTTGGCTTACTTCAGAAAAGCGAATTATTGAAAGAAAAGGTGGCTAAAGAATTAAAATCACAGGGAGTCACTGACGTCAACTATCAAGTATTCTTCAATATGGGATATAGAGGATCCGATTCTAAATTGATGATTTTACAATCAGAACAAGATTTCTTGAAATCATTTTACGAGATGCATCAAACTGAATTTTCTTTCAATGACTATAAGAAAGACGTTATTGTGAGTGATGTTAGGGTAAGAGGCAGTGGTTCTGTAAATAAAATTGAAGAAAGATCACCCTTTAAAGACTGGAATGAAGTAAAAAAATTCCCCGTTGAAGAAGGTTTGGAAAAGACAGTTGTCGATGTTTACTTCAGTGGAGGCTTCCAGGACACTAAGGTTTATCTTTTGAACGACCTCCCGGTTGGCTCTCAAATACCTGGACCTGCTTTAGTCTTGGATGATACCCAAACATTGCTTGTGGAACCAAAGTCAACTCTTACTATCCTTCCAAGACATGTTATCATTGATTTAAACTACGAAAATGATTCCAATAAACAGTTGAGTACAGAATTCCTCGATCCGGTCCAACTTTCTATCTTTTCCCATAGATTCATGGCCATTGCAGAGAGTATGTGTACCACCCTTCAAAAGATCTCAGTTAGTGCTAATATTAAAGAAAGACTTGATTTCAGTTGTGCATTGTTCGACCAGAATGGAAATTTGGTGGCTAATGCCCCTTCAGTTCCAGTCCATTTGAGCTCCATGTCATTTGCAGTCAAATACCAAATCAAACACTGGGGTAACAATCTCAAACCTGGTGATATATTAGCCACCAATCATCCTCAGGCTATGGGAACTCATTTGCCTGATATTACCATCATATCTCCTGTGTTCATTGATGGAAAGATTAGATTCTTTGTTGGTTCTAGAGCACATCACGCAGAAATTGGTGGGACTGTTGCTGGGTCTATGGACTCCTCTGCTACTAGTCTTGATATGGAGGGGGCAAAATTCATTGCCTGGAAGGTAGTTGAAAATGGAATCTTTGACGACGCTGGTGTGCAAAAGCATTTTGTTGAAGATTTGAAGAAGTATCCTGGTGTATCACCGTCAAGAAAGTTAAGTGACAATGTTTCAGACCTTAAGGCAGCTATTGCCGCAAATCAAAAGGGTATCAACTTATTGATGGACGTTTTCGACGAATATGATACTGAGTATGTCTTATTTTATATGAGAGGAATCAAAGATACCTCAGAAGCTGCTGTCAGAGCATTCTTGAAGAAACTTGCCAAGCAGAAAAACTACAAGCCATTAACATCTGTAGATTATATGGATGATGGTGCCCGTTTACAATTGAACATTGATGTTGATGAGAAGGAAGGCTCGGCCACTTTCGACTTCACTGGTACAGCAGAAGAGACATTTAATTGTTTCAATGCACCATCTTCAGTCACTTATGCTTGTATCTGTTATTGTTTAAGATGTCATATTACCGAGGGAGATTTGCCATTAAATGAAGGTGTACTCGCACCTATCAAGGTTATTATCCCTCCAGGTACAGTGTTGAATCCAAGTGTTACAGCAGCTGTTTCTGGAGGTAATGGTATCACATCACAAAAAATTACCGATGTTATCATGAAAGCTTTTGGAACCGTGGCTGCTTCCTATGGATGTATGAATTGTATTGCTTTTGGTCAAGGTGGTTACGATGCAGAAACTGGCAAGATCATTCCTGGATTCGGTTTCGTCGAAACCATTGGAGGAGGATCTGGTGCTGGTAAAGGATTTAATGGTTTCAGTGGTACACAATGTAACATGACCAATACACTTATGACAGATCCTGAAGTTGTGGAACAAAGGTATCCTGTTGTTTTAAAACAGTTTGCCGTCCGTACAGGAAGTGCTGGTATTGGTAAATGGAATGGAGGTGAAGGATTGACCAGAGAACTTCAATTTACTTCCCCTTGTCATGCCTCTATCTTGACCCAAAGAAGGGTATTCAGACCATTTGGTATGGCAGGAGGTGGTGAAGGTGGTAGAGGTGAAAACAGGTTAGGAAAAATGAGACCAGATGGAAACACCATTGATTGGAAACATCTAGGACCAACAGCTGAAATTGAGTTGGAAGTTGGAGATATTATTAAGATCTCTACACCAGGTGGTGGTGGTTATGGATCTCCTGAAGATGATGATATCACATTAGACAAGAAATCCTCTCGTGTTCCCCTTGCTGGTGGAAGTGCTGCTCAATGGAAAGAAGCCTTAAATAGTTCTCAATAGATTATTTACTTTTTTGCAACCTTTAATATCCGCGAAATTTACATATTTTAGTTCTGTAGCAGATAAATATAATAATATTCTCTTTTATCTTAAAAAAAAAATTCCAAAGTGAAGGAAGAGAATTGGAGTACCATGGTTAATTTCAAAAATATTCTATTATATATATAGACCCCCAGGATTATTGCTCTTAATTGTTTGGGCAGCTCCATTCTAAACCGTTAAACTCTTTCGCAACCAAATTTTTCGCAGATAAGAAACCCTGCCTTTTATTCTATAAGCTTATGACAAGAAAAAAAATCATTAGAAGCCGACAAGGTTGTGAAAGCTGTAAGCAAAGAAAGAAAAAGTGTGATGAACAGAAACCTGAATGTGGAGCATGCCGGCGTTTGGGAGTGTCCTGTGCCTATATGAAAAAGCTTACTTGGAACAAGGCGCACCAAACCTTCACTTCACATTATACCATCAGAGTAGGGACTACAAAGCATCTACTACTGACAACTGTTGATGATATACAAACAACGTTTAAAGTCACATGTAAGAACCAAAAAATCGAGAAGATACGAAATCGGAAGTCAGAGCCATACTTCACTCCAGAAGAAAATGATATTGCATCTAATTTCAAACTAGATAAGAATCTTGAAAATGAACTCTTCGATTATTATGTTGGAGTGGTAAGTCGGAAGAAAGTTTTCAGCGACAACCAATTGAATGAGTTTAGGTCAATTGTGATTCCAAGTTGTACGACCTCGCCACCATTATTCCAAGCTATAATTGCATTATCTGCAAGTGATCTAATACGGAAGTATCCAAACCAACAAAGATATTTCCAGTTACTTACAAAGAAGTATAAAAATGAAGCTATAAATCTCTTGTATAATCTTTTGGACGAGTTTGGTAAAGAAAGCATCAACGAAATTGTTATTAGTCTTTTAATGATTTGTTCTTTGGAGATTGGTGATAATGTGAATGGTCAATGGATTATCTATTTAAAGCAGAGCTGTCTCATTTTCCAAAGTATCGATGATTCCACAATTATGAATACGCAAGGTCTATTATTCTGTTATAGGTACTTCACATTACGTTACATTCTACTACTAACTACACTCAATAAGGAGGAATATGTGGATCTCATGGAAAACTTTCCTGTCAAATTGATAAATGTTTTCTTTGAGTTGGAAGAGGTTGACTACATGTTTGGGTGTTCCCCAAAACTTGTGAAAGTAATTTACGATATCACAAGAATAAAGAACGGTGATTCAGATGATCAAGAGACCAGAAACAATTCTATTGTACACCTATACGAAATATTGAAAACATTAAGAGAAACACATAAAGATGAGAAGTTGACTCACTGTTCCCATCTTTATTTCCACACCACCAAAATGTATTTGCAACAAACATTTATGTCAGAGTTGACCCGATCTCATTGTATGTTTGATTACCAGATCTTGGTTACAAAAGTGCTTGATATATTTAGATCGATGTTGAATAGTGGTGATCCATCTCTTTTCCCTATGTGGACCATATTGATCTTGAGCATAGGGCAGATTGAAGATCAGCATCGAGTAGAGATCCTTGAGATTCTAGATAAAATAGAAGATATCTGGCCCAAGTCTTCTGCCAGTGCTTCCAGAGAAGTAATAGAGACAATATGGAGGGCTACTGACCTCGAACAAAGTCTTGATTGGAGAGATCTTTTGAGTTACAAAGATATCAAATTAGCTTTAACATAGATAGAAAGATCTTTTCGCGATAAGGAAATTTTCGATAGGGTATGGATACAATGTCAAAAGCCTTCATTTGTGACTATCCCGATTGCGAGAAGTCGTTTTCCAGGAAGGACCATTTGAAACGGCATAAACTCAACCACAATGAACTTTACCCATTCGAATGCTCTGTGTGCCTCATGAAGTTTAAACGAGGAGATGTCATGAAAGAGCACTACGAGAGACATTTTCAGCCCAAAAGAATCAAGAAAAGGAAGAAGGAAGAGGTTTCTTTACCACCAGTTGCAAATAATATTGATGTTCCTTCATCAGAGGTGTTTGATATCAACTGGTTATTTGACGAAATTTCCTCAGATAATCAGAATAAATTCGTATCTACTTCATTTGAAAATCAAGCCAATTCCAGATTATTGGATTTATTGGAATCAGATCTCAACCATTTCACATCGGTGTTGATTAACCCAGCTGTTATATCTCCCGAATTGTTGAACATTTATGCCGAACTTATTCCTGAATTATCAGGACATCCAGACTTCTCGGTAACCTCACTAGAATACTGTCTTTCCATTTACTGGGACCTTTTCCATACCCAGTATCCCATAATACATAAACCACTGTTCAACACTTTATCGGCCCCTCCGATATTAACCCTTGCCATGATAGTCATGGGATCCATATTGTCACACTCTTCACAATCCATATCCCCTTTGGTTGATGCAGTAGGTTTGGCATTAACCATTGGTACTGAGTTAAGATGGTTGATCTTCAGACAGAAAACTTCTTTGAGCTCTGATGCCTGGAAACTACAGAGTTTATTGATACTAGAAGTTTACGAAAAACACTATGGAAATAGAGACTTACATGTCAGGTCTTCAATCCACCAGGCTGCAAAAATTGAAATGATGAAAAGATCAACCTTGCTTGGAGGTGATCCCTATTCTGATGATAGAATGGCATCTGCGGACCTAAAACAGACAGAGAGTGTAACGTTATTGAACAAATGGGTTGCAGCCGAATCTATGAAAAGGTGTTTACTTATGTCATTCATTTTCGATCTAACAAGCTCCATCATCTCATCACATAGTTCCCTGTTATTCCTAGATAAGCTAAGGTTACCTTTACCTTGTGATGATGTTTTATGGGAGGCAGACTTGAGTACTTTTAAGAGTCTTCCAGCTCCTCAAAAGCCTCCCACAGTGAGAAGCTGTTTCAATAAGCTTCTACAAGGAGAAGATGTTGATGTTGGGTCCTTTGCACGGAGAGTAATATTCCATACAATGACTTCATTGATTATACAATTAGAGCAAAAAGATGATACCATGTCTCTATTCAACGGTAGTAAAACAGATATTTGGAATGATGAATGGAGGGACAAGGTATCGTTTGCTCTTGATTTGTGGATGTTCAACGTTGTCCATAAGTCTTGTTGTAATGTTGATAATTTACTAATTGATATAAGAGCAAGAGGAAACCCAAACACCAAATATTTTGGATTAAATGAAACTAAATGCAAACTACCCATATATCATATGACCCATATTCGTCTTCATGTAATTAACCATGACTTACTTATCTACGCTGGGGTACCTGCTAGGATGAATGTGGTTGCAAATAAGGGAGACTACGATAATGTCGAAAAACGGATGGTCGAGTGGTCAAAATCGATTAATGGTCGTATTGGTGTGGTACATGCATACATATGTCTATTTGAGTGCCTTTTGAGTACTCATGAACAGCTGATTGATTACCGCCCAGAACTAGACCCAATTCCCGAAAGACCACATATAGTGGTGGACTCTTGCTTGACAGTGTGGGCGTATAACTTTGCTACTTTTGGGCCAGAGTCATTTGACTATAACACCAATGATTACTCAAAAATCTTAGAGTCAGGATTCAAGTATTTGAGGAGAATAAAGAAGGTATTTGAAAAGATAATATCATATTCAGACCCACAGCTGTACTACCTCAGCATCAAACAATTAGCTCAGTCTCTTGAGTTCATTGAAAATACCAATCATATAGCTGGGCTAATGCATAGCATGTTCGAACTTTATTCGAAATGTTATTGGACACTTGGAAAGGAATATTCCCGACTTTTCAAAAGTTGTAAAGAGAGAAGTATGGGTAAATCCGATATATTCTGTGTAGATATGTATAAGTATGAATGAACTAATTAAAATATTGAATGATCTTTGGATCAGGAGTTTCAAATTTGACATTGTTTCTCAAATTACCAATCTTGTCTATATGGAAGAAGACTTCATCCCCATCTTTAAGATATTGAGGATTTTCAAGTCCAACAGCAACACCTTCAGGAGTTCCGGTAAAGATTATGTCACCTGGTTGTAAAGTTGTACCAATAGACATGAAGGATACTACTTTTTCTACTGTAAAGATCATGTCTGAGGTGTTGGAACTTTGTTTAGTATCACCATTGACTTGAGAATAAACGTTCAAGTTATTAGCATCACCAACTTCATGGGGCGAAACAATGGCAGGACCAATTGGAGCAAAGGTGTCAAACATCTTACCAACACCAAATTGAGTTCCACCCCTTTCCATTTGCCAAGTTCTTTGACTCACATCATTACCAATGGTATAACCCAAAATATGGTTTTTTGCATCCTTTTCAGAAATGTCTCTTCCTTCTTTACCGATTACAATAACCATTTCAATTTCATAGTCAATCTTAGCATCATGGATTTGACAAACTGAAGGGACCACAATAGGGTCTTCAGGGCCGGTCAATGCAGTTGGAGGCTTAAAAAAAATTACTGGATATTTTGGGATTTGCATTTTCAATTCCAAAGCATGTTTAATGTAGTTCATTCCAACACATCTTATACTAGGAATCTGACTTTGAGACAATGGACTTAATAACTTGACGATATCCAAGACTTCATCAGTGATTTTGTAATCTCCAAAAATATCTCCAGTTATAACATAAGCCGTCTTGCTTTCATAAACATCAGTGGATCCTTCTGGAAGAATAGCATCACCAAAGTATGTTTTTTGGTCGGTTGATACGAATCTGATCAATCTCTAGAAAAATTTAGTTAGCGGAATTGCGCTTTGGAAAAATACTCAGTGTGTCAATGGTAGGTAACGTACCTTGAAAGTTGGTTTATCTAAAGTCATATTATCTTAAAATATATGAAATGAATGGCCTGATGGGGGATATCTTGGAAAGTTATTTAAGTTGAATTGTAAAGGCACATATGGACCAATTTTTCACTGGGGTAAGATCTCCCCCAGTGGAGATTACCCGCCTAAATTTTCACTGGGGGATCGGCGATGAGTGCTTATCTGCCCCAGATTGGCAGTTATCGGAATATATACCTGCACTATAAATATACGTGAAAGTATGAGATTTCTGTGCTGCTAAGATTTTAACTTGTAATATAATATAACTAACTACATCAATCTGTATACCAATAACAACATGAGTGGATCTACTGATAGCATAGGCTCAAATACTATTGATGAAAAGAGAAATCCAATCGCTAAGATCGAGTCAACCTCGGAAACCATTCAAGAAATTGACCCAAAATTAGAGAAAAAATTGGTACACAAGTTTGATTATAGAACTTTACCTATTTTGGCTATTCTTTACTTCCTTTCGTTTTTAGATAGAGGTAACATCGGAAATGCTGCTGTAGCTGGTATGACGGAACAATTGGGTTTGACCTCAAGTCAGTATTCTTTAGCAGTATCCATTTTTTATGCTACATACATTTTATCCGAAATTCCTGCTGTTTTAATCGTTAGAAAGTTTGGTTTTAGAAGATACTTTGCCACCATGTTAGCTAGTTGGTCTTTGGTGACAATTTTTACTGCATTTGTGAGAGATCATTGGTCGCTTGTGTTCTGCCGTTTGCTTCTTGGATTAGTGGAAGGTGGTTCCTTCCCATCTATGAGTCTTTACATTTCTCTTGTCTACAAAAGAGAAGAACAAGGAAAAAGATTATCTTATCTTTATGTATCTTCATGTTTTGGTGGTGCTTTTGGAGGTTTGATTGCAACCGGAATAACCAAGATAGATTCTAATGGTTATTTCAAAAGCTGGTCATTCTTGTACATAATTGAAGGATGCATTTCCTTTGCTGCTTTGGCAATCATTTACTTCTTACCTGATGACCCAATCAATGCTTCATTCTTGAATGAAGATGAGAAAGCAATTATGAAAATCAGAGAGGAACAGAGAAAAGAGTATATGGGAAGTGAAAAATTCGATAAAGCTGAATTTTTTTTGGCATGGAAAGATCCAAAGGTCATCATGAGTTCGATTATTCAATTTTGTGTTGACTTGGTGTTATACGGATTTTCTACATTTTTACCATCGATTTTAAAAACTCAATTGGGATTTGAAGCATTAAAAGCTCAATACCTTACAGTTCCAGTGTATGCTGTTGCAGCTCTTGGAACTTTCACAATTTTGATGGCCTCTGATAGATATAAGACGAGATCCCCCTTCACTTTGGGAACCAACTGTTTATCATTAATCGGTTACATTATCTTACTCGCAAGTGAGAACTCGGCTGTTAACTATTTTGCAACCTATCTTATAGCCATAACATTATACACAACTGTTGCTTTAAATATCACTTGGCTTAATAATAACATGGCTCCCCACTATAGAAGAGCTACTGGATTGGGTATCAATCAGACTTTTGGTAATTTGGCTGGTGTCATAGCTGGTCAAGTCTATAGAGACCCTCCACATTATTACCTTGGTAATGGGTTCTCATTGGGATGTGTGTTTGTCGCTACTGTAATGACATTTATCATGAGAATGTATTTGGCAAGAGAAAACAATAAAAAGAACCTCATTCTTGAAGGACTTGAAGATACTAGAAGGGTTAAAACTGGAAGTGAAGCTCCTACCTTTGAATATGTCTATTAGTGAAAAGTTAATATATTTATAAAATGGAAAGTTCGTTAAGTTTATGATTGAGATTCAGCTTTGGTATTACATTACCAAGTTTATCGTACTGTACCGATTCATCTGTGGCATACCCGTCATCTTCATCGTTGTCTTCATCGTTGTCATCATGGTCGGTTTGCTCCTCCTCTTCACTTTCCTCAGCTCCGATTACGTTTCCTAGAGCGTCTGTCTTTTGGGGGGTAACGATATTACCCAATGCATCATATTCCACATCTTCATCTTCATAGTCATCATAATCGTAGTCTTCATCAAGGTCACCTTGTGGGTCCTCTTCAAGATCTGGTTTTCTATTAGTATTACCAACCGCCCATATATCTTCGGTTTTACTTCTTTCCTTTCTTTCTTTCGATTCTTTCTCAAGATTATCTAAGTATTCTTGTTCTGCAGCCTTTACAGAGTCATGGTCACTACAATTTGAATAAATTTCTAGGAGTTCGGCATTGACTTTTAAAAAGGTGAGCCCCCAAGTAAATTTACTCAATATCGTTTCTGCCCAGTCAAAATGACCCACTATAGCCAAACATGCTGCTAATGCCTCTACACAGTTCAATCTCCACGGACGACCATAATTTACCGGGTTTGTGGCAACAAAATACGGAAGTAATCTTTCATGCTTACCACCAATTTTGTTGAAAGGAATCTCATCTAATCTAGCCCATGAACATTCAACCACAGCAGCTCCATAACTCTCGACAATCTCCCTGTCATCCGGACATACCACACCTTTCCCATTTGGAGATACAACAATCCCATTAAATTTTTGTCCGATTCTCATGTTCTTAATCAAGCCTAGTCTTTCAAGCTTCTTTCCGGAACATCTCTTAGGGTCGCAATGGTCAAAATCCCACATAGCCAATTTAAAAGGATGTTCCAGAGTCTTGGAGGCAAATTTTGTTTCCTGTCTTCCTTTTTTAGCATGATGGTGTTTTGCCTTATGTCCATTCGACATCAGAGTTGCCTTTATCTCTTTACTTTTTTTACCCATTCGGAATCAGATAGTGAAAATTTTTAGACTGCAAATTTGAGACTGCGCAAAAGCTTGCAATTACTGCAAAATTTACTGAATATAATACTTTTGAAATATGTATTTTTTTTCTAAATTATATTTACATAAACATTACAAATATATCGTATGGCTAAGCCATGATTAAAAGGGTGAGCAGTAAAAAGCAAACATTAACATTTTTGTCTAAGGATCATGTTTCATTAAAAAGAGAAGTGAAGATAAAGGGTAGGGGGTCATTAGCTTAGAAATCTTCGTCGAAGGAGAATCCACCATCGGTTTTAGATTCGGTAGTGGAAGCCATGACACCAGCCTTTTGATAATCACTGACTCTCTTTTCGAAGAAATTGGTCTTACCAGCCAAGGAAATGTTTTCCATGAAATCGAATGGGTTGGTAACATTGTAGACCTTTTCATTACCCAAAGCAACCAATAATCTATCAGCAACGAATTCAACATATTGACACATCAAACCACAGTTCATACCTAATAAACTGATTGGTAAAGCATCAGTGAAATATTCCTTTTCAATGGCAACAGCCTCAGTGATAATCTTTTCAACAATTTCAGGATCTGGTCTGTTTTGTAAGTGGGAGAACAAAAGACAAGCAAAGTCAGTGTGCAAACCTTCATCTCTACAGATCAATTCATTGGAGAAAGTCAAACCTGGCATCAAACCTCTCTTCTTCAACCAGAAGATAGAAGCAAAAGATCCACTGAAGAAAATACCTTCAACAGCAGCGAAGGCAACTAATCTTTCACCGAATAAGGCATCATCATCGTTGATCCATCTCAAAGCCCAGTCAGCCTTTCTCTTAATTTGAGGAATGGTTTCAATGGCATTGAATAAGAAGTCAGCTTCCTTTGGATCCTTAATATAAGTATCAATTAATAAGGAGTAAGTTTCGGAGTGGATGTTTTCCATCATGATTTGGAAACCGTAGAAACATTTAGCTTCTGGAATTTGAACTTCAGCAGAGAAGTTTTCAACCAAGTTTTCATTAACAATACCATCAGAAGCAGCAAAGAAAGCCAAAATTCTGGAGACAAAGAATCTTTCGTTATCAGTTAACTTGTTGTTCCAGTCATGGGTATCCTTACCTAAATCAATTTCTTCAGCAGTCCAGAAAGAAGCTTCAGCCTTTTTGTACATTTGCCAGACTTCATGATACTTGATTGGGAATAAAACGAATCTCTTGGTGTTTTCGATCAATAATGGCTCATCCTTTTCCATTTCCTTCAACTTGTGTCTGTGGACTTGATGTTTCTTCAAAAAGTCTTTGTGGACAGCGATGGACTTTTCTTCTTCTTCCTTAGAGATGGAGATTGGGTTGAGTTCTCTTTCCTTCAAGGCAGCTAATTCCTTTGGGGTAATGATGGTTTGAGCGTTATCTCTGGCTTCAGCAGCAGCAGCTAACTTGTCGGTGACCGATGGACCTTTTGGAGTGGCCATTTCTAAACCAGAGATTTGACCGGTTAATCCTTTAGTTGGAGTTTCTTGAACAGACATTTATGGGAGGATTACTAGTTTTTAAAGAATGAAAGATTCGAGGAATCAAGTTATAAAACTATAATGGATGGAATAAATAAGACAACTAAAGGGGGAACGACCTTTATATACTTTTTTCCAATGTATTCTAATCCGGTATTCGGGTATGTAGAAAGAAACAAAAAAAAAACAATTAAAAATTAAATCGCGTCCAGAATTGCGTTAATGAAATGGTGATGCCCATTTCTCGCGCGTGAATTTACGTGTAGAACAGGAGTTCTATTAGGCGTTAATATAAGTTATTGGTAAGTAGAGAAAGCTTAAGAGTAGCTGTAATTACTGGAATCATCGGAGGTTCGAGTAGATTTAATTGGTGATAATTAATGAATTCTATAGAGAATTGGTGTGAGTTTCATGATTACTAAGTGGGTCAGGCAATCCATACAAGATGTTTATGTTCTACCAAAACAGGAAACGCGTATAAGGACGTGTATTATTTCATGAGCGAGTAAATAAACAAGACGTGGCGTGAAGCGTGTAGAATTAACGTGTTACTATTTACCGCAGGCGTGTTGCCATGCCCTGCACACGACATAGTCTAACCACTCATGGTTCTTCATGGTTAAACCCCGAATATTATACGAGATTGCTATCGGGTATTAACCTTAGATTACCTAATAAGTTATTGTATTAAGGGCCTTAAAACAATCGGTTGTTTGTTCACCTCATCATCTCAAAGGAGGGGATTGATATGGAATTTCTTCTATAATACGCGATTCTTTAGATAATTTAGAGTTATTGGTTGATGTCTGAACTAATGTCCTAAGTACGGAGTAGTGACTTTATTGGATAAAACTTATCAAACTTGATCAAATAAATTGTACATTCTATAGAATATATACCATAAACCATTAATAGTAATCAAACATGAAAATAAAACTCTTTTATTCATAGAGCCTAATTAGGCTTTTTGTCTATAAGGGTGTAACTTTATAGGTTCGTCAAGTTCTCCCAATTGATTGACTGGACTGGTGAATCCAGAGTGGGTATTGATTGATTGATAATTATCAACATTATCAAAGTTTTCAAATCTAAATGCAATAGAATCATGATTAGTTCCTGAAGATGCAGATCTGGCTCTTGGAGAATCTAATTGAGGTGAAGCTCCGGGTGAAATGGGTCTTCCATTTATCTGTCCATCCAAATAAGGTGATCCAGGAGGTGACATACCAGGCATTGGGGATGGGGAGAACTCATTGATAGCTCCTTGAGGGAAGCTAATCGATGGTGAAGATTTTAAGGATAAGATATCTGAATCATCCAATTCCAACGATTTGTATAATGATCCAATGTTACCGGCACCCTTGTAATTTTCATTTGCCATTTTAAAT
Organism: Yamadazyma dendronema; assembly: GCA_030572355.1. Lineage (NCBI taxonomy): Eukaryota > Fungi > Ascomycota > Pichiomycetes > Serinales > Debaryomycetaceae > Yamadazyma > Yamadazyma dendronema. The sequence continues at coordinate 658,212 of JAJLZP010000005.1, forward strand.
TCTATTATATTTTTGAATTCATTATTCCATTGTTTCAATGACATTTGAGTACCAGATCTGATATTGACATCAACAACTTTTCTGGCATCCTCGAATGTCAAGAATTGATAATGGGGCAATGAAGGTAATCCAAAAAGTAAAGAAATCTTGTCAAATTTATCAGAATTTAATTGCTTTGGTCTTCCGTATAATTTGAAAGCATCCAAAATAGGAATGTAATTTCTGATCATGGTTTCGATTTCCTGGACACCAGGATGGCTCTGAGGCATCATATATATGTAGTCAGTCTTGATGAAACTGCTACTAGATTTGATCTTTGGAGACGATGGAGGTGATGAAGACGTACTGAAGAAGGAGGAGTTGGAATTAACTCTTTGATGACTCTTCGAAAATGAACTTGACAGGTTTGTATTGGACATGTTAACAGCAGAAGATGCAAACAAATATTCAAACTTACTGTTAACATAGACATCACCATTCAATTTCATAATGGAATTGAATTCAATCATACTGACATTCTCTGGGAAGATATTGTAAGCATTGGTAACATTTGAAATATGACAAATCAAGTTCTTCTTTGACACTTTTTCCAGTTGATATAATTCAATTTTTCCTAACTTCTTACTTGTAGATGGGTAAATAACCATATAACATTTAAGCCATTTGTGATTAACTTGGGGTAATCTAATATTACACCACTCGTATTTTGGAAATTTCTTCTTTGACAATAAGGTATGAATATCAGATAATTTAGGACCAATTAAACTCAAAATGACAGCAGTGAATGCTTCATTCAAGGATAATTTTTCGTAATTCAGCAAGTACATAGCAGTGACCCAATTGACAAAATCTTCTTTGGATTCAGCTCTCAAGGTCACATTGTAAAAAGTTTCATTCAAGTCGTTAGAAAATTTGATGATATAATTTTGAGCGTCCAAGGAGATATTATAGTCAAACAAATTATAGTACTTTGGATTAAATTCGGTCTCGTCACTCCAAAGAGACAATTCATTACCAGTCAATTTACCACTTACAAGTCTCCAATCTTCATTAGTAAGAATGTAGAGAGAACCGGTGTAATAAGATCTGAATCCGTTACTAGTGAATAAAGACACAATTGGGCTCAATTCAGGTGGGACAGATTTACTGCTTTGAAGAATATTGGTGAAACTATTGGCATTTTTGCTGGTTCCCAAATTATTGAGTGAGTTGAAAGAATCAGAATGAGGAACTCCACTGAAGCCATTGAAATCATTCGAATAGACTCTGGAATTTCTTACATACGATGAAGGGGTTTGCTTTAACTTGTCACTAACTTGTCTTCTGGAGATTGAAGAAGGGGAAGAAGGAGGTTCACTATACTCTTGTACAGCTGAAATAGATCTGGAATGAGATCTGGATCTATTTCCTGAATTACCATTACTGTTATTCACACCTAAGTTACCATTGGAATTTTCCAAGTATGACGAGGAATTGGAATTTGACCTGGATTTAGAAATGGAGCTTGGATTAGAGCTGGTACTAGAACCACTAACCTCAAAGTTAACTGGAGGTGGTCTTTTGTAATCGGGAATAGCTGTATTTATGGATGGGGGTTGAGGACGAGATTTTGTAGGAGATTTGTCCTTTTTGCCAATGATGGGTATATGCATTTTATCGGGGAGTGGACTCGAAGCGGCAAGGAAGTATTGTTGGGGGGTACAGGATAAACTTGGAAATGTATCAGATATAACAGTGATCAACAAGTATCAATTCTAATACAGAAACCGAAAAATACTATAAAAATCTTTGGTCGATTTAGAGTGTGACTTCAACCTATTATAAATGGAACTGGTGGAAGTAATTTCTTTTTCAGTTTAATTTTAAGTTTTTTTTTTTCCGATTGTTCACTTTTTCAGATTGTTTAAAAAAAAATGAAAAAAGTATGATGAAATGGAATTGTAAAACTTTTATCTAAAGTGATTATGAATTTATATAATTTATTGGGATATTTGAAGGGACAGAATAGTAAACTGTTATATAGAATTTCATCTGGCCAAAACCATGACTCTCACTCCTACAACAAGCTCAAATAGAGCAATAGTGACTATTTGCGTTTTTCATTTTTCTGGTGCACAGTAAAAATGGAACAGTTGCTGTGGCAATGACGGTTATCATCCCCTCTACCGATTTGCTGCAAATATTATAACATCTGGTGCAGGGGAAGCTAGATCGATGGTGGTGGTGCCTAATTCCCAGTGGTACAGAAACAACCGAAAATATGGGTGCCTTTCATGCCCCCCCCTTATCTCTTGGTAAGCCGCAGACGAAATAACCTATTTGCAGCCACAAACCTTTGAACCTCGAGTTTAAGTATATTGTCTCTGGTGGGATAGGTTTATAGATAAATGGGGCTTTGAAAGTCTATTCAGTTGGTCAATAAGTAGGGATAGTTCATATCATAGATTAAATTTACAATTAGACTGATGAACTGACAAAGGGCCTATCGTGGCTGGAATTAGATTGTCTCACCAATGAGGCAATCAAGGCTAAGACAATTACAGACGCAGTGTCCAAAAAAATATTTCGCACTAGATATTGCGGCGGTGGAATACGATCGTTCCATCCGTTGCACTGGTTGTAGGGCCAACATGGCCACGCAAAGTTGTCAAGGCTTCCATGTATGCCGAAATCATTATATTTAGTAGTATTTGATGAGAGACTGTAGAGTGAACATAAAGATCACTGTGCTGACACTAAGTTCTTATCTTGTCCAACTGTACAACCTGCGTACAGATTTGCCGTAGTTGATCAAGAAATGTGTCTTGTTTTGTCTGATTACCCTTGATCAGTAAAATCTGACCCATTTTAAGCGTATTTTTTGGCAAAAGGGGGGGGGATGTCAAAAATAGGATAAGCTGCGGATCGCGCACATCCTCATCGGGCATCGTCTGGATAGTGAATATGACGTCATTTTCTGTGAGATTGGTCTTACTGATTATGTTCCTAGAGCACTGATCTGACTTCAGGAACGCATTTACTACTGCCCCTGTCACTGCCACATTCCTGTTAATTATCATGAACCCTTCTCTTATTCGCTAAAATGCTAAACGACATGGGTAATGCCTGAAGCGGCAGATGACCATATTGAAGGTAATGAATAACACGAAGACTCCTTGGCATTATAGCATTATGCCAAGGGTTGGACGAACCACTTTATAAAAGTGGTTAGAGAAAAAACGGCAGTATTAGAAGTGGCTCATTGGTAAAAGCTTAACGTCACAGCCTAGATGGCGATGTCGAATGGTGTGTTCCGATTGACCGTTGTTGGAGATGAGTTTCTTTGTTGGAAATTTCGCAACCATTTACGAACGTTGGTCCATCAAAGCCCAAAACCCATTGCGGCTCAATACCACTTAGTGATGTATTTGAAGCGGTATATGGGATATAGTATGTTAAAATGGGTTAATATACTCTGTTTGCTGTACCTCAGTAATGTCTAGGTATTTTGTCACTGGTTTCACCTAGCATCATTTTGCCGATACAACAAGCCATTTCAAGGTTATAGTGAGGCTGTAACTATCAATGTTCCTTTGTGCGCAAACCTGCGCGACGCATAATCGATGCGAGTTAAAAAGTACAGACTAAACAGTTTAAATTGACATTGTCGTAAATGTGAAGAGCCATGTCGTTTCTTGAAGACCTTCCCCATATAAATAACCTGCAAGACCCCCAATTTTCATTTCTTGTATCGGAACTATTCAATCCACTTGCCTCCGTCAAAGATGCTGGAAACTACAGAACCATCACTTTGAGGAGACATGAGATCATCAATACTTTCATCAAAACTTATAAGACCCACATTGGCCCAGATATTTATCCTTCAGTGCGGCTCATTCTTCCCGATAAAGATCATCGACTCTATTTTATTCGAGAGAAGGAAATGGTTACTTTAATTATCAAAATGTTCAAACTCCCGATGGATTCGAATAATGCTAAGCTTGTCAAAGAATGGAAACTCGAATATCATAACTTACAAAGAGCCAATTCTCGACGAGATGCGCTACCACTAGCTACTAAAGTGTCTAAAGTCATCAGTAATAGAAGATCCACCAATCATAAGATTGAGAAGAAATATACTGTTGATGAAATAAATCAAGTGTTGGATAAACTCTGTACATTGACCAAAACTGATGATAGAATTGAATTGTTGAAGCCGGTCTTCGACAATTTGGAGATTGTAGAAATCCCATATTTTGTGAATATCATCTTGAAGAATACTAATGTGGGTTATCAATCTGAGTTTATCTTTAGTGCATGGAACCCCAGTTGTTATGCTCTTTATAGTATTTGTCATAAGCTTGACAAAAGTTTCAGATATTTCAGTGTAAATGAAACCATCGATACCAATTTATTGAACCCACAGCTAAATTATGCGTTTACACCTCAAGCATCACACAAATTGAAGATCAGTTATGAAAGCTTATGCCAACGGATGTCAGGATTTTACATTGAGGAAAAGATCGATGGTGACAGAATGGTGTTGCATTACAGCAAAGGGAAATTCAAGTTCTATTCTCGAAGATGTCGGGACTATAGTCTTTTGTTTGGGGAAAACTTTGAGACTGGTTCTCTTACTAAACATTTGAGAAATGCATTTAAACCGGGGGTCAAGGACATTATATTGGATGGAGAAATGGTTGCTTATGATATTGACAGGAAATGTATTTTACCATTCGGGACATTGAACCAAGCAGCTATCCAAGAAGCCACTCGTGAATTTAATCCTAGAGATGTTTTTGTTGAACATGGTTGTTATCCATATTATTTGGTATTTGATTTAATTCACCTTAATGGTAAATCCTTGGTAAATGTTCCCCTAGATAAGAGAAAGGCCTCTTTGCATAAAGTGATTAATGAAGTTCCTACCAGATTGGAACTACTCAAATATGAACTTCATAATGATCCCCTTTCTATAACTAATGCTATGAAAGGAGTTATAGTAGATAGAAGTGAAGGGATCATGGTCAAAAATATCAAATCAAAGTACCACGTAGCAAAAAGGGATAATTCTTGGATTAAAGTGAAACCAGAGTATCTTGAACGGTTTGGGGAAAACTTGGATTTGGTGGTGATTGGAGTTATTCCTGCCATCAAAAACAGTTATATGTGTGGTATTTACGATGAAGAGGAGAAGGTATGGAAGAGTTTCTGCACCGTTGCCAATGGATTCACCAATGAAGAGTTTGCAGCTCTTGATAGGTTACTCAGACCTAAGTATTTGAATAAGCCTCCAGATAATGTGATATTTGCCAGACGGAAACCCAAATATTATTTGAACCCTGAAGACTCGGTCGTGCTTGAGATTAAAGCCAGAGTTTACGACCAAAGAACGGATGGGAGTTATGCTACCATTACCACTTTGAGAAATTTATTCTGTCGTGAGATCAGACATGATAAATCATGGAGTGATTGCATGCTGTACCAGGATTATGAGGAGTTCAATAAATCAAGATCAGATACAATCCATGAAACTCAGGATGTGACACAAAAGAGAAGGAAAATTAAACAGGATTCTTTGTCAGATACAAGTTTTAGACTAGATTTGAAACCTCAGATTAATTTATTCCATGACTTTATATTCATTATCTTGTCCGATAAACTTGACAAGATTGAAAATGTCAGAATTCCCCGGGAAAGACTCAAAGTTTTGGTGAAAAAATTTGGTGGTGAAGTATTAAACCGACCAGCAAAGGAAACTACTAAACAAACAGTGATAATATCGGAGAAATTAATTCCTAGTTGCAATACTTACGTTAAACAAGGGTTCGATATCATTCACCCGGACTGGCTTCTATTCTGTATAGAAACTAGCCGTATTGTTCCGTTGGAGAAATCCATAGTCGTCAAGTCTAACAATAAACAAATGTTTGATAATTCCGATGAATATGGTGATAGCTATGCGGTAACTCCTCGGATCGATTTTGGAGACTATTTACTCAGTCTAAATTTTGGCCTGGGATTTAATTCCGGGCCGGTTTCAGAGCTCGACCTGGAACTACAATCCGCACAATTATTAACAAATCTTTTCCGGGCCTCCAGGTTTTTAATAGTGGACTTGGGCGTGGAAAGTGTCAAAACGGCCCTAACGCTAAAAATCGAACAATTTAACGGCCAAATCAAAACCGGGTTACCGGTTGAGTACATAGTAGTGCCAGACTTGTTGTATAAAAAATTCCGGGACCTGGTTTTAAAAGAGGTGAATAAGCTCCTGAAGTTATTAGTTCGGGATTACAAGGAAGGTACTAAAGTTTCTAACATTGTTATGGAATCGTTTATCGACTCCTCAATAGATAATCAGGTCAAGGTTGATCCCCAGGATCACAAAATAAGAGGAACCATTTTAAATCAAGCATGACACTTGCAGCAATAATATAATGATTTACGACGAGATGGGGGAACGAAATATACACGAAAACTTAACGGAATTGACCGAGAAGTGACACCTGAATTAAAACTTTACATTGCTGTTATCTCCACGACAAGACAGAATTTGATGCGATACGCGGGGCATCCACTCTTGATCCTGTCTTACATTGCTGAGATGATCCTGCACTATCGATGACAACTTGCGGTTGGGCGTAATTTGGCAATAGTATAAATATAGCAGAGTATACTTATTTATTTTTGTATATTAGAGCCGTCAAATTGTGTCAACATTGGTGTTAATATACTTAAGTTCCAATTTTCAACACATAGTTTTTGCTCCGGTTGCAAACCGATCAAATCCATTCGCGTTTCATTTCTTATCATCGGATTGATTTTGTGTAACTGATTAATACAGGCATCTGCGAAAAATAAAAGGACCATAATTGACGTTGAATCAATTTTAATAATAAAATGCAAGAAAGATCAGTTGATTTCCATAAGACTCATCATAGAGTTACTTTCCATTTAGGTTGGGCCACTGCTATTGCCTGTTTAGGAACTCTACAATTTGGATATCATCTTGCCGAATTGAACGGTACCCAACTGATTTTATCCTGTAACTTTTTCAGAAAGGGACCTTATGATTCGTATGACGAAACATTTTGGGCAGGTTACGGACTCAAGAAATGTATACCGATTCCTGAATCAGATTTATCCCTCATAACGACATATTTGACTGTTGGAGGTTTGGTGGCATCTATTTTATTGGGTTCCCACACATTATCGTCTGCTATTGGTAGGAAAGTTAACTGTCTTATCAATGCAGGACTATTCTTCACGGGGTCTATTTTAATGACTTTTGCCAACTCTTTTGCCATGTTAAATGTGGGGAGATTTTTATGTGGTTTGGGTGCCGGGTCTTCTGTTGTCATATCCCCAATTTTGGTCAATGAATTAACACCTGTGAATCATAGAGGATTTCTTGGATCTTTTTTGCAATTTTCATTGGCCATGGGTATCATTTTATCTCAGGTCTTGTCAATATTCTTTGCTAACGACCAACAATGGAGAACCATCTTTCTTGTGGCGGCAATCATTGGTTTTGTTCAGTTTATCCTTCTATTCACAATCCTGGAAAGTCCAAAATGGTTAATCACCAACAAGAATGATACTTCGGGAGCTACCAATATTTTAAAGAATCTTAGATCTAATCATAGTGCTGTTAAGCATGAAATAGCTCATTGGAGACGATTATCTACTCATCCTAAAGCAGCAGATCTTGAATCGGAATCTACTCCATTAATGGAGGACTTGGTATCTGATTCATCATCCAGTAATCTTTCGGAGTCTTTGAAACCGGTCAGATCTAGAAGAGGGTCTATTGACCCATCTACCTTATCATTCTATGAATTCTTGACCAACAAACTGTATCGTAAAGAGCTTATTGCTATCATTATCATCATGAGTGGAAACCAATTGTGTGGAATGAATTGTATCACCTTTTATGGGGTAATTTTTTTACAAGACATTGTTCCTGAATCAGTGAGTATTTTATATCTCACCAGTTCTTTGGCATTATGTAATGTTTTAGCAGCCCTTTGTGTGTCGAAATTGTTCGATAAATTTGGTAGGAAACCGTTATTATTATTTTCAAGTATGGTGATGGCCATCACTACTTTTTTCATTTCAGTTGGATTAATTTATGATTACTCCTACGTGACAGCATCTGCGTGTTTTGTATTTATTATTGGTTATTCATTTGGTCTTGGTCCTTTGGTGTACATGATGGTACCCGAATTCACTAATCATAATGCCATTGCATTAGGCCAATCATTCGGTACGGTGCTCAATTGGCTCTCTAATATTGCCATTGCATATTTCTTCCCCTTGCTACAAGATTGGTTACTGGGTAAAGTATTTTTCATCTTCACCTTGATTAATCTTGTTTATTTCGTATCGATTATTGCATTTGTCCCCGAAACTAAACTGTACAATAGTTATGAAGAGATATGGGACAAGTTCAAATATTTTTAGTCCCCCACTCCTGTATAGTAATAATATAACTAGGAATAAGTTATGCAGCAGTAGTAATTACAATTGATTGATGATTTCCAGTAAATCTCGTCATTGCTGCAATTGAGTTTATGTTTACTCCTCTCCTGCATTGAAGTCGCTTTGCCCAATTGTCTATGGAATTTGGTTTGACACATCGGCCATTAAACCTCATTTCAGATGAAACTAGCGTGGCCCAGCGTGCGGTCACTGCGTGTCCCTCACCAAGTTCTTGGGGGTATAAAGGTAAAGCCAATCCCCAAATTTCATGTTTGTATTTAACATAAATTAATAAAAAATGGTCAATTACAAAAGATGGATGAAAGAAGTCAATGACGATACTAGTATCGCCAAATTGTCAATTCCTGGTACTCATAATTCTGCTGCTTGTCACACTGCTTTACCTTCGGTTCAATGTCAAGGTGAATCTGTTACCGAACAATTGGAACACGGAGTTAGATTTTTAGATGTTAGATGTGGAAAATTATTCCTCAAAGAAGGTGATGAAGCTAAAGATTTACAAGTTATTCATGGTAAGTTCCCAGTCAAGGTTCCTTTCCCAAAGAAATTGGCTGACGTTTTGGATGAAGTTTTCGACTTCTTGAAGGATAACGATTCCGAAACCGTCATTGTTTCCTTGAAACAAGAAGGTACCGATGACTGGAACAACGATAAGGATGAATTCGCCAATTGTATTTGGGACAGATATGTCAAGGACAATAAGGACAAGTGGTACTTGAAGAACAATATTCCAAAATTGAAGGATGCTAAGGGTAAGGCCATTTTATTCAGAAGATTCGGGTTGAAAGACGATGGTAAAAAGGATAATTTTGGTTTTGATGCTCATTCCTGGAAATACAACACCACCAATGATGACAGAGGTCTGTTTGCTGTGCAAGATTTCTGTGAATTAGAAGATGCCTCTACCATTGACAAAAAGGTTAAGTACGTGGCCGATTTTTCCAAGAATGCTATTGAGTACAACAGCTCCAATAGTGATCCAAAGTTGTTCATCAATTTTGGTTCTGGTGCCAATTTCTTTAACACCGAATGTTGGCCTGAAAAGGTTGCCATTAAGATGGCCGATGGTAAGATTGATAAGCACTTTGGTAAAGGTAACGGAGTGGTTGTCTTGGACTATGTTGAAAGAGACGATTGGAAGTTGGTGAAGAAATTAGTTGACCACAACTTTTAAATGTATTTTAGTTAAGTGAATGTATGTGTTCCAATTTGTGAATCGATTGAGTTTGTCAGAATTATATATTTCTATACTACTTATCATCTCTATTACTGCAAATTGCCGAGTGCGGATATTTTTCACTTGGTTCAAGATGTTTAGCGTCCGTTTCAGATCTTCCTGTGGGAGAGTCCTACTATTAAAACCCAGGATTGGTGTTACTGGATGGCCAAGGTTCCAATCCTCTAAACCACCAAAGCCCGACTTAGACTCGATCCAAGATGCCAAAATCCGTGAAATCATAGAGTCCTCCAATCTTGGATCCAAAGCTAAACCTTCTGCTCCAGTCAGAACAGATCCTCCAGAAACAAAGTCTGACACAACATCCTCACATACAAAGGTTAATAAACAGAAACTGACTTTGGAACTCGAGGCATTTTCTACAAAACTTAAAAACGACCTTAAAGACACAATAGATAAACTTCCATCTCAACGAGAAGAGTTGAGGAATAAGGTTTCTAAAGGATTCGAAATATACATGGAATCACTCCAACAAAACATATTCAAAGCCACACGTCTTTTGAATGATGTAACAGGTTATTCTTCTATCGAACAATTGAGACTGAGTATAGACCATCTCGAAAATGAGTTAAAACAAGCTAAAGATCATGTCAAGGTGGCTAAAGACGAGTACACTGCTGCCATTCAAGAGCGATCATTACTGCAAAAAGAAGTGAATGAATTACTTACGAGGAAACATAATTGGAGTACCGAAGATTTGGAACGATTCACTCAATTATATAGAAACGATCATGTTAACGAACAAAACGAAGTATTGGCACAGGAGAATCTCGAAAAGGCAGAACAATTGGTGGATGCAATTCAATTAAAATTGACCCAACTGATTCTTACCAGATATCACGAAGAACAAATCTGGTCCGACAAAATTAGACGGGCTTCTACCTGGGGTACATGGTTTCTTATGGGATTTAATGTGGTATTATTTGCATCTGCCACTTTCATAGTTGAGCCATGGAAAAGACGTAGGATGGTGGACGCTTTCGATGATAAGGTTAAGCTGGCCATTGCTCAATTAACACAGGATCAAAGTGGTAAAATTGATACTATAATCACCAATACCCAGTCTCAAGATATACAATCTAAACCCCAAAATACAGTGACAGATCCATCACCAACTACAAATTACCTTTTCCAACTTCCGCATGCTTGGGGATCGATAAAAGCATCAATACTGTCGAATTTTGAAGCGATAGTGTCACCTAATATCACCTCTATTCAATTTGATAAACACGATTTAGGAGTATTTGTCACATTGATATCATTCCTTAGTTGTACATTAGCTAGTGTATTAACTATGTATTTCAAGTAATAGTTTAAATAGCTGCAAAAATACACATGGACACTGGCACACGACCTTCGCGGCAACTTCTGAATCTAATTTTGATTTTGGTTCTCAATATTGCCACTCAAGTTATACATACAATATGGATGAACTTGGCATAATCGACTCATCATCCGTTCAAGTACAACTTCCTCCAACCACCAAACTCGGTAGTAAGAGTTCGGGGTTCGAAGAAAATAGTGATGTTTATCTTAAATTGAAGAAATTGGAGAAGGAATTGGCATTGATCAAATTACAAGAGGATTATATCAAAGACGAACAACGTCATTTGAAAAGAGAACTAATAAGAGCACAAGAAGAAGTTAAAAGAATCAAATCTGTTCCTTTGGTGATAGGTCAATTTTTAGAACCAATTGATGAAAATACTGGGATTGTTTCCTCAACCACTGGTTCCAATTATGTGGTGAGAATTTTATCGACTTTAGATCGAGAATTATTGAAGCCATCATCGTCGGTGGCATTACATCGTCATTCGAATGCTTTGGTGGATATTTTACCACCAGAAGCTGATTCATCTATTTCGATTGTTAGTGATGATAAAAAACCAGATGTTACATACGCAGATGTTGGTGGTCTAGATATGCAAAAACAAGAAATTCGGGAAGCTGTGGAATTGCCATTAACCCAAGGTGATTTATATAGTCAAATTGGTATTGATCCACCAAGGGGTGTTCTTTTGTATGGTCCTCCAGGTACTGGTAAAACCATGTTGGTTAAGGCGGTGGCTAACTCTTCAACTGCTTCTTTCATCCGTATCAATGGTTCAGAATTTGTTCAAAAATACTTGGGTGAAGGTCCAAGAATGGTAAGAGATGTTTTCCGTTTGGCAAGAGAAAATTCCCCTGCCATTATTTTTATTGATGAAATTGACGCTATTGCAACTAAAAGATTCGATGCTCAAACTGGTGCTGATAGAGAAGTTCAAAGAATTTTATTGGAATTATTAAATCAAATGGATGGTTTCGACCAAACTTCAACTGTTAAAGTCATAATGGCAACCAATAGAGCTGATACTTTGGATCCTGCTCTATTGAGACCTGGTAGATTGGATAGAAAGATTGAATTCCCTAATTTGAAAGACAGAAGAGAAAGAAGATTGATTTTTTCTACAATTGCATCCAAGATGGCTTTGGCGCCTGAGGCTGATTTGGATTCCTTAATTTTAAGAAATGATCCATTATCTGGTGCTGTTATTGCTGCCATCATGCAGGAAGCTGGTTTAAGAGCCGTAAGAAAAAATAGATACATGATTTTACAAAGCGATTTGGAAGAAGCCTACACTTCTCAAGTCAAGACTGGGTCTGAAAAAGATAAATTCGAATTCTATAAATGATTTCAATGCTATAAATCCTTTAGTATATACGCTAATAAAGAACACGATATTCCAAAATTCATTATAAAAGTTCGTAGATTCCAATCCCTGGTGTCAAACATTCAAGGGATTCGAAATTCAAATGATCCAAATCTAAATGGTAATCATATTTCCAAATCTCTTGTACTTGAGTAACATGAAAATCACATATCATTGATGCTCTTGGGGCTATTATCATAACTCTTTTCTTGGTTCTCCTAATATCTTTTATAACCTGTTGTATAAGTTCTTGGTCGCTACCCATGGCATCTATGACGAGGTATTTTACTTCACGCACAAGGCTTTGTTTGAAGTCGTCGAGTCCAACCGTTTCCAAGTCTCCTTTTGGAATCCCTAATAGCCAGGTTGGGGGAGAGTATGTTCTCCACCATATTTGAACAAATCCTGTATCTTCAGCTACAAGTTTATCATGAGAATATTCCAAAGCCGGTACAACCCCACCTTGGTGTAAAACACCCATTAACAAACACATTACCACATTAAATACATACCACAGAGCAATCAAAATGTTGGCCAAAGATGATTTTCTGGAGAGGACTTTTTCTGGTTTGATATTTTTCTCATTTGACAGGATCTTCTGTTTGATCTCTTCATTTTCTTCATCTTTACCACTTACTCTATTGAAGTCTAAGCAACAGCATGCCACTGGCACCAATGGGATCAAAAACCTCAATTCTTGATGAGGTACCAACGATAAAACAATTAATCCACTAGCAAAGGATAAGAATGGAACCGTCTGGTAGTAAAGATTCTTACCCTTGTAGAAAAGTACAAATAAAAGTGGTCCCAAAAGTTGAGGTAAATTAATAAGTACATGGGTGTAGAAAGGATGAATTCCGTGAACTGCCAAATTCTCTTTCTTGGTATTGTATATCAAATTGTTAAGTGGGGCGATGACCAGATCTTCAACCTCTGACCCCAAGCTACCCGTGTATGCGATAGTATCGAAGATAATGAACAATAAGGTTGGAATCATAAAACCTAATCCACATACAGGGACACCAGCTTTGAACTTCCAAAGGTATTTAAAAACATAGAAGCTTGGAAGCAATAAGAAAGCCGGGAATGTAACTCGATTGAAGATCCCAATTGATACCAATGCTCCGAAATAGAAGAGTCTTTGCTTATCCATTTCAATAGAGTCCCGGACCTCCAAATCGTACCTAAAATCATTTATAATCAACAAGCACAACAACAACAACGGGGTTTCTAACGAGTTAGAGAAGCAATGTGACTGATAAATAAGCGTGATGTAAGATGTCAGAGTGAAAAAGACGGCCTTTACTCTCTCAGGCTTGGTAGGAAGCAATCTGTACAAGCACATATCAGTGACCAACCACGAAAAAACTATCAATTGAAGTCTTGCCAAATACCATACTCCCTTAGGTGTTATATCTACTTGAAAGAACTTCAAAAACCAAAACAAAGGACCATAAAATAAGTATAATGGCCCCAAACTTCTAGCAGGTGTGGTTGATGCAAATTCCCAAGGAATAGTTGTGGAGAAATCGAAAAACTTGGAAGCTAAAAGTTCAAAACTTTGAAAATGTTCATCTGGGTGTATGTAAGAATCAGAAAGACCAAATAGGAACCGTAGACCTATCGTGAGAATATATATTTCTCTCCAACTAAATGGCATTGCTTGTCAAGTAGTTGAAAATTAGTTCTTGAGAAGTCGAAAAAAAAATATAATCTTGTATATAATGCATTTTTTTATCTAAGAATTAATTACTTACTCTTCATCCGAATATACATCTTTGTTGTTAACTGCTACTTCTTCGTCACTATATCCTTCCTCATCTTCAAGATCAACTTCAAGATCTTGAGCAGTGGGCATGTCATCATCTCCACTTTCCTCACTGTCTATCATCTCTTCATCACTATCGACATAGTCATCATGAAGATCCATTCCGTCACCATTCAAGAGATTAGCATCGTCAAGTTCTTCAACATATTCGATATCACTCTCTTCCTCGTCACTATCTATTTCACCTCCATTAAATTGGGTTCTGCAAGAACTATACTCATGGATGATTTGAACTTTATTTTGTAATTGTAATAATCTTGGTAATGTATCAGCTTTTCTACTCAAGATAGCATGTAAATTGGATAATTTTGATGTCAATCCTGGCAAAGAAGACAAAATACCTCCGTGCACAATAATGATCCATTTCAACCAATAGACTAATTGGTCGAATCTACTTGCTTGACGAGCAATTCTTTCAGAGATTCTATCCAAGAGCACTATAGCCAAGGATGAATCTAACCTAGCAATAGTGTTTTGAATGACTTGTTGATCCTTATTCAATAATACTGTTTCCAATAAAGAATGATCATTGTTTTTCAACGATTGGGAAAGGATTGTAGTTAATGTGTTATTTGTGGTAGGTCTCTTAGTCTTCTTTGGGGTATTTGGCTTAGCGTCGGTGGCTAATTTTGCAACCTTATCAGCCAAAGTCTCTCCTTCTTCGTCATTATCGTCATCTTCTACGATATTGTTCAAGTTGTAACCATCACTGACAATGGTATTACCTTCGTTATATTGCTTAGCAGATGCGACGTCATGTCCATTCAAGGCATGATGTGGTACCGATAAGTCAGGTTTCTTTTTGGTTATGGTTGTCTTTTCAATTATGCAATTTCCTCCTTTATCGTCTAACCATCTCAAACTATCGAACAAGACCGAACTGGAGCTCTCCAACCAACCATAAACTACAGTGTTTTGTTTGATTGTACAAGCTGAAATAGGCAATTCAGCAGGTGTGATTCCCTTTATCTCATCTACGTGTCTTTGTAAGCTGATCGAAGCATCTGCATGACGGGATCTAGCATTGGCCAATTGTTGTCTCTTCTTCTTTCTTGAGTTAGTTTGACTGACGACTGAAACGTCATCCGAGAGAAATGAGTTAAACACTTCAACATCCCCCGATTCAGTTCTAGCTATTAAAATGGATTTATCATCGTTGATACCGATAGAAATATCCTGCACTGGAGAATCAGTCACAAACACCGATTTGGTGGATCTCTTTGAAATAGAATACAAGTTCACAAATCTATCACCGTCAGCACAAGACACAAACAAATCAGACTCAAATGGAACCGGAAGAATCGATCTTATTGGCTGGATATGAGCTGGGAATGTTTTGATAACTTTTTGAGACTTGATATTTACAAGATAAATTGATTGGGAACCGGCCAAGATATGAGGTTCCAGGTCGTGATCGATTATGGTGATACTATTGATAGCTTCGGTGGTTTCCAAGGCCAAGGAGTCATTAATTGAAAATTGTTGGTTGAAATTATAGCTGGTATCCCATTCATAAATTACTCCATTTATGTCAGAAGCCCAAAAAGACCTAGTGATGGAAGAATATTGAAAGTCTGTGATCAAGCTGTTGGAACTAGTAGTTAATCTGGTAAGAATGGAATTTGTGAAGGGTGAGTAAAATAATATAGACCCGTTGGTTAATCCTAATGCCAATATTTGTTCTTCTTCTTGGAATGGAATCCATCTCAATACAGAGACATTATTATCACTAGGAAGGTTGAAGGAAGTATTCAAGTCAGATTCGGAAGAGTTGATTGAACTCACTCTGATTTGTTGCGTATCTAATGCCAATATAACATATGCTAAATACGACCCAGATCTATCAAATCCAGACGTTATTATTGGAGATCCCACACTAGTCATGGTAGTAGTTAAAGCGATGAGTTAGATTTTCAGATGAGCATCAAAAGAGCGAAAAAAAAATTGCAACTGTGCAGGTTTGGACTACGATAATGAGACTTCTGTTGATAGGATATGGCCACAAATCTTTCCCAATAGTTGTATGTCCAAGGCCAATAACAAGCTGCAGGATACGAGCCTATTCTAAAAGATCTCATAAATTCCATCAAAAAGTCGGAACTGGGATCGTGCCGGATGATAAGGAATGGGTGGAACCCGATCTCGAGATTGAGTCATTGAAGCTTGATACTGTCAATGACTTGAAAATTAGGCAACCAATTGAACTACACACGGTACAATTCAAAGGAAGACAGCCGGTTGATAGTCTGAAACCTCCCATCTTGTTTTTACATGGTTTATTTGGAAGTAGTCAAAATTACCGGTCGGTTGGAAGAACGTTGAGTGATAAGCTTCAAATACCGGTGTTGGGACAAGATCTTAGATGTCATGGAGCTTCTCCACAAGCAGGACCTATGACATATACACAAATGTCTGATGATGTGATTCATACAATGGAAACTCGACAATTGAAGGAATGTTATTTAATTGGTCATTCCATGGGTGCTAAAGTCGCTATGCTCGTGGCTTTAAAGAGACCTGAACTAATTACAAAGTTAATAGTGATTGACAATGCTCCAGTAGCTACAACATTACATGAAAGCTTCCACGGGGAATTAGTGGGATTATGTCATATTGAACGAACTCCACAAATGCATACTAACCACAATATCTCGGAATTATTCAAATCAGCTGACAAATTACTTCTGAAATATGAACCTAGTAGAATGGTAAGAGCTTTCTTACTTGGTAATTTAAGGATTCAAAAGCATCATCCATTATTAAGGGTCCCAGTGTTAAATTTTTTGAAAGAAGATATTATCCATGAAATGGGGAATTGGCCAAATGCCGAAGTTGAGAGTGTAGTGTATAACAAACCTACATTAATTATGAGTGCAAAACAATCTGATTTCATCACTGACCACAACCTTGAGAATGACTTCCCAAAATACTTCAGTAACACGAAACATTGCGTATTTGATACAGGTCATTGGTTGGTTTCAGATGAGCCAAAGAAATTTGTAGATTCAGTGGTTAATTTTTTACAATCTAAATAAGAATTACAATAAATATAGACATGACATTTATTACGTTATTCCCCTTCAATCTCATGCGTGGAATTACTCCAACCGCCGCACGATGTTTTTTTTTCTGACTCTCACAAAAAATATAAAAGGAAGCCAAATCCCATGACACTTAAAATAGACACCTGAGATTGAAATCGATTTTTTATAGAGAAAATGTCAGAATATTCCAGTAGTGGCGGGGGTGAAGACTTGTCGTTGCCTAAAGCCACCGTACAAAAGATATTATCCGAAGTATTACCAAAAGAAATTGCTGTCAGTAAAGAAGCAAGAGAAGCCATCACCGAATGTAGTATAGAATTTATTATGATATTATCAACTCAATCAAATGATATAGCAGAAAAGGAAGCCAAAAAAACCATTGCATCCGATCATGTGGTTAAGGCATTGGAAGAATTGGGATTTCATAGCTATCTTGAAGTTATAAATAAAGTTCTAGAGGAACATAAAGAGTTGCTAAAGGGTAAGGAAAAGAAGAATAATAAATTCCAAAATTCAGGTTTCACTGAAGAGGAACTTTTAAGACAACAAGAAGAATTGTTCAAGAAATCAAGAGATAGATTACAACACAGTAGTGTGAGTGGAGCAGACACCGATGTTAAACCTGAAGTCAAGAGTGAATTCCCTTAACCAACATGATAATATTTAACGACGGTACGATTCAATGTCCCCCAATTCCTTTTTATTATTCTCTTAAAAGTTTCATAATATAACTGTACATTAATGCAATACACGCAGCTAACCGAAAGGAACCAAATATAATATGACTATCGTGTTAATTAATATCAATGGAAGTCTCAGTACCGTTCTGGTAGCACCTATCAAATTGATTAGTCTGGTTTTTATAGAAGATCCACCATCGTCGAACAGATTAGTTTGATTGCCAGATCCCCAGCCAAGACGATTCAAAAATCTATCTTCACTTAATACAGCCACTGCATTAAGTAATAATAATGCCACATAAAGTATGTTGCCAAATCCAAACATAAAAAGTGCCATGGTCGATGTGAGTTTTTGCTTGACGTGAAGCAGGAAAACTGAAAATCGTCGCGCTAAAAACATCAAGAATCGCACTGTTTACACTGAATCAAATCAACAATTATGGATATAAAATTGGTTAAACAACACGATGCTCATGCCAGGGGACGTAAGAAAGATTCCATTGAACAGTTCATTAGTTCTTCTCAGATATTTGTTGATAACAGTTTGTCTCAGCTCCGATATATGATTCTTATCGAGGGACTTCAGATCCCTCCAGGTTATGATCTGTGTCCTTATAGACAAAGTGTATGGACTATATTATCACGGGTTCCTGTTTTTCCAACAAAAAGTTATTTGGAGCTTGTTTCACAGGCGTCCGCCGGTTTGCATGAAGATATTCTTCAAAAAATAACTAATGATACTTTCAGAACATTGATGCATGATAAAACGTTCCACCTGAAAGTACTGGAATCATCGTTAATTAGAATATTATCGGCCATTGCAATCACTTCAGGGGTTGAATCTCCTGGATATGTACAAGGTTTGAATGTATTATTGGCACCCATCGCGTTCACTTGTCAAAAATCAGAACCTCAAGCATTTGCAATCTTGCACAACTTAATCACAAAGCATATACCGTTATATGTCACGGCAAATCTTGAGGGGGTTCATACGGGACTTTCATTGGTCGATGTGGTATTGAAGTTAATTGACCCCACCTTGAGTAACTATTTTGCATCCAAATTTTTAAAGGCAGAAATCTATGCTTTCCCATCAGTCTTGACTTTAAGTGCCTGTACTCCCCCATTAGCGTCAGTATTGAAGTTATGGGATTTCTTATTCGCTTATGGCCCACATATGAACATCTTGTTCATAGTGGCTCAGTTGATCAATAACAGATCTGCTCTTCTAGCCTCCTCACAGCCAATGGAGCTATTACGGAAATTCCCACCACTTGAAGAAAATGAAATCATCAAATTGAGTTTGAGTTTTGTCCCTGAATTACCTAAACAATTGTATGAGTTAATTACCAGACACGGTTACGATCCTCGTGTTCCCCATGAACTTAAGAAATTTATGGCCAATAATGATTTATAAATAATAGAATGATTTACGATAGATCCCCACCTAGACTATATTACTATATGCTTTTTTATTTACTTAATAAAATCGTCTTGTAGAAATCATCAGCATTCAAAAATGAACAAATTACCGTTCTGTCATTATAATGTTTACCTGCGAGTCCTAAAATAGCCTTAAATGCAGACTCTTCATCTTTGAATTCAATAAAAATCCTTCCCAAGCCTGGTACTGATAATTGGCTTAATCCTGGTGTGAAGTCATCCACAGGCCTAGGAATCTTGACTCTTAGGACTTCACCAAATTTTTTGGCCTCTTGCTCTACATCGTCACAGATGAATTGGTAATTTGCATCATCAGTAAGATCTTTAATGTTGACGGCATTTACAAGTTGAACCACTCTCAGCTTTTTATTGTCTCTGTCAACATGAGATATCTTTCCATCCTCTTTGCTTATTGTTATAGAAATCAGCTGGTTTTTCACGTAGCTCTTAAGAGCCTCCACATCGCTGGGAGATTCTTGAATACTCGTCTGGTTAGGAATTATACATGCGAATGATAATTTGGATACTACCAGTGAAGAGTTTAACACCTGGTCTAGAGTATCTTGAATTTGCGGTATAACAACTGAAGCCTCTTTAGAATCAGCTTTGAAAGTGACATACCCAACACCTAAAGACTGTTTGGAATATCTATCTTTCAAAAGCTGAAGTTGGTCTATTGGCATACTCTGACCCAAGGCCTCCCGTATTTGGTCTTCTTCAAATTCAGTACCCGCTTGAAACAATATTTTATAAGCCGAATCTGGAATCGTTTTTGTATCAGAGCTTGTAGCGTGTTCACTCGTATACGATTGAGCAATATACCCTCTTGGTCTACTGATATGGATATCCACTGATTCTTCTCCAACATTGACGGGTTTTTCATTGAGGTTCAAACATAATGTTGCACAAATGTTATTTTTGAATTCTATCATTAACGACTTGTTATCTCTGGTCTTGGTCTTTGATTCTATATTATCTTCTTGAACTTCTGGTATATCAATATTGTATAAATACTTGTTAATGATATCTACCAATATCAAGTAATCCACTTTATTGAAATCAACTCCAGTGATGAAAATAGTCTTAGCCACTACTGAATCATTAGGATCGATTTGGGAAGTATCTAGAAGAATATTTTTCCTATCAAATGTACTTTCTTTCATAATACCTTCCAATTTAGTATAATCGATAGGTCTAGGATATCCAGGCAAAGGAAACAATCCAGATAACTTGGCTCTTTGAGAAGAAACATTCTCGAATCCAGGTGGTTTCTTGCCCCACTTAGAATCTACACCAGTGATTTCTTCCAATGAAACAGCATCTTTTAAAGTCTCCAAACGCTTTTCGTACCGTTCAAGTGCTACTTTTGGATCTTCTTGTGGTTTCTGTTCTTGCACCTGAGCTTGCTCCTGTTCCATTTCTGGTTGGTTTCTAGGTCTATACCTATCACGATTCATGTTACCTCTGTCACCATTGGAGTATCTCCCACCCCTTCCTGGTCCTCTGTTATAGTTTCTTTCCGGTATCTGTTGTCTGTTGTAAGGCTGGTTCCTGTTATTCCTATATTGACCTTGTGGAGCATGATAATTACTTGGTTGTTCGCCAAAGCCCATTGGAGTATTATAGTTCGGCTGACCTTGATACGGTTGTTGGGCAGCATAATTAGAATAGTTATTATAGTTATTCTGATAGTAATTCTGTTGGTTTACAGGGTGTTGATTCCCGTAGCTGTTTGAGAAGTCTTGATAGTTCTGAGAGCCATATTGATTTCCATAACCGTTATCTTGTTGTTGCGTTGGTTTGTAATCTGACGAGCTGAATGTGTTCAGTGGTTGTGGATGGTAACTTGAGCCATTGTCATAAGCCCGCTTTCTACTATACAAATCTTGGGAACCGTTTGAAGGCTGCAGTGAATTACCTGAAGGCTGCAGCTCATCTGCAACTCTTTCTCTTCCTCTACCATAGGAACTGTAATTATCCCTATTTCGGTCTCTCCTCCTATCATTATATCCATTGGCATTGCTATATCCTGAATGAACGTTAGTATTGTCGTTAGTCATCTCTGAGGGAATACAATACATACCTGAACTCATCTGGTTTGATATTAACTCGATGAGAGGTCGCACTTTTGAAAAGTTGTAAAATACCTTTTGAGAAGCTGTAAAATACCTACAAAAAGTTAATGGAGAGCGATTTACAATGATTACTAGTATAGTGTATTATTCTAATTTTTAGACGTGCATGTGTTACATAGATTAAAGCTCGTCATTGTCGAGCTCTTCTTGCTGCTCCCGTTCTTCTGGAGTATCGTTCGAATTGGATCCTTCTGGTTTGACTTCTGGTTCCTCTTTGTTTGAAGCATCAACTTCTGCTTCCTCTGCTTCTTCTGCCTTCTTCTTTTTAAGCTGCTCTTTGAACTCCTTTTGTAACTTTCTCTCTATTAACTTCTGGAGTTTAGTTTCGAATAATTGTTTCCTCTCTTTATGAGATTCATCAAGTAAGAGTACATCGGCAAGCATTTGGACAATGCTCTCTGATATGTCCTCATGCTTTTCAAAGATATCCCTTTTAGGAATCTTGTTGAAGTGCTTCTCATTCAATTGAGTTAACTCACCTAAGGCAGTCAACTGTTCTCTGTATTTAGCCAAGGACTTATCAAGAGACAACATTTTATCTTCACCTTTACTCATCAATTGAAGTTTAATTCTGTCATTTTCCTTGTCGAAATCGAAACCTTCCTCCTCAAACTTCTTTCTGATTTCACTGACTTCACTACCGAAATCCAACATCTTACTTTGAATATTCATAATGATTTTAGTCCCATCCTCATAAAGTGAGGTGATACCACCCAACGAAAGATCGGTTTCTGCCATTTTTAAAATTGCATTAATTTCATTCTTTCTTAATTGAATTTGTTTGATCTTTTGTTCAAACTCTTCGAGGCTTGAATCATCACTTTCAAATTCAAGCCACTCAATAGTTTCACTGACTTTTTCTCTTAAACTATCAACCAGAAGCTCGTTACTGATCTTTTCCTCGTGATCCTCGATGAGGTTCCGTAAAGAATAGCAGTCGGCTTCCAATTTGTTCTTTGTGTTGTCCAAGTGAGCGTAGAAGTCATCCCTTGATTTCAAATATTCAAATTTGCTCACCACTCTCTCCTTCATTGGCTTAGGCATGGCCTTCAATGTGGGATATTGAGGTCTTGGAATGCTGATAGAAACAGGCCTCAAAACCTTTCTCGATTGTCTGCTGGATGTGGTAGAGTTGGTGGAATTTGAGGAATCGGTGGAATTGTTAAAAGCTTCTTCCTCGGCTTGTTCTTCAGCTGCTTCATTATCTGCATCGATCACTACTTGTCCGCCATCCTTATTCAAAAGCTTATTGAAGAAGCCGTCCTTTCCTTCCTTGACACATTCAGCCTCTAACTTTTCAAGACTGAAAACTTTATTAGCATCAAGAGCAAAGGTAGCAAAGACCTGTTTGGTGTAGGCTTTGTCGCCATTACAGGTCAAGGAAGAGGCCTTATCTGTGACTTTTTCTACATTATATCCCTTGAAGTATCTGCCATCCTCGTATAACTGGATCGTTAAATCACCGTTCAAGTTGCCAATGTTGACCTTGCTCTTAGTTCCAGCTGGAGTACCTTTTTTGAAAACAAGAGTCTCGTCTCCATTCACGCTAACTTCGTGATTATGGAATGATTTATCAATGAGAACAAAGTCCTTGTTGGAACCAAATTGAGTCTTTTGTTTAAAAGCCTTAACAGTGGTTCCAATGGCACAACTTTCATCGGCATTAACAGTTTTTGCAATTCTCTCATCACCTAACAAAGTTGAGAGATGTTTTTGAACGAAGGGAACCCTGGAAGATCCACCAGCTAAAATGACAGATTCCAAGTCATTGGTTTTGACACCTGTGTCACGTAATGCATCAAGAATCGGCTTGGTGATTTTGGCCATATTGTCGATATTAATTTCTTCGAATTCCTCTCTAGTTATGACGGCTTTGAAATCTTTGTCTTCGTAGATGGATTCGATACTCACGTGATATTCATTATTTGCAGATAAAACAATCTTAGCCTTTTCAGCACCTTCCATCAAACGGGCAGCAGATCTTGGAGGTAATTCCAAGTTTTCATCATAACCAAAGGCGGCTGACATCTTTTCAACGAGTAGGGTGAAAATACTTTGAGTCAAATATTGGCCACCGAAAGACTCGTCGTATCCAATGTTTTCAATCACTAAATTTGTGGTCAAATTCTTCAAAGGAGTTACCGAGAAAAGTGTAGCAGTAGTGGAACCAGCACCCATGTCATAAATCATACTATATTTAGTCTTATCATCATATTCTTTTTGATCCAATTTTCTATTAGAAACATAGTTGGTGGCAACGGCGGTTCCCTCATCCACTAATCCCAAGATATTTTTGAATCCTGCCACTTCTAAAGCATCAATATAAGCTTGTCTTTCTTCTTGTGTGATGAATGGAGAAACAGAAACTGCTACATCATCAACTAATGGCTTTGCAACCGGATTCTCATCCAAGTACTTGAGGGCTCTTCTTCTCAATTCTTTGAATGTCATACCCAAGATCTCTTCCACTGAGAAAGCATACGATTGATTTTTAAATCCTAAATCAAATTTGATGGCATTGGTTCTTGAATCGTCTTCAATGACCTTCAATCCAAAGTGGGAAGATAAATATTCTTGAACGTGCTTATCATAGAAGGATTTACCTAATAATGGCTTCACACCTGCCACACAATAATGAGGAAATCTGGTACAAATTGACAGAGCAGCCGTACCGTAAACCCTTTCAATGTCATCACCCTTTCCTGGTCTAATACTTATTGCTGAAAGATCTTTTCTTCTAGCCTCTTCAGTCAATAAAATTTCAAACTGTACACCAGGTGCAAGCATGACAGCTTTAGTGTATTGTTGTCCATAATCAATTCCAAGAATTGCGGCAAGCAGGACAGCCATGCAAAAGAACAAGGATATGAATTTCATAATCGATATATGATTCAATCTAAGTTATGTGAAAGGAATTTCTCCTGAAAGTTACAATTTGAACACTTGTCTCACTGAATTGATAGGTTGACTTGTCTTTTTCGGTGAGGTTTTCCTAGTGAAAATTCGTGGATGCACTAATTAAAACTGGGTTCAATGTCGAAGACGATATTGCCAACTGATCTAAGGACTTAGGGTTGTATTTTTGGGGGGAAGTGGATGACTACGAAGTTTTAGAGTTTTGTTAAAATCGGTGGGTGTTTCACTACTAGTAGAAGTTGAATAATTGTGGAATACCATTTTTTTTGCAACGTTTCAGATTGCAAAAATCACACTTTGCAGCATCCGGAATCTGGGCCGAGTAAAAAAGTTCTTGGATTGGCATCGAAGTATGGAGGAACTCAAGATAAGAACTGTGGGACATGTGGAAAGTATAGTTCCGGTTACATACGACCCTTACCGCATAGCAAGGTCAGAAATCAGAGATAACAGAATGCATCCGGTGTTATTAGGGCTGCACAGCGAGTTGTCCGCGGAGCTTAATAGGGCAAATCAATGTACTTTCTAGTTGTTATATGACAACGAAAATAACACTAAATGAAAGCTAATAGCTTGTAGAATATTTCTATATAATTTTTATGTTGATTGGGTGGTTTAAAGTATGAGATTATGAGTCCTACAAATCAAAGTCCAGGACTGCTCCTCGGAAAATTTTTTTCACATCGCAGGCTGAATTTTATTTTGGGTTATATAAAGTCCTACAGAAATCTTCTTTTCTCTTTTTTTTTTTTCTTCTTGGGTAATTAAAAACACCCCGGTTAGCCGTATCTACCTAATAAATCCATATAGTCATGAGTGACGACGTCGAAGCCACCAAAATGTACATTTCGTACAACAATGTTCACCAACTTTGTCAAGAAAGTGCTGACAAAATCAAACAATTCAAACCAGATTTGATCATTGCCATTGGTGGTGGTGGGTTCATCCCAGCTCGTATGTTGAGATCTTTCTTAAAGGAACCAGGTCAGCCAAATGTTAGAATTATGGCTATCATTTTGTCCTTATATGAAGAAATCGACACTTACGGTGATACTGAAGAAAAACCCGGTACTAATGTCGTGAGAACTCAATGGATTGACTATAACCAATCTAAAGTTGACTTGGTTGGAAAGAACGTTTTGATTATCGATGAAGTCGATGATACCAGAACCACCTTACACTATGCTGTTTCTGAATTGAAGAAAGATATTCAAGAACAAGCAAAAGCTAAAGGTGCTAATCCAGCTGACACTAAATTGGGTATCTTTGTTTTACATGATAAGCAAAAGACTAAAAGAGCTGACTTACCAGCTGAGATCATGGAAACTGGTAACTACTTTGCTGCTAGAACTGTTCCAGACTGTTGGATCGCTTATCCATGGGAATCTACTGACATTGTTTATCATACCAAGAGGGCCATCGAACAAGATAACGATGTCTTTATTCCTTCAACCACTGAAGACTAGATCACTATTTCACAATATTTATGTAACATAATGCAAACATAATCATATCATTAAAATAGGTAAATACTTGACTCTTCAATCAATCTCTATATAATCCGGACTGCGAGAATAATTCTTTAATGGAGTGTGGTTTGAGTTCTTATCCTTTCTCTTTTTACTTTGTCTTAATGATTGACCTGACCCTCCAAATGATTGTTCTTTCACCTTGGCCTCTAATTCCTCATCAGTGGTTTCTGGAGTTGGTAATACAACCGGAAATCCGAAGAATAATTTATTTTCGGGAATTGGGAAAGGTGCTGGGGCTGCATCGATATTTAAATCATCTACCGTCACCTCTTTAGTATTCTCTTCTACAGTTTTACCAGAAAGTTTTTGTCCCGATCCTTTGAATGATACTGTACTTGTGCTAGCTGCCAAGTTGGCATAGTTCAAAGATCTGGCCATTGTAGATGAACCGGCTCCCTTATTGACACTCGAAGGGGTGATCGGTTTTGTGGTAGGTGCTTGGGCCTGTGGTTTATATTCGGGTTCCACGTATCCTACGGGAGGGGCGAAATCAGTTTCCAAATCAGTTTCCACAACACATATACCATTATTAGTATTATCAGGTTTGGTCTCCAACACCTTAATACCATATATTGTATCATTATAGTTAATTTCAATAATATCATCAACAGTCAAGGTGGAGAACTTTCTAAACACATTTTCCAACACTGCCTTTGGATCAGAAATTTCAAGGAAATCCACTGATTGAGGTTCAATTTTAACAAACTTACCGAGTGGCAAGTCACAATTTGATATTTGTACCAACTGACCCGGTTGCAACTCGAGGGTACTCATCATCCACTGGGGAATATAAGCTCTTCCTTCTTCTGCCACAAACTCCAAAACACCACTATGTGTTATCTTCTGGGTGGTTTCGTTCAAAAGTTCAAACAACATTGGATATCTAATATGAAGCATAGTCAACTTGTTCAATGCAGATGAAGGTAAGAAGATCTTACCACCAAAATTAGCGTCGTCTTTCCGAATATTATCTGGCATCATGGCAATTGGATAACATCTGAAATAGTCTTCGAACTTATTGTTCATTGGAGCGAACGAAGCCCCTCCAAACATTCCTGAGCCGAATCCTGAAAACATAATTGTGTGGTTGCCTTCAGATTTAAAGATTATTCACCGCACTAGAATCAATCGCGAAGCAAGAAGCTTGCATATAGGCATTAGATTAAATGTCTACTTAGTATGTACTCTTTCCATCCAATTAACTATTTATAGTATATCAATTGGTGGTATTATGATTGTGCATGTATTTTGCTGAAAGTGTCAAACACTCTGGCAACCACAGCTTTTTGTTCATTAGAAAATCTACCAGCAATATCCTCGTACACTGGAGGTTTGTTATGTTGAAGGAGTTGCATTTTGGTGACAAATACTTCATAGGCATTGATATTATCAATGGGTGTCTGTTTCATGGCTTCAAATTCAGCTTCAGTATCGAATTCTTCGGCTAAGAATTCTCCGGAGATACCTAATTCATCATCATCGTCCTCGTTAATAAACTGTCTAACCCCGTAGTCCTTTGATTGGATTTCTTGTCTGGCTTTGATAGCATGTGGTAACACTTCAAGGTTGGAGATTAACAAGTCTGCTAATTCTCCGATCAAATCTTGATCTGGAATCAATGACAAATCTCCATCGCATAAGAATGAAACACAGCATAAGATTTGTAATTTGCAGCCATAGACACTTTGGAAATCATCTGAATGTTCGATCCACAATTTGAAGAAATTAGTGGTGAATTGCTTTTCGCCCAAGAATTGGAGAGTGGTTACTGGGTCAATGTATCCTGTGGCAAAGAAAATTCTGATGATGGATAAATGGTGTAACATATAGCCATCAAAAGCATCTTCATTTTTCAACTTAATGAAAATTTGATAAATCTCTGGTAAGAAGGTAGTCAAGAATGGTTTAAATCTTTCTCCCAAAGCAAGGATAATTAATTCAATCAATTCAAATGCAGAATGAGCAAACATTGGTTCGACAACTTCACTACGTAAGACTCCGAAACAAACTGTGATAAGGTCTTGAACATGTTTGTTTTCAATTGTGATTTCTTTAGAAGAGAATCCGTTGAAAATGATGCTTTCGAAAAACGTGGTGAAATTATCGAAAAATTCGTATGCGTAAGTGTCAAATGATTCGATACATGTTTGGTAAAGGTCCCACATCAACGGAGACACTGATTGTGCATTGTAGATCAAACTTTCCAAGATCTCGAGAACTTCTGGTAAGAAGGCAATTTGAGCGTTCTGAATCACAAATACAACCAGATCCTTCAACACGAGTTCCATACTTGATGCTACAGCAGGCGATGACATGGCATCAACTAAAGTGATGATGGTTTTCAAGAGTCCACTAGCCAGGTATTCTTTATCGATATCAACATTAGCACTATCAGCACCTGATTGAGATTCTAACAATTCATGGGCCGATTTCAAAAATTGTTCAGATAATCTTGCAGACAAATCGTGGGCATATGGTTCAAGGCTGCTTGCAAACTTTTCAACAAAAGATTCCATTACGTTTGTTAAGGTATCACTTTCGAAAGTCTTGGTCATTTCAATCAAAGTTCCCATTAATTGTGGAACTTGCGGAGCAATGTGATCTGCAACAGCATCATTATCGACCAAAGTTCTTAAAGCATCTACAGCAGTTAAACGAATTGGAAGGTGATCTTGTCTTTGGAAACAATTGATGACTCCAGTGAAGATCTGTTGTAAAATGTTGTTGTCTCTGTAAGTATAGATGAACATAGCCAAAGTATCGCAAGCTCTGGCAGTCAAATATGGAGCTTCGTTGATGGTCTTATCAGATAATTCGGGGTATACATAAGCGTAAATCATTTGATCAATTTGACCATGAACAGGAGATGCCTTTCTGTCCAACTTATAAGAGATTGTGGCCAATACACGAAGAGCACCTTCAACTTCTTTCGCAACTTCTTTATCATCTGGATTCTTGGCTCTTCTTTGGAAAACATCACTTATTATACCAAGCATCAAAGCACTGGTTTCATTGAACTTCTTACTGGATAATCTGTAGATGAAACTTATAGACGCCACATCTGAAGTGTTGCTTTCTCTATTGATATCAAAGAATCTCCTCACGTATTCTTCAGGGTCCTCCTCATATAAATCAATGGTCTCTTGGTTGGCACTCAATGTTGGCATAACAACATGTTTGAGGATAGCTTCCATTTCACCACTAATCAAGTTCCATGCATCATTTTCGATCAATTGCTCTAAGAAACTGATCATATGGAATAATGAACCTTCACTTAACCAGATTCTCTTGGCAGACCAGCTTTCAATGATACTCCAGTACACTTTCAAGATCTCTGGGACAAAAGTAGTCAAGAAAGCTTGAGCAAATTGGTTATTGTCCTTGACTCTGGTACTGAACCCTCCACCATGACGACTCAACAATCTATGAAGATTTCCAAAACACCATTTGACAGCTTTAACTCTAGGATTCAATGCCCTTTCATCCAAGTTATCTTCATGCATTACTGAATCGGGTAAAGGCTTGTTGATCAACATAATTTGATATCTACACCATTTACCCAAGTTTTGTTGCTCTTGAATATAAGATGGTAACACCGAGTAAGTGGTGAATTTGAAAATCTTGACAATCCAGTATAACATTTCGTCGGCCACTTCCGAAGATTCAGAGGAGTTTATCAATTTATCGGTCAAATCTTCCAAAGTTGGGAATAATTCAGTGGTAATCTCTTCTAATACCAAGTTTGGGGTATCAATTGAAGACCATCTATATGCTCTAGCATATTGATATAAGATGATGATACCGGCATTGATTTGATCTACATCACCTGAAGTTATCAAAGTCTTTATAATATCATTGAGACCTTCCCATTTTTCAAAATTGACAATACTGTGAATTGCAAGTCCTAATTGAGATCTAATTCTGGAATTTTTACTATTTTTAACCAAAGTTTCGATCAATTTAGTTTTAATGATAGATTTTTCATCGTTACCAATGGCTATGTCGGCATATTTACCTTCACTTTGTACCCAATGATGGTTTACTCTATTTTTGAATAAGATGATTGCACTTATTTGGATACCTGGAGATGCACCACCTTCATTGCATAAATCGAGCAAATAAGCAGTGAAGCCTGGCTGTTGTTCAAAGAATCTTAACTGTTGTTCACTTTCTTTCCGTAATTGGTAATTGGTGGCATCCAAAGTACCAGCCAATGCCTTTAATAATGTTTCTTTATCCATTCTTTATGGGCTTTGCTAACTTTTCAACAGGAAAGAAAAAAATTTTGATTGAGAACTGCGAGAGTGTATATAACTGTGTTGTTGTTGGTGTGTGCAACAAGAGATAGGGTTGATAGCCGAGATGGTGTGAAGGTGATTGTAGAGGTGAAAACAATAGTGGAGAATATGCCAACCATACTACTGAACATTAAATATTCTCTGTCAACTTCTGTTTCTGATCTATGCTGAAGATATGCACCCAGCCTCCCACATATTTATACTATTCGTGCCCTGACCGTTGACCGCTCGAAAGTGAAAAAATTCTGGAGATGAGAAGACCTACTAACCATAATGACAGCGACTGAAATCAAAGGATACAAAATCCTTCAGTTATCCATACCTGGTAGCAAGACCGTGCATTATGTGTTCTTCAAAAAGCATGAACTTAAATCGGGACCTGGAAATGAGAACAGATCTATCTTTTTATGCAATCTTCCCATAGAATCTAATACCAAAGTGCTAAAGAAATTTTTCCAACAGATAGCCATAGGTGCCACTATGGAATCATTCTCTCCAAGTTATTTAACAGATATGGAAGAAGATGTGTTCCTTGATTTAACCAAGCTCACTTCAGATCTTGACATCGAATCTGATGTCGATGAGGCCAGGGCCAAATTACCTAAAAACTGTGGAATTGTGAATTTCATAGATAAATCTGCATATCAATTAGCCATGAACAAATTGAAACAATTATCATCTGAATCTAAGCCGGTCCAATGGCCGGTGGAGAAGAACACTTATGGATCGAAATTCTTTCTTGATAAGTATCATTCCCACATATTAGACGTCGATACTTTATCTAATGAGGTGAGACAATCATTAATTGATTTCGATAGAGCTGAGAAGGAATCCATAGAAAACTTCAAGAATCAACGTGAATTGGTTGATGAAGATGGATTTACATTGGTGGTGGGCCCTCAAAGAAAAACCAAGGCAGGTATCTTGGGACAACAGAAACTGATGAGTATGAAAGCTGAAAGTGAAAAGGCCAAGGCTAAGATGAAGAAGAAGGAAAAGGAAGATTTCTATAGATTCCAATTGAGAGAACGTAAAAAGGAGGAAATGAATGATTTGTTACGTAAATTTAAAGCTGATCAAGAGAAAGTTAGAGAAATGAGAGAGAAGAAGAGATTTAGACCTTATTAATATTAGTGGCTCGGGTGTGTATGTTAATGAATATATAATTTTTTATTTTTCATCGCATTAAGTTATCACATCACTTGATAGATATGACTGAAATGAAGAATCATGATGAAACCTTAGGCAATGATGCAATTGATGCCATCGCCAAAGACTTATACCGTGATTACTTTGAAAAGTACGAACAAGTCGAAGATTTCCTGATCATTTCAACTATAAGATATGATCCTAATATCTCAAAAGCAAGGCCTAAGAATGTGGATGAGATAAGTGCCGATAATTTCTTTTTACTTTCTGAACACATTAGAAGACTTCAATTGACCATTGATTTCTTTAAATACTGTAATCAAGACACCACATCTTTTGAGTTTGATCAAAAACTTATTTTGGCTAAGTTGATCGATGCTTTTAAACTGGGTAAAGCTCCGGTGGAAAATTCTCTTCGGTTGAGGCTATTGAGTACATTGGAAGGGCAAATTACAATTGAGATGTACGAAACAGTAGAAAGGCCCAATTTGCTTGTTGGATTTGAAGATGATTTTGTTGATCAGGATATTTGGGATGTTTACATCAGTCCTGAGCTATTGATGATTTCTCCTTTTACATCCTTCAAAACCACATACAGACCACATTATAATGATGCAAGATCCAAGTACTTACCGGGGTTAAATACAGGTAAAGAGGAAGTGATTTTCGGCAACAAAAATGGGCTATTAATGGAGGGTTCAATAACCAATGTCTACGTTCGTAGAGGAGGAGCCTGGGTGACTCCAAGATTATCTTCAGGGTGTTTATGTGGAGTAACAAGGGAATTGGTGTTAGATAAAAACTTTGCAAAAGAGGGTGATATTGACTTGAGTGACTTGAAGGAAGGAGATGATGTGTTACTTTCTAATGGTTTGATCGGAGTAGTGAGAGGTAAGATAAGACAATTACAAGTTCAAGGTTAATATCTAGGTCTATTATTCTACATTCTTATTTTATCAAGTCGGCGATTTCATCATCAGTATATCCCATGATATAAAGAATATCGGCCAATGATTTGGTGTTCAAACGGGAAGGAGCTACCAATTGAACTTTTGGTTTGGCATTCCAAGCCACTCCAAAACCTGCGGCCTCCATCATTTTCAAATCATTTGCTCCATCTCCCACTGCCACTGCTAATTTGGGATCGATATTATGGTTTTCAGCAATTTCAAGTAAGAGTTTGGCCTTTCTTTCGGCATTAACTATGTCTCCAACAACAGTACCATCCAAGATATTTGCTTCGTCGATTCCGAGGATATTTGCATATGCATAGTCTAATCCCAATTGCTCTTTGATGTGTTCAGCCAATTGAATAAATCCTCCAGAACACACACCCATTATACATCCTGTTTTCTTCAATGCTTTACATAATTCCTTGGCACCATTTGTGATTTCTATTTTATGCTTCAATTCTTCCCATATGGTGGTAGAATTGATACCCTTCAAAAGCAAAACTCTTGCTTTCAACGATTCGTTGAAATCAAGTTCCCCATTCATAGCTCTCTCAGTGATCTCAGCAACATCTTTTTCAATGTTAGCATAAGCAGCAATCAATTCGATCACTTCTTGGTAAATCAAGGTTGAGTCCATGTCGAAAATGAACAACTTCTTTTCCTTTCTGTCAACTGTTTCTTGGAATATCACATCATACCCCGAATCTTTATTAAACGTGGTTCTGATAAACTCATCAATTTCCTGGGGATTCGAGACATCGGTGAAAAAATCCACAGCTTTTGGAGAAAGTTGTTTGGTGGAACTTATTTGCACACTCGCTTGATCTGAAAGGATTCTCTGGATAGAGTCGACAGTTTCAGAACTCAAGGTTTCACCATGACTAATGGCTGTTATAGCGTGGGTAGATTGACTCATGAGTTGATGAAAAATTATTACTAGTAATTCGACTCGCATTTGAATTGATTAGATGCAGTCCTCTGGATCGATGCATGCAAAGTAGGATGGCTGCAAATTCAAACACACAATGTCAATGATATAAGTACAAGCCATAGTTCACATATCTAAGTGCTTCCTATAGGATCTGGAAGCCCACGGGATCTGGGCCAAGATATGACATATCGGCATTATAGCACAATGTACCCGTCTAGGTAACTCATTCCCGAGAAATTGTTGTAACGGGGAACCTTATCCGTAAGCATTAAGTTGGACATTGATTTGTAAACCGCCTTCGAGGCCATTAATTGATTTCAGGTGTTTAATGTAGGAACACCGAATACGTTTAGGTTGTTACAAAGGTTTTTGCAATTCTTAATAAGCAAGTCCGAAACTTGCATGAAATTTTCCTTGTTCGCAGGATTCATAAATCTATAAGTAGAGACATTTTTGCAACAAGTCGAATGCCATACAAACATGAATTACCAACAAGTTTCAGCTAAAGTAAAACCTTTGGCTCAGACAAATCTTTTCAAGCCTATTAAGGTTGGTTATAATTTATTAAATCAAAGGATTGCACACATGCCTATTACTAGAATTAGAAGTGTGAATCAAATTCCAACAGACTTACAGTTGCAATATTATAAGGATAGATCCTCCACTCCTGGGACTTTTATAACCGTTGAAGGTACATTAATTTCCAATAAAACAGGGTCCGCTGGGTTTCCTGGAATTTGGAGCTCTCAGCAGGTTGAAGCCTGGAAGAAAATCACAGATTCTGTGCATGCTAATGGTTCTTTCATCTCATGTCAATTATGGACTTTGGGTAGAAATTCCAATCCAGCTTATTTAAAATCTAATGGTGCTAAGCATGCTTCTGCCTCTGCTATTTATCATTCTGAGGATGCCGAAAAGAATGCCACCAAAATAGAATGGCCTCTTCAAGAATTAAGTGAGGAAGAGATCAAAGAATTGATCTTTGAAGATTACACATTAGCTGCCCAAAATGCTATGGACGCTGGATTTGACTATATTGAGCTTCATCATTCGAATGGTTATTTATTAGAGCAATTTTTGTATCCCTCAAGTAACCAAAGAACTGACAAGTACGGAGGTTCCATAGAAAATAGAGGTAGATTGTTACTTGAGTTGATCGATCATTTGTTCACTTTTATTGATCCTAAAAAAATCGGGATTAAGATGGTTCCCATCTTTGATGAGCAAGGTCTTTTGGGTTTAAATGAAAAGATCCATCCTATAGTGTTGAATGGATACCTTTTGAGTGAATTCCAGCAGCGAGCTAATGACGGTAATGAGTTGGCATTCGTTTGTATCAATGAGCCCAGATTGGATGTCCTAGAACAACACCCCGAGTTAGCAAGCTTGGACTGGATTAAAAGTATCTGGAAAGGTGTTTTATTTCGAGGAGGGAATTTTGGCTTTGATACCCTGGAATCTGGATTCAAAATGATCGCTGAAGCAGTGGATGCTGATGATAGAACGGTTATTTCTTTCGGTAGACATTTCATTGCCAACCCTGATTTAGTAGAGAGATTGAGAAATAATCATGAACTCAACAAATACGATAGATCGACATTTTATTCAGGAAATAACTGGGGTTTCAATACTTATCCTAAATATGGTGAGACAGTCAATTTCGACGAAGAGATTGAGAGAGCCAGAAACCCCATCCCATTGGCATGATCTAGTTATTGTGTCTATAAATAGAATTTAAATATGCAAATTTTTTATCGATGTAGTGATTTATGACAATCAGGCTGTCACTTCAACAGCATCATAGCCTTGCCTTAAATCATATTCACTCAAACCTATACTACCTCCCAACTTTGTAAAATTGTTCATGTAATTCTCGTATTTTCTATCCGCCATCTCATTCATTTTCTTCCAGTATACGTCATGAATATATTCAAAATCAAGCATTCCATTGAATTCCTTATCTAGTTGTTCCTTTGGTACGAAATCCTCGAATGGTTGGTCATAAATGGTTTTCAGTCTTGTATAAGGGTCAATAAAGGGACCCACGAGTTTGAAAAATGTATATCCTATCCAGGGAATATTGGTGAATAAACCTCTACCGAGTCTCTCTGGATAATGATGTTGTAAGATATGCAAAACTTGTTTAGAAGTGGAGATGGAAGGGAATTTGGCAGATAACTTCAAATGATCGGGTGCTGCTTTAAAGTCAGTCATTAAAGCTAAAGTGTCTTGACCTGGAGGCATGAAATGGATGATTCTTTCCAACATGAACACCAAATGCTGGACTTGTCTCAAGGATGCATTGGTATTTTGATAACCATTTCTTAGATATAAGCAAGGCCTGTTATCATTATCGTAACCAATCATTAGGTTCTTACCAGTTTCATTCTCAACTTCCACCATATCTTTTGTAATATAAGATTTGGAGTCAGTCACGTCTGGGAGAAACACAACACCAAAAGTACGTCTCCAGACTATAGTTTCTTCTATTCTTTTGATTGCAGCATCGACTTTCCATTTAGTGGCTCTTAAGTATCTAAGGAAGCATTCTTTGGTAAGAAACGCGAGTTCTTCGGGTTGAAGTGCAAGTTTAGCGGCACCAGGCAGGTCATTTACGGGAACTTCCTTGGTAACATATTCTAGAAAATGATCTAAAACTTGTTGATATTTAGTTTGTTCTTCCTCGGACAAGTTAAACTCGGGTTTCTTAACCGGATTGACCGGCGTATTAAAGGGTGTATGACATTTCACATACTCTTTTTTCTCCGAAAAAGTTGTCAAAGTGGTAGAAGTTGTAGTTCCGGATCTAACTGACTGAGAGTCTTCACTTACCACCAGTTTTTCATCTCCTTGTTTTCTTTTGAAGAAGTTCATCGCTATGGGTTCTACTCCGGAAGATATATTTTTTTCGCGTTATTTATTCAAAGAGAGTCCTCATTAGGTGTCTGAGATTTAACCGGGGTAGATATTAAGAAATGTATCAAATACAACAAATCACAGAACCAAGCTCGAAAGAGACACCAATTAAATCTGGAGATGTTCAAGATATCATACAGAAACAGATGGAATCAGAAGATGGCTTGAAAAACATCCAATCGATATTATTGAAAGAACTTGCTAAGAAGTCTTCTAAACATAAATTCATAGTGCAAACCACCAACATAAGATTCGATGATGCCGACATTGATCTCTCTATCGGTACCAAATTTGGTGCTTCATGGGAGCCTGAGAGAGACGGATATATCAATGTGACGGTAGTTGAAAATACGCCGAAATCAGTGGAGAAAACCGATACTGTTGGGGGTATCCTTGATTCCTATGGAGAGGAAAAGTCTGATGGTGATAACCCTGAAAAACAAAAGCCAAAGGAAAAAGGCTTCAAGACGTTGATTTCAATCTTCTGGTTGTTCGTAGGATAAATATATGCATTAAATAGTGTAAGTGGTATAGTACATAAGATGTCAGAGCATATCCAAATGGTTTTGGAAACCTTGCAATTTTTCGTTAAATTCGAGTAATACCTCTGAATTACTGGTGAGTCCTTTCAATTCGGTGTCAAGCTCATGTAGAAGGTCGTTTATGCTGTCATCTTCTTGAGGGATGAATCGTGATGGGGTTTTGATATGAACTTCATTGCCCTTTAGTTCTGATTCCTTCTCATTATCTAGCTTTAGTTCTGCTCTTGCAGCTGTGATTTCCTGATGCATTTTTCTTTGGTTTGTCTCAACGGTTCTCTTAAACTCATTCAAGTATGCAAAATCTGATTCAAAGCTTAATTCTAATTTATTATATGTTTTGGTTAAATCACCCAATTGCTTAAGCTCCGCCAGTAGATAAGTCTCTAAAAAGTTTTTCCGGCGATTCAAAATATCATAATCGAAAATGAATTTGTTTTCATCGTTTTGGGAGTTAGAAGCATGCATGGTCGTCTTTTTTGGTAATTTTGTGACTTTAAGCCGGCTTTTGAATGATTTCTCCTCTTCCAGAAGCCAATTATGACTCAAAAACTCTTGAGCTACGAGCATCTTTGATCGGGATTGTGGATTTAAATTCAGCCCCGTGGTCATATATCGATCTATAGCTTTACTGAGACAAAGTTCGAAAATCTTATCCAACTCGGACTCTGACTGCTCGTCAACAGGCTCCCAAAACCTATCTATGAATTTCCCTGGGACCCGTTTAACGTGCGTTTCCCTTCGAAGGGATTCTGGATCGAAGGGTGTATATTCTAGGGGTCTTTTGTTAGGGTTTGCGATCAGTTCGGATTTAGATTCTGAAGTTTCTTGAGGCACACACTGTTCAGAAGGCTCAGGATCTGGTGAATTACTTGTGGGAAATGGTGCTACATCCAGTGTAGTTTTCTCATTGTGTATCTCCACATGATTGTTGTCTGATATTATTTCGTTCATAGCAAATCCATCAGAACATCAAATAAAAAAAAAACATAAATATTGATTCAACGCGACTAAGTTTTTTTCCTCTCTATTGTCTTCGAAATAAGCAGTTCCACATAGTCGTAGTGATTATAAAATCTGTCTTTGGACAAACAAAAAGACTTGGAGAACTTGTGAATCAAAAACGATTCGATAACATGGACCTCTTTCGTATTTGCTTTCATCAATTTATCTGACGTGTAACTTTTAAAAAACACATTCAAATCTGGCTCATCAAGTTGATTCTTAGAGTCCTCTCCGTCATCGAATATTTGAGCAAGTCTATTCATCATAACTGTGTTTTGATTACTCTTTTCGGCTCTAGACTTGATGTTATACTGTAAATATATTTCGTTGAGGTAGTTACAGTAATTATTGATCTTGTCATCGCTCCAGGAAGCCAAATTGTGGGGAGCTTCAAGGTCTGGTTTATTATAAAAATCAAGAATGTCATTATCTGTGCCTACCGAAGATAAAGTATCGAGCCACTTTTTGTAGTCAATCTTGTTATTCAAATAGATAAAATGCACTTTTATTACGATTATCATCAAACAGGTAACAATGACATCAGGGTATAAAAGTGCTCTCTCGATTTTTGGGAATCGAAGTGGTAATTCAATCTGTCTCGCAAGGCTGTCGGTCATGCAAAACAATTCGATGGCATTGGGTAGTAGAAGAGTCTCAAAGTACGTCCTGAACATATAAGGATGATAGAAATCAATCTGCTTTTCGAGTAACTTGATATGAAGTCTTTTGGCAGTCTTTTTGTACGATGAATATATCATCTCTTCACTTAAAAAAGGCAACTCCAATGAAGGATGGTACTCAAATGACAATCTTGACCAGTATTCATCTGGAACCACATGTAAAGTTCTGAGAGCCGGGAATTTATTGGATACCACGAGCTCAATGAATTCGGTCAAATAAATCGGAAAGTAATTCAATTGAATGATCGAATAATATACAATGAATAAGGTATCACTGATCAGTGGTAGCTTTGTGGTCTGTTTGATCTGAAACCTGGGAGATCCACCTTCCTCTTCTATGGATTCACCTTTAAAAAACCGGTCCAAAAGTTTGATCCAGTTCAATTTTACTGCCAATTCCAAATGACGTTTAAAGTCCTCATCGTCGTTGTATAAATGTTTTACCACCGCATTAATTTGGGCTTTTAGAATAATCTGCAAAGACCGGACAACAATCTCTCTAGCTTGGTTACCGGACACTTTTTTCGAGCCGTTTTTAGATGGTTGATTTAACTGTGATTTATGGACTAAATTACCCACCTCATTGACTTTCAATTGAAGACGTTTGGTCTGGATAAACTCCCCATCATCATCATTAATCTCTATATCTCCTTCCAAGACATGGCCAAACTGACAAATCTTCTGGCCGTCCAGACTTTTGTATAGCCTTGAAGGACAATTATCTACACCACAAGTAGGCCCTCTTATCCACAGTTGAGACATGTTTGATGAACGCGTTTTTCACAAATATCAAAATTCGCAGCCTTCGAGTCAATTACTGCAAAAAATACATTTCAGAGAAAAGACAGAGATGGGATGAACAACTGAAACCAGCACCATGGGGCTTGTAACATTTTTCTGAATAAAGTTAACAAAAACACAAACTAAATGGTGACAAGGAATTTGAATTGCCTAGTTTTTTTTTTTTCAGTTTACAGGGTGGTGACGGTCTTATCGAACGATTCAATTCGACGGACCATCTACTCCCGTTACAGGAAGGGTAGGGTTAGGGTGGTCGGGTGGGGACAATTGGGTTCATAACTCAGTCGGCTTCAATGGCGCAGTGATGGACAATTGCCCCAGAAAAATCCGGGGTGTACCGCATGTCTCGGTGTTTGACGATTGGCTGTAAAAAAAAAAGGTTACACCCGAGCCAATGTGTCCACCGGGACAGTGACCAAGCGAAATTTCCCAAGGCACAATTAACTATGGCTTTAAGTCCGCTTCGGTCGCGGCACGCTACGCGAACAAAAAAGTAACCTGCATTTTCATTTCTCACAGGATTCAACCTTCGGTGATTAGAAACATAAAAAATACGTGGGGGGTCGGACTTCACAATCACACCACTGTTCAGGTAATGGTGTTGCCAGGCTTATAGTTTATCCTCTAAACGACTCAAACCTATTTGACATATTACACTCTTTCTCCAACTTAAAACTTGTAGTTAAACTCCGAAATCCTGTGGTTGATTCCACGAACCGTTAAACGACCGATGACATTGTAGGTTGCGCAGCGGCGCAAAGACTACCCGAAATTGCTCAATATTA
The DNA here is from genome assembly GCA_030572355.1 of Yamadazyma dendronema. Taxonomy (NCBI): domain Eukaryota; kingdom Fungi; phylum Ascomycota; class Pichiomycetes; order Serinales; family Debaryomycetaceae; genus Yamadazyma; species Yamadazyma dendronema. The sequence goes on from JAJLZP010000005.1 coordinate 698,258, forward strand.
TCAGTGAACCATGATTAAGCTTCATACTCATTAAATTGATTCCAAATTTATGGATCAGTATATGGACAATATGATGATGGAATAGACGGGATGGAGATTAGGTTGTTGTTTCATGGCACCCTTGGACTTAAGACCGGATTCCCCAAATTTATTCCTGTTGGACTTGGTCTTGCTCGGAGTTTAACCTCTGAGATCGTCATATACGGAAATATTGTTTTTTAATTTAATTATTTTGCTGTTTTCCATACAGAATAAATTGTTTGTTATACTGAAACTGCAATTGTAGCCCATATTTTTCAAAGTACAGGTAGGTTTCCCCTCATTACCCACTTCTCTCACACCCAAAACTATAAAAGGATGAGTTTTCCCACCCACCATAATGTTAATTGATTCCCAACAATTGCATCAAAATGTTTAAGTCTGTTGGTAAGCAACTCCTTAATAATAAGGCTGCCCTCAATCAAGTTAGATTAAATTCTTCCTTGCCATTACATGTCCCAATTACTTTACCAAATGGTACTACCTATGAACAACCAACTGGTTTATTCATTAACAATGAATGGGTTCTTCCAGTCCACAAAAAGACTTTGGAAACTATCAGTCCTTCCACTGAAGAAGTGATCACTGAGGTCTACCAAGGTTCTGCTGAAGATGTTGATCTTGCTGTTGAAGCTGCTGAAAATGCTTTCAAAAACAGTGGATGGGCTACTTCTGATCCATTCGTCAGAACTAGAGCTTTGACCAAATTGGCTGACTTGTACGAAGAGCACAGTGAAACTTTAGCTTTCATTGAAGCCTTGGATAATGGTAAGGCTATCAACAACGCCAGAGGTGATGTTGCTTTAGCTGCTTCTTGTCTTAGATCTGCTGCTGGTTGGGCTGATAAGATCAGTGGTGAAAAAATCGAGACTGGTGACGGTTACTTGAATTTCACCAAGAGAGAACCAATTGGTGTTTGTGGTCAAATTGTTGCTTGGAATTTCCCACTTTTATTGTTGACCTGGAAATTGGCTCCAGCTGCTGCTACTGGTAACACCATGGTCTTCAAATCTGCTGAAGCTACCCCATTATCTGCTTTATTTGTTGGTCAATTGGTTAAGGAAGCTGGTTTCCCACCAGGTGTTATTAATTTTGTCACTGGTTTAGGTAAGACTGTCGGTAACAGTCTTATCGAACACCCAAGAATTTCTAAGATTTCTTTCACTGGTTCTACTCCTGTTGGTAAGCACATCATGAAGAGTGCCGCTGAAAGTTTGAAGAAGGTTACCTTGGAATTAGGTGGTAAATCTCCAAATATTGTTTTCCCTGATGCTGATATTCCAAAGACCATTGACAGTATTATTACTTCCATCTTCTACAACACTGGTGAAGTTTGTTGTGCTGGTTCCAGATTGTACATTCACGAAGACATTTACGATGAACTCTTGGAAGCTTTAGCTGCTAAGGTTAATGACATCAAGATTGGTAACCCATTCGAAGAAGACACCGTCATGGGTGCTCAAAATTCCAAAGCTCAATTTGACAAGATTTTGAAATACATTGACATCGGTAGAGATGAAGGTGCTTCCGTTCTTACTGGTGGTGAAAGACACGGTACTACCGGTTTCTTCGTCAAGCCAACTATTTTCACTGGTGTTACTGAAAACATGCAAATTGTCAAGGACGAAATTTTCGGTCCTGTCGTTGCTGTTACCAAGTTCTCTAATGTTGACGAAGTTCTTGAATTGGCCAACAACTCCGATTATGGTTTAGCTGCTGGTGTCCACTCCAAGGATCTTTCCACCGTTATCGGCGTTGCTAACAAATTGAAGGCCGGTACTGTCTGGTGTAACACTTACAATGACTTCCATGCATCTGTTCCATTCGGTGGTTTCAAGCAATCTGGTTTCGGTAGAGAAATGGGTAAGGATTCTTTGGACTCTTACACCCAAGTCAAGGCCGTCAGAATTGCCCTCCAATAAGCTTGAAGTTTATTAAAATGAAATGTTTACATATTCAATAAAAATTCACGATCTGTATTTTTTTCCCTTGTACTGTAGTTCCACATATATATATATAAAGATCCAGGCATGCGTCGTTGACTGATTTCCGTGAGTTTTCCGTTTTCGCAGCCAAAATCAGTCGATTGGATATCCGGGGAAAAGCCATTGAATTGAAGAGGATCTTGCAAAGCCCACATTGAGTATGCAGGGGCCTATTTTACTTACGATATCTAACTTGTAAAATATAACCATCTAGTTATCCATGGAGATAGGAGATAAGATTTGTTCTTTTATATCTATAATTTTCTCCTCTTACATTTTGTATACACTATATATTAGCCTTCCATTTAATCCCCTCTGCTTTTCAAAGAGAAATAAGGAATCAAAAAGTGACAAACTTTTCATATGAATGTCACCAAACACATTCGCTACTATTCTTTCTCCGTATATTCAAACGATAAACGGACGATATATGGGAGGATGTTTCGTCCATCTCTAATATCCGGATACCTATGGAAATGATGCGGCTCATATCCGGTGATGGCCCGGCTGGACTTACCACTCGAAGTTTGAAGCTCCCGCTCAATTTGAAATGTACATATTTATATATATATATATATATTCTGGAAGAAGACACCGATCTCTTGTACCATTTACCCTGTCATATAGAGTAGTATTCCCAGGCACACGCATGGTGTAACGTGAATTGGGAAGAATATCTCAAGAAAGGGAAAAAAAAGCAAAATGAAATGAAAAAAACCGACACTGCTCCATTTTTCTAGTTCATTAATTCCCCGTAAAGCCTTGTTCTTTATGTATTCATTGGGCGCTCCTTTTGTCTTGTCGTCTTTAGATATCTAGATTTGTCTCCAATCTCTCATTTTGCAACTTCTCAAATTTCTCAAATCCTATAAGAGATTCCTGTACATGCGCGATAGCCAGCCATTTGATTTGATTCCTTAATTAAACGAACTATCTTGATCTAGATCATTTTTTTTTCTCTTACCATTAGCTATCTCAGTCATGAATGTCACAGATAGAGGTTACTACACAAGCACATATCTTGATACAGTCAATCGCCACAAAGGTAATCGGCATCATCCCAAAGACCATGATAAGCGTAGTAAAGACAACCATCCCACATTACAACAAATGCCATCTTCAAACAACCTCAAAACATCAGAGTATGTAACGCCTCAGCTTCCTCAAACGATGGCTATGGAAAGTTCATTTGCTGGATCACCTACTTCAGGTTTAACCAAAGATATAGAAGACATGGATATGTTGCCAGAATCGCCCGAAACTCAATATACTGCTACAACTGCTAATGATACAATTGATACTCAGGATGTATCTTTTGACCCTGACGATTTACATGAACAAATTACTCCTGCTCAGTTGAATATTTTACAAAAAAGGAACAAGCCAAGTCCCAGGCATAGATCGAGAAGACACAGACCTAGGAGCTATGATTATGAATCTGAATATGATTATGATAGCAGGTATGATGATGATGATAGTCGATATGATCATGATTACGATAGCAGGTATGATGACTCTGTGTTATATGATGATTATTACAACCAGAACACTAAAGTCAGACTCCCTAATACTCGTCGAGACCACAGATATCAAGGCAAGGGCAAGTCAAGAGCTCCTCCAAAGAGAGACCAGAATGGATATTATATCCAACAAAAGAAACTTTATGATGAGGCTGAATTTTTGAAGCCACGAAACTTCACCCATAAGACATTTCGGGATGTCTTTAATGATAATGACGAAGAACTGGGTAAATATAATCCCATGGAAACTGTATTCGATGATCCCGAAAAGATCAAGGAACAAGAACAGAACCAAAAGGTGAAGCGAGCTTTGAAGAATCTTCAAGTCAAATTGGGAAAAGACGATTATGCCAATTATGATTACTACAACAATAAAACTAAATCACCATCAAATGCTGCTAACGTGGTGTTTGTAACTGGTGATGAAAGTGACGATTCAGATTATGAAGAGAATAAGATTCAAGAAGTATCTGGTGATCAAGAAAAGGGAAATAAGGATAAGGTAAAGAAGAAGACAAACTTCAAGAAATTATGGAAATCAAAGACCAAGCAACTCAAGAAAGAATTAGGTAGGGACTACTTTAACAATATGGAGAAACAATGGATTTTGGAGGAAGAGAAGAAGAAGCAACGTATGGATGAAGAGTTACAAAAGGAATTGAACTCTGAAATGGAGATAATCGATGGTAATGTTCCCGGGTCGCCACAGACTGCCCATCCAATAATAGAGGAGCCTGATGATGCACCAAACGCCTCATTCTACGCTGGTCCCAACCCCAACTTTCATCCTGCGTGGAATTATGTGCTATCTTGGTTGACATATCAACAGCCAGCAGGGCAAGGGTCAGCACAAGGGCCAATTGACATCCAAGGAGATATGAAAACAATCCAAGGCGCAAGCGATCCTGGTGTTCCAGTTGTGCAGAATCCTGAAGCTGCTGCCGTAGTTAAGCTGTCGAAACCAAAATCAAAAGGAAAAGTTGCACCCCCTAACAAAAAAAAAGTCCAAAGAATCAAAGTGACGGGAGAGCAACTCCGTAACTTTAACAAGAATGTACTGAAGCTTAAAAACATGTGGAACTTACCTGCTTCGAACCTATTCAATGGACAGTATCAAGATGGCGGAAGAGTAGGGGGATCTATAAAGAACGTTCAAGTGGATGGAGGTACTCTTAGCTCTTTACCTCAATCAGCCGACTTTGATATACCATTCGATGGGAACTCCCAGGAATTCGTCATTGAGTTGGATGAAGATGATGAAAGTATGGCAGATGAGTTGTTTTTCAATCCCCAAACTGGTCAACTTGAACGAGAACCTCCTACATCTTATTCTTCCATGGATTACGATAAATCATCATCGTTCAATGCACTGGGAATGACTCGTCTGATGAGACTGGGTAAGATGGCCATGAATTCCAGATTCATAGATACCTCTCAAGGTGCAAAAGCTATCATTTCCAATATCAATCAATTGATCAAAAGTATCAAGATCATGAAAATTGTTTTTGCACCCATTGATGTGATTGCGGAATCATTTCCTAATTTGCAAACCCTAGTAATCATGATTGAATTGGTAATTTTCATGTGGATGTTATATGAGTTGAGTCTTTTGATTGATGCCTTATGTATGATGGTCAAAGCGGTTTGCGCCCCTATGATAGCAATGGGGAGATTTATGAATAGAATAATGTAGAGTATTTTCTAAACACTTTATCTCATAGTATTATATGTAGGATCTGCTTCCTCTAACATTCTGTTTCTGATAGCGCTGAGGATGTCGCAGTCATGTGACAGCAGTGACTGCTTTTCTCCCTTCTTTTCGAGACGCACACGCCTTTCACTCGAAAATTTTTCTGCGCACACTTGTGAGTGTTAACAAAAAGTTTTTCAATTTTACTTGATAAATATTTTAGTAATACACAAATATCATTAAAATGGTATGTTCAAATAATCACCATGAATGAATAGATGACAAATAGGGAACTCGAATTATATTCAAATTAATACCGGACTTGACATACTCCTTTATTCCAAAGGTCATCTTGAAACAGACTTCCTAGTGTCTCATCATATCCAACATTGAATCCCTTAAACCAAATGAAAATTTTATTTCTTCAACCAAAGTACCATAATTATCCTATTATTATGGATTCCATTCCAATAAGACTCCATTTATTCGTCTGACATGAGAAACCCCACATCTTTGTCTATTCTACACATCCATATTTCTTGTTACTAACAAAGCTTTAGAGTGACGCCGTTACTATTAGAACCCGTAAGGTCATTTCTAACCCATTATTGGCCAGAAGACAATTTGTCGTTGATATCTTGCACCCAAACAGAGCTAACATCTCCAAGGATGAATTAAGAGAAAAATTGTCTGAAATTTACAAGTCTGACAAGGACTCTATTTCTGTTTTCGGTTTAAGAACTCAATTCGGTGGAGGAAAGACCACTGGTTTCGGTTTGATCTACCAATCTGTTGCCGATGCTAAGAAATTCGAACCAAACTACAGATTAGCTAGATACGGTTTAGCTGACAAGATCGAAAAACCATCTAGACAACAAAGAAGACAAAAGAAGAACAGAGACAAGAAGATCTTTGGTACTCAAAAGAAGGCTCAAAAGAAGGCTGCTAAGAGAAATGCTGAATAGATCATTTAATATTAATATTATAAAACAAAATGTCCATTTTAAAATTATAGTTATATTTAACGAAAGTAAATATATATCTTCATGTAACATTAACCGGTTTATCATGTTTCTCTACTTTGGTGCTTTTTTGTGGGTCTGATTAAATTCAAAGATTGTAAAACTTGCGAGTTTCACAGATTTGTTCAAACTATACTTAGTTACATAAAAGAAGAGTTTAATTATTTATGGATTTTTTTAATTGAGCTTTTACAACACAAGCTTAGAATTTCTAGTCTCCTGACTTACAGAGCACTTCTGTCACAGTATTTCTCAATATTTTGTTTTTCATAATTTTAGATTAATATCGCTATCTCATCTCATCTCCTCCATCTAGCCAAAATCAGTAAATCGCACTATTCCATCACCAGTCTGGTATGTCAGAGAGAAAAGCCATAAATAAATACTATCCCCCGGATTATGATCCGTCTAAAGTGCCCAAGATAAAGAAGAGTAGAAATACGGCTGCTATAAAAGTTCGTCTTTCAGCCCCGTTTTCCATGAGATGTTTGAAGTGTGATGAGTATATCTCAAGTTCTAGGAAATTCAACGCTACCAAAGAAGATACAAGAGAGAAATATCTCGAGATTAAAATTTTCAGATTCAGTATAAGATGTCCGATATGCAACAATGTCATCAAATTCCGGACTCATCCACAAAGCAGTGGTTTTGCTCTAGAAAGTGGCGCCAAAAGAAACTTTGAACCAAAGAAGCAAGCTCCTGTTGTAGTGCATGAAACTGAGGAACAAATCTTGGAGAGATTGTTGAAAGAGGAACAAGAGAACCAAAAATTCCAGGAATTGAAAGAGTACAGAAAGAAGAATCCATTCTGGAATAAAAGTAATAACTTGAAGGATGGAGATGGAGATATTAATGAAAACTTGGGAGATAAATTACAAGAGCAGCAGAAACAACATGAAATGATGGAGCATTTGGAGTATTTACAAGCAAAAAGCTCAAGATTACAAGAGAAGGAGAAAAGTTTCAGAAAGACGGGCACGGAGGAATTAAAAGACGATGAAGAAGATAGACTAGTACAGGAAGCATTCAGTAAATTCAAATCACAGCCTGTGAAGAGAGCTATGCCTCAAAAGAAACTAGTGATCAAAAAGCCAAAATTAGAGCTTCTAAAGAAGGAACCACCAAAGTCTTCCTTGGTGGAGTATTCTTCGTCTGATGACGAATAATGACTAATGACAGATAACACTTATGATATATTTAATATACACACATTACTTTATGAGAAATTGAAAGTCGAATAATGTGGAATTAGGTTCGTCGGGTTCAGAGACTTGTTCATGATAGCTCTTCTTTATTTTAACAAGTTGGTTAACCACCAAGTTAATGACATTCTTATCCATGTCTTTTCTACACATAAGAACACCCCTAACGTACTCTACTGAACAGTTGTAGAATAAGGGTAAGATCTCCATTTCCCATATTTGAGGAACATTTTCCATTGGATCCTCCATACATCCCAAGTCAGCTAAGAAGTCAAGGGCTCTCAATGTCTTGAATAAGACTTGGTTATCTTTACGGGTTAACAATGGACTAAGGCCATTGAAGAAAATACTGACATCTCTTGATATTGCCTCGGTGAACGATTTGTGCCTTTTGGTGGCCAGAGGATCAATCTTTTTACCATCCCCGTATAAAATATTCCCATATCCAATACGAATATAGGCAGACATGGTCTTTTCCAAAAGAATACTGAAAACAATCAGGAAAAGATCGAAAGAAGTATATTCTTTAAGTTCTTCCAAATACTCAACCATAGTTTGCACAATAGCTCCTGCAATTGTATCATCTTCCCCGAGGTGTGCATTGGTTCCATCTTCATACCATTTCTTTGTAAAAACTTTAGACAAGGCAGGGTATAAGTCATTAAGGATTATATCGGCTATCAACGCAACAACGCTAGCATTTAATTCCGTGCTTGGAATCAAAACTTCTTGGAAGCTTCTTTCAATACTTTCTTGATAACTGGTGTGAACCTTATCCCTATAAGAGGGCAAGAACTTGTCCTGTAACCTATCAGAACTAATAACAAATGTATTACCCAAGGCAGTCATGTATTCCACTAAACCCTCTCTTGAAATGTTTGATAATTCTTCTTGGCTCATTTCATCAAGATTGATTTCAGGCTTCTTGTTAGAACCCGTGAAAAATCTTTTCATCTTACTTTCCTGTCTCAAGAATCGATCATTACTGTAGACTGAAAAATAATTCGAAACTTCCTCTTCTATAAGCTCTCTAAATTTAACAATTCTTTGGATATAACATTTGGACCAATGTTCAATGACTCCAACAAGGATCTTACCATATCCAGATTCCGCCGCAACATCAGCTTGCTCTTTCAACATTGTCAAAGGGATCTTGAAATCAGGTAAAACGTAGACAGGGAATTCAACTTCGAGGGATACAGGTTGATCTTGGCTGTCAAGGTCCTCAATTTCATGTTTATAATTATACAAATCTGGAGGTGCCAGTCTCTCTTTGAAGACTGCTAACTCTTGTGAGATCAAGTTGTCGTTCCATTCGTCCATCTTGTTTATAATAACCTTCAAGTAATCTTGCAAGACGTTGTTCTTCAAGTCTTCACCAATAATAGATTTTTGCTGAGGTTTAATAACAGACTTCCTGTTTTTGCCTTTACCATCCTCATCAATTGAATGCAACGCCGTCAAGAATTTATTGTAATGACTATCGTAAGCCAAAATTCTTAATAAGTCCTCAGCAGGTGGATCAGTATTTATGATATCCATGGTGAAATTGTGGAGTTTGTTGTAGTACACATTTTGTATGAAATTATTAAGTTCCCAGCTTGAAGGGAAAACCAAAGACAATGTATCGTTAACGAATATCAACTCATCTTCAAGCCAATTGAGATTATCATAAACTAACATCTTGTCCTCGCTGAAATGCTCAATACACTTATCAAATGTTTCAAGCAAGCTCGCCTCTAGCTTATCATAGAAGAATTTCTTGTAATTCCTCTTTCTTAATCTCACTTGCCCGTAGTTAACATTCAAGGGATTGGAATTCAAGTTCAAACTTTCTTTCAATAAGAGTTTCGTGTCTTCTTCAGACTCGTATTCGATGATTTTGATCAATTTGAACACCAACTCAGTATTCCCTTCTTTTAAAGCTTCTGTGGCACTGATGACAATTTCAGCTAACAACCTGTCGAAATTTTTGATGGTCTTTTTTATGGGGTGGGTGATATTAAGCACAAGAGATCTTAAGTCATCTGAAAGGGTACTTGATTCCACTTCAAGATAATCCTGAAAATTTCTTGCTTGAGTTAAATTGTAATGAATTTTGAATATATGGTTTAAAGGATACAGAATATCTTCTTGGACAACTTCGAATTCTGCATCAATTAATTCATCAATGTTCTTCAAATTTCGAGTAAAATTCGAGATATCATTGTATAGATTATTCACTTGATTGAAATATTGATTGACCTGAGTCATCTTGGATACCGTTTCATACTCGGAGAACTTAGTTATTGACTCGGAATGAATATCGTTGATTTTCCCTATTTCATTTTTGATGTTGTTTAATTTTCGAGTGGATCGATTCAACTGGTCTATGTTTGAGGTTATGGATTTGATTTGATCCTCCGTAGCTTCCTTCAAATTTTTATCAGTAGTGGTTTTCTCCTTAGTGAATTGTTGTCTTAATGTATCTATTTTGACCAAATCATCTTCGACGCTTATTAGATTAGCAATTCTGGATAAGGCCGCTTCACTCATGATGGAGGCTGAAATCAGAAATCAACAAAAATTCGGGGTGCGAGGAAATCAATTGACAGAGAGGGAAATGTAGATACCGGGAATATTATACGTTATATATACTATATACAATAACTCGCCTCAATCTAACTATCAGTTCGTCAATCATCTCCGTTTGAGTTCATTATTCGTTAACCTGGATCAAAACCATGTGTCCAATCATTGATCATTTCTTCTTTGATTATATCTTCTATTATGACCATTATTATAATTCAGATGATGATTGGAGTTTGAATTCAGGTTTTGTTGATAAGGACTGTTCATCATCATTCGAGGAGAATTTGGACTACCAGCAGAATAGTTTACTGGCTGAGGCACGTATCCTGGTATCAAAAATTCACTTCCAGGAGGCATATACATTCCCGGAACAGGAGGCTGGTTTTGAGGCACCATTCCGAGTTGTTGTTGATAAAACATAGCAGCTTGCATTTGTTGCTGTTGCTGTTTCTGAAATGGTGTCATATTTGGTGGTTGTGCTTGGGGTGGAGCGTTGAGTTGCGGAGAGGAAGCCCCTGTACCTGAATTAGAACCCCCACTTGATGCTCCACCAGAACCAGGAGCATTGAGTGGGACCTGTCCCGAAATATGCGGACTGCCTTGTTGTGGAGACATCAGGAAGCTTCCAGATTTTGGACCTGACTGAAATTGAGGTGGGAATGCCCCAGCCACCATACCCATTGCCCCCATATTTGGAGGCGCCATCATTGGACTTTGCATAAAAGGTGATGGTGCCATAGACATTGGAGATTTCAACATATCAGGAGATGGGAACAATTTGTAATGAGGTGAATCAATAGTCTGATCCCAAGTAGGTGGTGTGATATATGCCCTTTCAATTTGAACTGGTTTATCTTTTGGTTTGTTATTTTTGGCGGTGATGAATAAACTGAAACTGCTCTTGAACTTTTTAACCTTTTCATCTTGACTTTTTTTAGTTGGAACCTTGCCTGACCCACCAAAGAAATCAGCTGGCGAAATTTGGTAATGACGCTTGAAACCTCCAGTATTACCAGAATAAGGTCTTTGATTGTTGTTCATTCTCGGACTTGGGTTATTTGGAGAAAGTCTATTATTGTTAGAACCATTGGAGTAAGGTAATTTTGGCTGCTGAGGTTTGATAGAAGACTGACTGACTCTATTAGTTTGAGGTGAAGGAGATGTTGTTGGCGGTAAAGCGCTGGATGCTGGGGTGAAAACTGCAGCTTTTGGGTTTAACTTGAAAGCAGGCTTTGTTGGGTCCATCTTCTTCTTTTCAGTCAACGTAGCTTCTGCACTTTGAGGCAGCGATGACTTCTTCAAGATCTCATCTTGTTTCAATTTGTCTTTTGCTAATATCGGTAATAAATCATCAGGAAGTTTATGTGGCACTTTGAAAGTAGCACTAAATTCCCTCAAGGAGTTTATCTCACTTTGAGCATTCAACCTGAATTTATCATCCTGAGACAGCTTTGTTGCTGATTGTTTCTGAGCTCCGGGCTTTTCTAAGGAGGCGATGGCCGGGTCTCTATGTTTATCATGTGGGAGTTTTGGAGGAACGTACTTTTTATCAGCTATATTGACGGATTTCAATGCTGCCATCAATTCATCACCCCTGGTATCTTTTTTGATAGTATCAACATCGTCATGGTCATCATCTCTTAAAACCCCTGAATATTTCATTTCTTCATCAAGACCGGAATCATCGATGTGTCCTCTTTCTTCCAATATATGACGATCGTCAGTATTGTCGTTCTCGATCTCTCTGGCAAGCTGTTCGGCTCTTTTCAATCTTTCTTCATAATCTTCAGCCTCGGTATTGATTCTAGTGGTGTACAAATGTTCATCATAAGTGGACCCAATACCAAATTTATCTTCATTTGCTTTGAATTGATCCCACTTGCCTCCATCATTTGTGGATTCATCAAATGTCAAGAGTTCATCATCGCCACCTTCGGGAACCCACCTTTCTAATTCTCTTTCTTTAAATTCAGACTTTGAAATGTCAGAATCAGTTTTAAATTTTGATACACCATTGTCAGATTTATCATTTTTCAGTGTCATTCTCTTGGACACCAGTTTTTGACTCTTCATATTGGAATGCGTAGTACTTGCTTCAATCAATTACAATAATCAACAATTAATGACTAAAATTTACTACACGGTAAAAATGGCTCACCTTAAAATATAACGCAAGTAAATCGGAAAAAACACGTCACTTGAATAATCAATTGGTATGCAATATAGTCTAGACACCAAAAGGAAATGCTATATTAATTGCTGATCCCTGGCACCACTTAAAATATTTAAAGTAAAACCAGTAGAACCAATGTTTATGTCCTGGGGTTTTGGTGAAAATGTCGATTCGTTGAGAACGGGCCTGAGTGAGGCGGGCGTGTGCGACTTATGCCTTAACGAGAAAGTATAGAGGTGTTATCTACAACCGGATCAAGGCAATACGTATTATATATATTTATACTGTTAATAGATTCAACAAAAGAAGTTCAATCCCGAGGAAATGTCTACGGTTTCTATGTCCCAATGTAACTTGACGAAATCAGATATGAAATCGGTATCATACTTTGAATATGGATCAAGTTCAAGCATTATAAGATCTTGATACGTAAATTCAATATGATCTTCTTCGGCAAACTCATCGGTGATTAAGTCATGAATAATATAGATCCATTTCTTGGTCAATTTATGGAAATACCCAACGATCTCCACCAATTCTAGAGTATCAGCACTCTTCAAGTGAGGGGCTTGTTCAGACTCTGATACACTATGTTGGTTGTTATAGCCGGCAGATGCAAACCACGAGAAGGCAGACCAAATAAATTGGGTCCATGATAATGGATACGTAGAATCATTCAACCACCAATTAGGCTCGTACGATATGTTGGGGGTTTGGGTTTGGAAAGAACTGAATATCTTGATATTGGATAAAAGTGAAGTAGAAGTATTAATAGAAAGATTATCCACAGATCTGTTATGGGATAAGGTAGGCACTTCCGGTTCATCATTGAGTAGTTGATTGTAAATGATCTTGAATTTGGAGTAATCATTATATGTAGACTTCAACACTTCTTTCCTTTTCATTTTGATCATCATTTGAGAAGCATCAGTGAATGATAGAATTTCGGGAGATGGTAATTCTTCATTAACAATAATAGCATAATCGTAAACGGGTTGGGTCATTAAAATATCGTCATTTGTGGTGGCAATAAAACTTGAAAGTTTCAAATGGTCATTCTCCAAGTCATGGAGACATACATTGTACAATGGTTGTAAGAAATCTTTATCGGAATGATCAAATGCAACCTTTAGTTGGGAGGGGATCACAGATAAGATTGAGATGATGTAATTAAAACATTGGAATAGATAGTTGTTCTTCTTACTCTGATTGAAGATGATTATTCTCTTTCTCAATAACCCGAGTTTATAAATCTTGAACACCAATGGTCCAAATCGGTTGAAAAAATCGGGCAAATGATTGATTGGATTATCAAACTTATTGACAGGGATTGAATGTATATCTAGAGAATCCAAATAACTGATATTTTCGTCGTTCAAAAACGTAAGTAATGATTCATCCAAATAACTGATATATTCGAATCCATTGCTGAGAAAGCTGGCCGGAATCCAGTCCGATACTTCAGACTCACAAAGACATCCAATACTGTACATCTTGACATTCTCTCTGGAATTATCATCAGACTTGAAGTTTACATTTCTGAACTTACTGATTCCGTAGTATAATTTCCCATTTGATTTATGTGTAAAGAGGGTCAAATCTTGTTCAAATTCATGGATCCCAGATGGTAAGCATTTAAACTCAATCCCAGACAAATCGATAGATTCAGTAGATTTGGACCATAAGATTTCATAGCCAAGTTTCACGTCGAATTTGATCAAAAAAATCGCCAGTATTTTCGGTGGTTTCAAGTTGTTCATAGTGATTGATATGTGCGGAGGACGAGATTGACAAATGTGAGAGGATGAGATTGACAAATGTCAAATCGAACGAACCAGAAAAGTGAGGTTCAATACAATGAACCACAAAATAAGGGCTTTGTACAGACAGTTGTTGTTTATGGGCAGAGACTATCCACAAGAGCTGGGAGGGTACATTAAGTTCAGAACAGTTTTGAAGAAGACTTTTGAGACTACGCCTGTCAATAATGAAGCAGAATTAAATAATGCATTGGATAAAGGAGATTATATAATCAAAGAATTGGAAAGTCTTTATTTCCTTAGAAGGTACAGATACCTTAAACGTCAGTATCTGGAATAACTGATCATATTTGCTTAAGCTTGCCTAAGCTCTGATTCTTAAGATGAAATTCACCACCACGGCCACAAGTAAAAATACACATAACATAGTTGGACCGAATCTGTCATCATAAGGACCAGACCCTCTCATCCTTATAGCCTTGGCTCTCCAATGGTAAGTTACTAAAGCGTAAACCATCGTTAACATGGCAATGAAAGTGAATAAACCAGCACTGATTCTACCAACTTTATCACCAAAATTCAACAAACCTACCCCCAAAGATCCCAAGATTACTGTAAAATTTAACCAAGATAAAAAGGTTCTTTCATTGGCGAAAAATACCTTTGGTTCGACTCTAGCAGGTAAAGCTATCCGTTTAGTATTGGAAGACATGGTGAGTAGTAATGGCCGAATGTCTCTGAAAATATGAGGCTAACAACGTGGGATGCGAGTGCGTGTTCAGGCAAATATAGCCGAGTGCACAGATAAGCAGCAATAAGCCAGCTGCAACTCAGTTAAAGCTATAGATTAGAATGACAAAATAACTGAACAGAACATAACATATAATAAATAATAGTAATAATAAATAAATAATTAATTATAATAAATAATTGACTTATCACTTACGAGTCAATGGGAATGGCTTTGGTACAAAGTATGAATTTTGTCTGGTGGCAGCACCTGCAAATGCATTATAGAATCCCAAGAACGCAGTGATAACTCCAAACACTCCTCCAGCTCTTTTAACATTATTGTTACCAGTCATATCTCCTGCGGCTAACAAGAAGAAGGTGATCATTAAGAATAAGAACAAGGCAAACATACCAACTGTAGATTTTGGAAGACACATTAACAACATAAATGTAAAGAGTCCCCAACCAATTAAAAAGAATCCCACTGCGTTATGGAATTGATGAATATCATCTCCATAAGCCTCAGCAATTCCAAAAGCTTCGAGATTAATTGCCATGTATGATAACCAGAAGGCACCATAAGAGCAGAATGCAGTAGCACCAAAAGTGTTACCAACCATCATTTCCCAACATCCAGCAAGAAATTGGACTAAACCTCCGTAGAAAGCAGTTAAACCAAGGACAGCATTAGGAATTGACACCCATAGCCTCAGCATTGAACATTGACAACACAAAAGTTGTCAAGGCGAAACCGCACAATCCTAAAGGACCAGGATTAGCAAATTGGTGGACAGGAGGTGGAGATAAACCTGGATTCAAAGTACCACCAAATGCTTCCATTAATTCACTTCTAAGATATTTCTTTCTACCAATGACAACATATTCATTGTTGTCACCAACAGTATGAATTTTTCCAACCTCTTCGTTGGATGACATGGATAATTCTTTAGATTCGTGGGAGTGGATTGAAGGTGATGAAGTCATAAAGTTATTTGTTATAAAATAAATATTTTGTGGTCTGGGGATTCTGACTCGTATTTATACAAGGCAAGAAAAATTCTCATCTGACCCCACACATCTCACGAAGAAATGCCAGAAACAAAGCCCTGAGGGCGCATTGTAGAGAGGACTTTAGAACCAGTAAAATTCAAGGCAAGCGTGTATATAAACAGAGAACTGTGTATAATCGCAGGTTAAGTGGATGATTCGGTTAGATAATGTTTGTGGTGGTCAACGGTGTTGGCATCTTAGGTGGTGCACCTTGAAGTGGTGGTGTTAGCGGAGTTATGCATATAATAATTTTATTGTTGAACTCCGAAATTGATGTGCGCTTCCTTTTCCACAGGGTCGCCTTAGCACTCGCCACTTCTTAAAACACTGTTATTCATTCGTAAGTTTCTACTGACCAGAGATGTTGTAATTGACCTATCTATGATTGTCTATTTAGTTCGTAATAATACATGAATATGGGGTGATAATCCTTGATAATCTCTCCTTAACTCCCGAAAAACCGCCAATCCGAGCAAACTTTGTTGAGCAAAGTTTTTGTGGGGTACCACACTGTGCGACAACCAGGAAGATCTTATGTTCGCTGTGGGGGTAATACGGCCGGGCTTTAGTCACACACCCACATCACCAGACCCTTTATGCATCCTATCTACGCACTCATAACAGCTCTGAACTCCCGCTTCATGTTCTTGTATGCTTTTTTACTAATTCTCTTCCCCATAGTCCGTTTATAAGCACTGTATACTGGGCCATAAACGTACTTATTCATTAAATTCATAAAGCCCCAATTGACAATTCCAAATACTACAATCAATGCATAATACTTGAATGGCAAATTTACCAATTGGAACATATCACCGAGCCAATTGTCTGAATCAATGGTGAATAGCAAACAGGATATTAATATACACCCACTGACATTCAATAAGTATGGGGTGTTTTTATGTATAGCTTCTCTATATGGTTTTCCTTCTGTGAGTAAGAGGGAGATCAAAATGTACTGCAAATTTGAGAATAAGAACAAAACAGAGTTATCATAACTCTTGACATTCTCATCATCTCCTGGGACTGGTTTAATATACCAAGGTTCAGTTTGAATTAATTTCCAAAGTATGACCTGAAATATTAAAAGAATTAGAATATTGAACACCAATGAAATCAAGATCTTGGCGGATACAAGATTAGCAGTAGGTCTTTTTATGATGATTTTCTCACTTGGTTTCGACCATGATTGGAAAATTGCCAACGGTAAAATTAATACCATATCGATGTATAAGAACTGAAAATCCCCAAGATTAGTTCCTCTCTTATAAAGAATTGAAACTGTGATAAATTGAATTGCTGAATACAATGACATGAATTTGAAACTTGAAAAACTGGTCACCAAACTTGATCTTCCCTCTTTGATGACATTAAGTAGACATGATACTTCGAATATTCTAGAGGTAAATGGAGCTGCAATAGATGCTTCTGCTTCACTTAATGAAACTCCTACATTGGCAGCTTTCAATGCTCCACAATCATTAGCACCATCCCCGATAAATCCTACCGTATAATCGATTTTTTGAAGCTGGTTGACAAGCTCATGCTTTTCATCTGGTGACATTCGAGCAAAAATTTCACAATTCAATAAGAGCTTGTTGAAGCTTTCGTGATCTCGGAAATCAGTTAATAAATATTTGAAGAACCCTCCAGTAATTGCAAGTTTATGGCTAACTTCAAAATCCTTGGTGTTAAGAGGGTTAAGGGTTTGTGAATCCAAGATGTTATTCAGATCATTAATATCTTCCCATACAAGCTCCTCGATGCCCGGATGTTCACTGGCCCTTGGAATATATATGACATCTTTCTTGTCAACTATTCCACATTCTTTTCCAACGCTAATTGCCGTTAAGATATTATCACCAGTACACATGATTGTTCTAATATGAGCGTCCTTTAATTGCGTAATCGTACTGGTTGTTTCGGCCTTTAATTTGTTTTCAAAAATGATGAACCCAATGAAAGTCAAGTCGGACTCTAATGCCTCACGATGAACAAATTTTTGATCCTTTCCTTTAAGCTCTTTGTAAGCACAAGCGATAACTCTATATCCACTATTGGTATATTCATAAAGTAGATCAAAGAAATCGTCCGGAATAGACTCCTTATTGCAAATTTCGGCCATAACTTCTGGGGCTCCTTTACAGAAAATCAATTTTGAATGGTTGTTCTCTACTAACACACTCATTCTTCTCAAATTTGATTCGAATTCAAGTTCCTTGACGATCTTGTAATTTCCGTAGTTGTTCTCAATGACAGGGATCTCAAAGTCTTTCAAAGTTGAATTGGTGAATTCGAACATCTTATAATCCAATGGATCTCCTAAAATTTCACCGTCAATATTCCTCAAAGAATGGCAAGTTGACATCAAACCAATTAAGAAAGGTCCGTTGTTGGTATCGGTGCTCTTGGTGACTTGTCTTTGGGTATTGATGTCGTTGATAGTTCTATTCAAGTCATCAAATGTCATCTCCTTCCTCCCCTCTGCGTTATT
Source organism: Yamadazyma dendronema (assembly GCA_030572355.1). Classification (NCBI taxonomy): domain Eukaryota; kingdom Fungi; phylum Ascomycota; class Pichiomycetes; order Serinales; family Debaryomycetaceae; genus Yamadazyma; species Yamadazyma dendronema. Next base: position 716,496 of record JAJLZP010000005.1, read on the forward strand.
GACTACGTGGACTCCAAGAACATCAAGACCATCTTCAGTCAATGTACCAGTTTTATCGAAACATATAACATCCAACTTTCCTCCTATATTGACCCTAGTTGGAGAGATACAGTATATCTGATAACTCTTCAATCTATTAATCGCAAAAGTTGTACCAATAGTCAAGGTTGCAGGAAGAGCAGGTGGAACAACGATGGTGATGATATCCAATGCTCTCAAAATCATCAATGACTTTGGCAAGCCTAATTTTAGAAAGTTGATGGTGGAATAAATAAAGCCGATGAAGGCAATTAACGACATAAAACCAATGTATTTAAAGGAGTCTTGATAAAATTTGAATCCGATTGGTTTAGGAAATAACATGGATCTAATCAATGATCCCTTAGTAGTGTTGAATCCAGTTTTGATGACTAAAGCTTTGACCGGTTCATCATTATATGACTTTCTTTTCAAAATCTTAGTTCCATTATATAAATAAGATTTGGATAAGTTCAAATTTATATTGTCACGAATGAGTTCAAGTTGATCATCCTGAACTGCTGCCTTTGTTACTGGAACACTTTCCCCTGTGAGCATGGATTCATTTACAATGACCTCACCATTGATCAATAAACAGTCACAAGGCACGGAGTGTAATGAAGGATCAACTTCAAAAACATCCCCGGGTACAAGTTCATTCGATTCAACAGTTTTCCAGAATTCGTTTCTCCATACTCGGACATCGCAGGTGAATAAGGAGATGGATTTTAATTTCTTAATAGTGGATTTAGTCTCAACCAAAGTGTTGACAATCGATATCATTGAAATGATGAAAATACATGTAGCGTAGTAATAGTAATCATCTATCAACCATAAAATGATTGAAAAAATTTGAAACACATAAAATGGATGTAAAACCTCCTCGATCAAAAGACTTATAATGGATTTATCTTCAATTTCTATCGAGTTCTCTCCAAAAGTCGAACTTCTTTCTTCATATAAATTTTGAGAAATTCCATCATTGATCTTGTTGATGTTTGTCCAATTATCATCTATCCAATTGTTATTGGTCTTGAAAAGATCATCGACAGGATTGTAAAAAAACTTCAAGTATCTGTAGTCAAAGCTGTGCACATTTCCAATGATTGGGTCACTAGTTTGATTGGTTGGTACTTCCATGTCATCTTTTTCCTCGGTTATATTCATCAAGGCCGAGAGTCTTTGGTTGAATCTACGCCTTTGTATACGAGCAATTGCCAATTCTCCATACTCATTCTCGACTACACACCAGTCAGCTTTACCCAATGGACAAGGATCACCAATCAAGTTAATTCTATATCTTGGCATCCATCTTAATATCAAATATGCCATACCAAAAGTCAATGTACAAAGAATGTAGTACAAAATCTGTTTGGTCAAATTATTCTGGTATCCAGCTATACCAATGACTATATCCTCCTCGGCCAAATAATACCTTTGATATTTGGTGTTATATTCAAATTCACCATCATCAGCCTCTTCGACCAATTCATCCAAAAGTTCGTCTTGAGAATCAACTGAGCTATGAGTACTTCTACGTCTTCTTTCGAATTCTGAACTACCATAACTTCTTTGTGACTCGAAATCATGTACAACTTCACCATCAGTCGGTAGTATTCCTTCTTCTTCAAATAAAGATGACTCCTGATTATATTTATCAATGGGATACTCCCAGTCTGTGTTGTAATCCACGACATCTTCAGTATTTTCGTACGTAGATCCTCCAGGAGCTTGTTCAATTTCCTCCAACTTGAAAAACTTGAAATTTGCACCTTCCTGGGATGCATTAGAAGTGTATGACTTAACTGATTGAAGATCATTGTCTTGGATCTGTAATAAGGGAGAAGTCTCCCGTGAAATGGCTGGTTGTGATTGCTTTCTTCTGGATCCAAAACTATGGGGGTAATGGAACGAAGTTATAGAAGACGGTATGATCTCTGACCCAGCACCAGAGTAAATCTCATTATTGTTCTCATCATTTAAGAGACTTTCATGAGAAACTACAGAACCTCTTCTAGAAATAGTGCCTCGAGATACAGACCTTCTTCTCGAGCTATTTTCACTTCGAGTTCGGGAACTAGACCTAATATTGTCTGAAGTACTAACACTTCCCCTCTGTCTACTTGCTCTTCCCATACGTTAAAGATAATAGTTTTCTGCGCAGTGGAAAAAAAATATAATTACCAAACAAGTATGGCCTTGAAGTTGAAATTGAAAGTGGGAGGAAGTAGCAGTCCCAGTGGCAATAATGGCGAGTCCAGTGGTAATACACTGTCAGCTCCTGGAAGTAGTCATAAGACTGGTGAAAGCTCATCTGCTACCAAAGCTCCCAAAATCAAATTGAATCCACCAAAGAAGAAACATAAAGTTGCAAAGCCAGAAAAGATCAAGAAATTAAAGATTAGTTTTGGTCCCAAAAAAGCAGGCCATCAGGTGGAAAACTCGGGTGTCGATGGAATAACACAACCGGTTAAAAAAATCCCGAAAGTCAGAATCAAACCTACTCGTATACCGGGAGATGGATATGATAGTGAGACCCCAGACATGGAAGATGATCCATTGATTGAAAATGGAATTGTTATCAGATTCTTGAATGACATGAATCTAGACTTGGTCCATAATGCAGTTGAATCCAATGATTTTAGTGGAGTAAATGTCAAATGGATGACAAAGGATAAGGCCCTTGTCAACGTGAAGGGGAATGTCTATTCAGCAAGACTTGTGGATTTACCTACGGTCAGTGAGGTATTTAAGACCATCGACAAAAAGAACATATTCAAGATCCTTGATTTGTGTCAAATGTTATTGGTGATTAAACCGGTACTGCCAAATGACTTCAATCTTAACAGTGATTTCGAAGTGCCTGCTGATCTGGTTTATAGACACCCATTATATGACTTTTCACCGGGAGGAGAAATCAAAGAAAGCAGACCTGCCATGAAAGATGGGTTGATTCAGCCCTTTGAAAATGTGTATAGAAGATTCAGACCCCGCAAGATCAATCATAAAGTCATGGATGATATCGAAGCCAGAGTTGATGAAATGATAAAACTCGATAACGAGGCAGAAGAATCCCATTTCGAACTTCTTGATCCAGCACAAGCACAAGCCCAGGCCAACTTTGCCAGGTATTCTCCATCCCCTCCACCTGTTTCACAATCAGCACCAACTTATCAAACCGATGTCATTCAAGACGATTTCAATGGCCTCGATGCAATGCAAGGTGATAATGATGAAGATGCAGATGATTTGGAAGAAGAGTTGGCTAAGGCTCTTGAGACGAATGTAGGTATCATTGAAGGTGATAATGGTGATGTTATAATAGAGGGAGAAACTCCCGTTGGTGAAGCAGATGACGATGATGAAAACGACGACGACGACGAAGAAGAAGAGGAAGAGGAAGATGACGACGATGATGATGATGATGATGATGACGACGACGACGACGACGATGATGACGACGATGATGACGATGATGATGATGATGATATCGGAAACAAGCATGGTAAACAGCATTATAGAATGCTTGAGGAAGAGATTCATGATCTCGAAAAAGCCGTCGAAGTTCATCGTAAGGGATTGAATAATGCCACGCATAAGATGATGAAGATGAAGTTTCAAAACAGTTATAATACTTTAAAGGCATCTCTTGATAGTAAAAAACGGGAATTATCAAGATTAATTGAAGAACATGAAGGTAAGGAAAGCTCCCACGGAGATTCCGAGCAGCAAAAGCTGGAGCCTGCGGAGGATGATGATGAAGAGGACGATGAAGATGATGATGAAGAGGGCGGTGATGGTGAAGATATGGACCAGGAACTACTCGCTAAAAATGACAATAGTGACAATGATAATGAAGCACTTGATGGTCTTGATGATTTGTTCTAAGTTGTTACAGAGTCAACTCCTGCATTGGAGACCCGATTTATTAATTTTGTGTTCGCACAAATCGCATCTCACCGTTCCTATGGAAGAGCCAAATTTTTTTTTCCTTTGGTATATAATACACATTATATCCTTTTATTGGTTGTAAGCTAAACTTATACCTAGAAAAAATGTCCACCAATTCCATCAAACTTTTGGCTAGTGATGTTCATAAAGGATTAGCTGAACTCGTGGCCAGAAGACTTGGATTAAAACTAACTCCATCTGAAATCAAAAGAGATAGTACTGGAGAAGTTCAATTTTCCATTGGAGAATCAGTTAGAGATGAAGATCTTTTCATAATTTGTCAAATCGGTAGTGGTGTAGTCAATGATAGAGTCGTTGAATTACTCATCATGATAAATGCCTGTAAAACTGCCAGTGCCAGAAGAATCACCGTTATATTGCCCAACTTCCCATACGCTAGACAGGATAGAAAGGATAAATCAAGAGCTCCTATAACCGCCAAATTAATGGCTGATATGCTTACAACTGCTGGATGTGATCACGTTATCACCATGGATTTACATGCTTCTCAAATTCAAGGATTTTTCGATGTCCCAGTAGATAATTTGTATGCCGAACCTAGTGTGGTTGGATATATCAAAGAAAAGATAGATTATCAGAAAGCCATTATTGTATCACCAGATGCCGGAGGTGCTAAAAGAGCTGCAGGTTTGGCCGATAGATTAGACTTGAATTTCGCTTTGATTCACAAAGAAAGAGCAAGAGCTAATGAAGTGTCAAGAATGGTATTAGTTGGTGATGTGACCGACAAAATCTGTATCATTGTCGATGACATGGCTGATACATGTGGTACTTTAGCCAAGGCTGCAGAAGTCCTTTTGGACAATGGAGCTCAAGAAGTTATTGCTATTGTCACTCACGGAATCTTATCTGGTAAAGCTATCGATAATATTAATAACTCTAAATTAGAGAGAGTCGTGTGTACCAACACTGTACCATTTGAAGAAAAAGTCAAATTATGTGCCAAATTAGACACTATTGATGTTTCAGCCGTGATAGCAGAATCAATCAGAAGATTACATAATGGTGAAAGTATTTCTTATTTATTTAAGAATGCTCCTCTTTAACAGTAAAAGCAAACTAAATTAGGTAAAGTAATGAATTTTTTATTTATACGCGAGTAAAATTTCAAGAATCAACGTAATAAATTATCCAACATGAGGTATGATTCAGTAACATTTATCGGCAGAAACTTCCAGACTTACTAACTTATCAGTGACTTATCAAAATTCAAAGCATGTCTTTTCGGTATGTAAACATTTCACCTCGTAAAAATCAATGCTCCTATACTAACTTTCCAGATATGGATGGGACTCTTCTCAACACTGAAGACATCTATACTGAAGCCTGTTCAGAAATGCTTGCCTTATATGGTAAAGGGCCATTGACATGGGATGTTAAAATCAAGTTGCAAGGACTCCCAGGCCCCAGGGCTAATGAGCTTGTGATCCAACATTATGAGCTTCCATTGACTGTTGAAGAGTTAACTCAAAAGACTATGGATATACAATCCACTAAATGGCATAAAACTGATTACTTACCGGGGGCCAAAGACCTCTTAAACTATTTGAAGAGTAAAGATATCCCCATTGCCTTGGGAACTAGTTCGAATACCCAAAACTTAGAAAGAAAAACCGATCATCTACCAGACTTTAAACAGTTTTTCGGTGATCATATTGTTACTGGAGACGATACTAGAATTCCAAAGGGTAAGGGGAAACCTGAACCATATATCTGGTATGTATGTTTAGGAAGTCTTAATAGAGAACGGGAAGCCAACGGTTTATCGACCATTAAGCCAGAAGAATGTCTTATTTTTGAGGATGGGATTCCCGGAGTGTTATCTGGATTAAGAGCAGATGCTCATGTGATCTGGATTCCTCACCCAGATGCTCATGAACACATTGAGCCTGTAAAACAACAAATGACCCAACAAAAGGTCAAGATCCTCAATAGTTTAGAACACTTTGATCCGGTGGTTTATTTATAGTCTTATAAACTTATAAACTTATAAACTTATAAACTTATAAACTTATATATTGAAATATGAAATATTCCCATTAATCTCGCGAACCGCAATTTATTATGATAGGGACAGATGTCTATCATATAGTAATTGAAATCCCTAATCCTGACTTTCCTATCGACTTTGACTATAGACATTCCCCCCTTGAAGTACAATCCATCAATAATACTAAAAAGAAACCTTTGAAAATGAATAGTAGAGAGCCAATTAAGGCCCGATTCTTAGGTGATGGAGTGGTGAGACTATTTAGAGAATTTGAAGATGACGATCAAGACATTGTACCACAAATATCCAAAGCCGAAGTTGCCTCCAATGTGGGTGATGAAACCATATTATCTATAATTTCAATTCCTACCTACTTTACTGCTACAGATGTGCTAGGGTTCATAGGTGATAACTATATGCCATTCATCAGTCATTTGAGAATCTTAAAGAGTGAAAAGCCTAATCGGTTCTTAGTGCTACTTAAATTCAAAGACTTGGTCAAAACTGCCGAGTTCCAGTATAATTTTGATGGTAAAGCTTTCAATTCAATGGAACCAGAGACTTGTCATGTGGTATATGTCAAATCAGTTAGAATTGAATCACCTAATGCTCAAGACACCAAATTAATTAAATCTGCCAATGATGCATTGATACCATTTCTTTTAAATGATCCTTTCACATCCCCAGATACAAAGACTTCTACTGATAAAACAACTTTAGTTGAGTTGCCGACTTGCCCTGTTTGCCTTGAAAGAATGGATGCTGATGTAACGGGTTTATTAACTATTCCTTGTCAACATACATTCCATTGTCAATGTCTCTCTAAATGGAAAGATGACACTTGCCCTGTATGTCGGTATTCCAACAATGTCTCCAATCAAAAAGTTCGAAGAAGTATCAGAAGGCTACTGCAGTATGGCTCTCGAATGTCTGGTAGTAATGGGTTGAGTGGTTCAGCCAATTTGGGAGTCGGCGGTTCTGCTGTAGGATCAAGCTCAACTCCAGCTTTTGGAACCTTGACCGAAGCTGCCTCGGCTATAGACGATACTGAGCTGTGTGCTGAATGTCTGACCACCGAAAATTTATGGATCTGTTTAATATGTGGTAATATCGGATGTAGTCGATATGCCCCTGAACAGCATTCTTTGAAGCATTTTGTTAATACGGGTCATTGTTTTGCTATGGAAATTGACACTTCAAGAGTTTGGGATTATGCTGGGGACAATTATGTTCATCGACTTGTCACGAATCAGTCAGATGGAAAATTGGTTGAGTTACCCGAAAAGGGCTCAGAAAAATCTTCCAATGTAGATAAGGTTGATGAAGTTGGATTTGAATATTCCCAATTACTCATAGGTCAGCTTGCCAGTCAGCAAGAATACTACGAGAAATTACTCAATGAGAGGGATGTTACTAATCCTGAATTGATGAGATCAAGACGAGGATCATCAATCACTGAGATTATGAACTCAAAAGCATTGACTGGATTGGAAACAAAAGTTGAAGAACTAACAGAACAGATGAAACAACTCACATCCGATACAATACCATCTTTGAAGAGTAAACTCAAATTAAAAGAAGAACAAATCAAAACATTGAACAGAGATTTAAAGGAGTCAAATGCCATCAATGAAAGTTTATCTTCAAGAATCGACTCACTTAATATTACCAACAAAAATTTAGAGGCTCAAAATCAGGATCTTGGTGAACAAGTTAAAGATTTGATGTTTTTCCTAGAATCTCAAGAGAAATTCAAAAATGAACCACAAGAGGTGAAGGATGGAACAATCCTTATTCAAAATGATCCTAATAATTCTTCCTCTAGATCCAAAAAGGGTAAGAAGAAGAGATAGGCTTCTAATGACACCGCAACTTTTCGCAGCTACCTGCATTGCATACATTCAAGAAGCTGCATATCTGGTAACCCAAAGTGCCATTTTCAGCATAACCAGGATTTTTTTAACGTTTGGGTTGCGGCGATATGCAATTAATCCGATATGCCCTTAGTCATTAATCTGCAGAAGAAAATTTAATACCAATCTAATTTGTTAGTAAGTTGCAAAAAATGGAAACTATAATATTTTCAGTTTGCTCATCAAATCTACTCTTCCTGTTTGCAACCCCCATGGTTGAAGAAAATTAATATTTTTAATTTCATTAGTCAGTTTTATGTCTTCAAGTAAACTGACCGAAAGCGGTGGACAAAACGAATTCGAAAGTCCTAGGAATTTACCGTCATTTGCTCAGATTATGGAAAATATTCCGAAGGACTTTCACAATCCTACTTCGAGTAACTTGCAGTCACTTCTGCGCCTGAATAGAGATTATCTTCGGATCCAAAATAGGGGACAAACTCGCCCTCATTTCAGTGTTCCACAACATCAGCCAAGATTGATACCCAGCAACCAGTATCCTGCCACTTATAATGTTGCAAGTCCTCCCAGACAAACAAATTCTGGTGTTTATGCTCATCAGATGAGTGGTCCACAAAGACATGATGTCTCGAAGTTACCCCCTCACGGTTCCGGCCCCGTGATACAGTCGAGGAATTATCAAGGTGTTGGTCTTAATAACTCACCAGAATTTATAGGAAATGCTTCAGTCCCTCAGGAACCTCGTTCTGCATCTATGGGGCAGTCCCGCTCCGTACAGGAAGCGGTACCTTATCCAGCTCATTATAATTTTCCACCAGATCAGGCTAGAAGCCCCAGCCACTACCCAAATACTGGGGCAACTGGACAGGGTTACTCCCATACTCGGTTTACATCTTTAGGACATCTGAATCCGCCACCATATTATCAAAATAGACTGGATCGAAACTCTAATGTCTCGATGAGTCCAGAACTTCTCAGGATTGATTCAGTTGTGGGTAGTTTTGATGATTTGATCAAGTCTTTCAGTGTCACGGATAAAGATACAAATACTATCAGAAAGATCCACAACGAATCCCTTTACAATGAGCCACCAAGTGGGGCAAGAGAGTTGAATGGAGTAAGTAATACACTGAGGGCAGTTGAAAAATTTCTTAGAACTATTTCCCCTGTAGCTTTAGAGAACCTTCAGATTACTGCCGGGAAACAAGAAAGATACTACCTGATTCTTCGGCAGTTCCAGTCTCAAATGTTCGGTACCCGTCCAGTATCACATTCTTCACACCCACTCAGTCCCCTTTATGACCAGAAGACGTATATCAGATTCCCTCAAAGTCACAAGCGTCATATGTCCGTTTCAGGTCCTGATGCTTCAGTTTTGAAGAAGAGACAGTCGCAAAACACAAAGTCTAAATCCGATCTGATGGTCTATTCAAGCGGCCCATATTCTTCTCAGCAACAATACATTGGACAGCCACCAATCAGAGCTCCTCCCCTTCTTCCAAGTGCCACAAATAGAGGCCCTCGAAGAGTAGATGTCTCAGTTCAATCGCCTCCTCAACAAACGATTAGACCTCCTCGACAATCTGGGCCATCAGGACCACAAAGACAATCAAAATCATCTCAGCAATCGGCAAAACGCACCCAACTACCAACAAAGCCGCCCCAAGCGAGGTCATCCCCTCAACCAGCAAATCCTCCTAGTACCAAGGAAAGGGTAGCCTCTCCAGTCTCTTGTAGTCACTGTGGAACTCGGGGCACCCCCGAATGGAGAAGAGGGCCTAATGGTGATAAAACCGTTTGTAATGCATGTGGGATATTTTACTCCAAATTAATCAAAAAGTATCATAGCCCGGCTGATGCTGCTGAGATAATGGCCCACAGAAAGTCTATTGGTAAACAAACAGACAGACATGTATAATATAATACGTAGTAGTAATTTAGTATGTAATGTGGTTATGATTATATGTTCTAATTATGTACAGGAATTGATTTCTTCTGGAGCGATGAGAAGATGAGGAAGAGCTGAAAAAAAATTTATCTCAGGTGCATTACCAACTAATATATCAAAAGTCTTTGTAAAATGGCTGATTCAAGAGAGTCGGTTCTTAAACAGAATGATATTGCATTTCCAAGAGGTGGTGCTTCTGGTTTAACTCCTTTGGAAGTCAAAGAAATCTCCAATGAGGCCACTAAAGATGTTTTATTTGAGACTGCTTCCAATAAGAGAAAGAGCAGTAGTAATACAACTCAGGCCAAAAAGAAAATAAAAAAGGCAAGAAGAGGTAAGAAATCAGATGATAAATCCGCTGATGCTGATGATGAAGAAGATGAACCGGAGAGCGTCAAAGTTGAAAATTTCAACTTCAAAAATCTTATTCCAGGTACAAAATTATTGGGTGAGATCACCAGAATTAATAAACTTGATTTGACCATTGCCATTGGTGACAACTTGTTTGGTCACCTACCAATTACCTCCATCAGTGAAGAGCTTACTGCAGCTGTTGAAAAGTATGCTGAAAATGAAGAACAATCTGATGAGGAAGAAGACAATGCTGCCTATGATCAAGATGATGAGAATACTGAAATCACGACTGGAACAATAAAATCCAAAACTCAAGTCGAATTCCCAAATCTTAAAAGCATGTTCCAACTTGGTCAATGGGTTAATGCAGAGGTTGTTGAAAACACCTCAAAGCACCAAAAGAGAATCGAGTTATCCATTGATCCATCTGTTGTCAATAAGAATTTAGAAACCGATGATTTGGTGTCTGGAAACTTGGTCCAGGGGTCTGTCTCTTCCATAGAAGATCATGGTATCATCTTGAATATTGGTAAACCAAAAATCACTGGTTTCCTCTCAAATAAAGATTTGAAAGATTGTGAAATTGACATCGAATCAATTCAAGTTGGTCAAGTCTTTTTATCCAGCATTCGATCCAAGTCAGCTAGAAATGTCAGCTTAAAACCATTACAAAAGGTTTCTAAATCTAGTACCGTATCATCTATAACGTCAATTGATGCTATTCAGTCTGGTATCTTGGTTGATGCATTAGTTTCTGCTGTCACTAGAAACGGTATCGTTGCCAAGGTTTTCGGTCTTGTAGATGCCACCATAAACTTGACCCATTTACCAGAAATTGACATCAAAACTTTACAGCATAGATTTACCGTTGGTAATAATGTCAAGGCCAGAGTAATCGCTGTTTTGCCAAAAGCAGGTACCAAAAAGCTTATATTATCTCAGTTACCTCATATTGTAGGATTTAAGGATCTTCCTACCGTTAAGAAAGAAGTCTTAGAGGCTTATCCAGTTGGTCATAAAGTAGAATCCGTCGAAATAAAAGGTATGGATCCAAACTACCTTTATGTTGAATTGGGAGGCTCTATCAATGGTAAGGTTCATTTATCTAAACTCGCTGCTTCCAAGACTATAGAAATTGACTATACCCTTGGATCAACTCATTCTGCCAGAGTGATTGGTTATGATGAATTTGATAATGTTTTATTATTAACATTGGATCCAAAGGTCATCGATGCTAAATATTTGAGCATTCACGATATTCCAGATGGTGAATATGTCAGTGTAGAAGTCACTGAAGTTTTGCCTGAATCAAAAGGTATCAAGGTAAAAGCATTCGAAGAATTTGATGGTTTCGTCCCACCTATGCATATTTCTGATATTAAATTGATTTATCCAGAAAGAAAATTTAGAGTTGGAAGTAGAGTTAAAGCTAGAGTTTTGAAGAAACAAAACAATAAGCTTCTCATAACTTTAAAGAAGACTTTGGTCAATATTGAAGATGAAGAAGTTTTAAGTACTTTCGAAAGAGCATCTTTAAATTTCAAAACTGCTGCCACCGTGGAAAAATTCGTTCATGGTGGTGCAATTGTTTCATTTTTTGGATACTTGAGTGCATTCCTTCCGAAGAATGAAATCTCTGAGACTTTCGTCGATAATGCTCAGGATTACTTGAAAATAGGTAAATCTGTTAGTGTCAGAATCATTACTATCAATGAAAAGGATAAGAAGTTGGTGGTGTCTTTGAAACAATCAAGTGATTTGACTTCCAATCAAAAGGATGTCATCTCCGAACTTTCTCCTGGTAAGTCAATTGTCTCCGCTACTATCGTTGAAAAGAAGAAGGATTCCGTTATCATTGAGCTTTCAGAAAGTAACTTGAGAGGTATTATCTTTAATGGACATTTGTCTGACGGTAATTACGAGCAAAACAGAGCATTAGCTAAGAAATTACCAGTGGGTGAGAAGATTGATGTTTTGGTGTTAGAAAAAGATAACAAAGCTAGATCGGTTATTGTATCTGCCAAGCAGAGTTTAATAGATGCCAGTAAAAATGGTGACTTACCTGCCAGCTTCAAGGAAATTCAAATTGATAATAGAAAATTATATGGTTATGTCAAATCGGTCACCAACATGGGCTTATTTATTAGTTTCGGTGGTAAATTAACAGGTTTAGCATTGGCCAAATATGTTGATAATGACAAGAATGTTGATTTGTCCAAAAAATTTTACAAATATCAATCCGTTGCATGCAGAATTATCAGAATCGATGAAGAAAACAAAAGATTCTTATTGTCCTTGAAAGATGTCAAATCCGATAATGCTGACTCTGAAATTACTATCAATCCTGTGGATCCAAAGATGAAAAACGTCGGTGAATACAAACCAGGTGTTGTCACTGATGCTATTATCAAGTCGATTAAGGGTACTCAATTAAATGTCCAATTAGCAGATAATTTACAAGGTAGAATTGATATCACTCAGTGTTTCAATAGTTGGAGTGAAATCAAAGATAAGAAACAACCGTTATCTCAATTTCATAAAGGTGATAAGATTCACGTCAAGGTCATCGGTTATCATGATGCTAAGAACCATAAGTTTTTACCAATTACCCACAAGAAATCTAATAAGAATATCATATTGGAATTGAGTATGTTGAAGTCGGTGGTTTCTAACAAGTCAACCACTTTGGAATCTTCAAATATCAAAAAGGGAAGTAAGCAACTTGTTTTCATCAATAACATCGCCTCTGGTTATGTCTGGGTATCCATTGCTCCAACTGTTAGAGGCCGTATTTCTTTCATGGAATTGACTGATGATACCTCTATTTTCGAAGATTTGGACACCAAATTACCGATTGGTTCTGCATTCCAAGCTACTGTTAAAGAAAGTGACGATGAACACAACACTATCATCTTATCAGCCAGAAGTTCCGGTATTAGTTCCATTGATGATGTCAATATTGGTGCTACCTACCCTGCAAGAGTCTTAAAGGTTAAAGAATCATTTGTTTTAGTTGATTTGGGCTCTGGTGTGACTGCTTCTTCTTATATTACCGATGCCTTGGACGATTATTCTGATAAATTAGAAACAGTTTTCAAATCCAATGATTACACCACTGCTACGGTGTTAAATGTTGATAAGGATGCCAAAAAAGTTGCCGTTTCCTTGAGAACTTCCAACTCTGCCGATAAAGTCATAAACTCATATGAAGATTTAACGAGAGGTGAAGTTGTCAAGGGTTTCGTCAAGAACATCTCCAATAACGGTATTCATGTCGCTTTGGGTAGATCGACTGCTGCTTATATTAGAGTTTCTGATTTGTCTGATTCTTTCTTGAAAGACTGGAAGAAATACTTCAAAATCAATCAACTTGTCACTGGTAAAATTTCAGCCTGTGACAAACAGGATCAAATCAGAATGACTTTGAAAGAATCTGAAGTCAACGGTGAGTTGAAGTCATTCAAGAAGTTTGATGAATTAGAAATTGGTGAAATTTACGAAGGTTCTGTTAAATCAGTAACTGATTTCGGTGTTTTCATCAAGTTAGATGGAACTTTTAATGTCAGTGGTTTATGTCATCATTCCCAAATTTCCGATAATGCAGTTGATAATGTTAAGCAATTATTCGGAGAAGGTGACCGTGTTAAGGTTAAAATCTTAGCCATTGATGCTGACAAGAAACAATTGTCTCTTGGTATGAAAGCTTCTTACTTCACGGAAGATATCGAAATGGAAGATGCTGAAGATGAGGAAGAAGAAGATGATGCTGAATCTGATGCCAGAGATGATGATATGGAAGAAAGCGATGATGAAGAGGAAGATGCTGACGAAAACGACGATGAACTCATCGATGTGGAAGAAGCTGCCGATAGTTCTGATGACGATAGTGATGCCGAAGATGAAGAGAGTAGTGATAAGGCTACTGGTCTTTCTACTGGTGGGTTCGATTGGACTGCATCTATCTTGGATCAAGTTGAAGATGATGAGTCTTCAGATGACGATGAAGAATTCACCGAAAAGAAGAAAAAGAAGAGATCCAAATCTAAACAATATGCTGGAGACAAAACTGGAGATATAAATACTAGAGCTCCACAATCTACTGGAGATTTCGAAAGATTAATCATCGGTAATCCAAACTCTTCTGTGTTATGGATGAACTATATGTCCTTCCAATTACAATTGAGTGAACTTGATAAAGCTAGAGAAATTGGTGAAAGGGCTTTGAAGACCATCAACTATAAAGAAGAGGCCGAAAAATTGAATATTTGGATCGCCTTGTTGAATTTGGAAAACTCTTTTGGATCTGAAGAATCATTAGAAGAGACCTTCAAAAAGTCCTGTCAATTTATGGATGCATTAACTATGCATCAAAAATTAGCATCGATTTATGCCATGTCAGAGAATTACGAAAAGCTTGATGAATTATCTAAGAAAATCTTCAAGAAATTTGGATTTGGAAACGTCCAGGTCTGGGTCAATTATGCTTCTAATTTGTTAGACAGAAAATTGAATGACGAATGTCATGAAACTTTGGCCAAGGCTTTACAAGTATTAGCCAAACGGGATCACATTGAAGTCGTTAAAAAGTTCGCTCTGTTAGAATTTGAAAAAGGTGAAATTGAACAAGGTAGATCTTTGTTTGAAGGACTTGTCAATGATGCACCAAAAAGAATTGACTTGTGGAACGTTTATATTGATAAGGAAATCAAATTTGGTAATGAAAAGGCCAAGGTTGAATCATTATTCGAAAGGGTGATCACTAAAAAGATTAATAAGAAACAAGCCAAATTCTTCTTCAACAAGTGGATTGTTTTCGAAAATGATAACAATGATGAAAAGGGAGCTATTAGAGTCAAGTCTAAAGCTGCTGAATACGTTGAAAGTTTAAATAATGCCTAATTCCTGTAACTGTAGATAGATAGATTGAAATAAAATATTAATGACATAAATTATAACCATCTCCAGAGTCTTTGTTTTAATGAGTTCAATTGGCAAAAAAGAAAGGCCTTACGCTGATCCGAAGTTAGTTGAATGTTTCAAAGTATCTTGAATAACCTTCAAAACCAAATACTAAAAGACCTGTATATAATCTTATTAGCTTTAGCTATGCGTAGATTTTCCGCTGCGACCCTTCGACCTGTAGACCCCAAATTAGGGCAGGATCGGCCGTATGTATAACATGGTTAATATTCCAATCGATAAAAAGAACCACAAAAATGTATACACTTTATATAAAAAAAATGATAATAGGTCCCGCCCGGATTCGAACCGGGGTTGAATGGAATCTTTGTTAGTTTAGCTCTTCAAAACCATCCGTGATCACCCCTACACTACGGAACCAACTTGACGAGCATTTTGTCACCCTGGTTTTTTGTTATCGCAAGGTGTTTTTTAGTTGTAGTTCAAAGTTTCGCTATCAATTGAAGGAAAATCAATCTCTTATGGATAGGAGTAGGATCAGATACTCATCACTTATATTCACTAGAAAACTAACTAAAAAACTAGTATTTGAGATGGCAATTTGCATGTAGACAATTAATTAATTCTTCTGGATCTTCCCTTGTTAGGATGTGTCTGGCACTCTTACTTCTTAGCTACATTTTCTCTATGAAAGTATACATCAAATATACTAGCAAGGCTATATTAATGGGACGGCAGCACCGTCACCTCTACTTTCAGATCCAGCAGCATAGATTAGCTTTCCATTCTTAGATTCGTTCTTGATGATCTGTGCTCTACCAAAAGTACCTCTATTATAGTCTCTTACCCATTGAGTTCTATGGCCAAGATTTTTCAACGACTCAAATGCAGCTTCATCAATTCCCTCTTCAATTAATACGTCTGTGGTATTAGTACTAACAGGACCATCACCTCCCAATCCTGAATCAGGAGCTGAAGTATCTGCTTCCAAAAGGAACCGGGGCAGATCTATTGATTGTTGAGGAGTGAGTCCAAAAATGCATAAGTTCATCACGTGAAGAACATGGCCAATCGGTTGCATGTATCCTCCCATGTTACCAAACGATGCAAACAACTCTCCATCTTTGGTAATCATTGAAGGAATGATGGTATGATAAGGTCTTTTACCTCCTTCCAAGCAATTTGTGGCCCCTTTGGTAAGATTAAAGTTTGCACCTCTGTTGTGCAAACTGAACCCATATTCAGGAACCACTATTCCACTACCGAACCCCTGGTAGACTGAATTAATAAATGAACATGCGTCACCATTGGAATCAGTGGCCGTGAAGTAGGTGGTGTCTGTCTTAAATTTAGGATCGGGAATGGCAACATTATTAAATTCTTCAGGTTGAATGATTCTGTCAGTCTTAAAAAGTTTAGCCCTCTGGCTCAAATGTTCAGATGATAAGACATTTTCAATTGGAATTTCTTGAAACTCAGGATCTGTAATGGTATCGTTACCTTCATAAAACCCAATCTTAAGACACTCTATCAACAAATGAAGATACTCAGCTGAATTGTGTTTCATGTCTTTGACATTTACCACTCCTGAATTGTGGAGCTCCTGTATGACACCCAATGCTACAAGAGCCACCAACCCTTGGCCATTTGGTGGTATTTCCCAGACAGTGTACCCAAAGAAGTCCAACTTGATAGGGTCTACAAACGTAGAAGTATGTGACTTCAAGTCATCTAAAGACAATTTATGCTTTCTTTTAGTTGTCTGTTCAATAATAGCCTCAGCCACTGATCCCTCATAAAAGCCTTGTTTCCCTTCTTTACTGATAAGAGTAAGAGCCTTTGCTATAGGCTTGTTGGTCACGAAATCACCTTCATTGGGACCTTTTCCCTCCTTGTTCAAAAGAGGGTGATCCTTTGGGTCAATATCAGGGTTTTGCTTGATAAGTTTCTCAGCCCTACCTCTCCACATTCGGGCACAAAGTTCACTAACAACAAACCCATCATCAGCCATATCAATAGCAGGTTTCAAGATCTCCTCGAAAGTGACATTTCCAGATCCCCATTCCTTATATGCATCGTACCATCCAGCAATTGCCCCGGGTACAACTATTGCAAATACTGAAAGATAAGGAATTCTAGCCATTGGTTTTCCATCATTTAACTCGTCAAACACATCTTGAACCGTTAAATCTTTTGCAGCTCTTCCACATCCATTGAGTCCCAATACCTGCTTGGTAGAATTCTTATAGTATAATGCAAAACAATCACCACCAATTCCCGTAGATCCTGGCTCGGTGATACAAAGTGCTGCGGCCACAGCTATACAGGCATCTACACAGTTCCCACCTTTTTCTAAGATTTTGATCCCTGCAGTATTGGCTACAGGTTGGGTAGAGGCAACCATCCCCTTGTGTGAATAGACGGTAGATCTCCTCGATGCAAATTTCATAAACTCGGTCGACATTACTAATTTGTTTAATGGAGAAGTTTCGACAAATCTTATCTATTATCAACGGCCCCAGCTCCATCCAAATCGGGTAAATAGATCGCGGAAAAGCCCATTGGTTTGACCGAGATACTATGTTCTTATATTGTATTTTATATACCAAGATATGGATCCAATCCAATTATTCTGCCTTAGTAGCAGTGGTCTTCTTCTTGTTATTCTTCTTCTTGTTGACCTTGATTGGAGTGGCGATTAATTCGTTCAAAGCCTCATCTTGAATTTTCTTCTCGGTCTTATATAATTCTGGGGTAAAAGATGGGTTAGTGAATTTGACAATACCGTTTTTGGTGATACCGAAGGTGGTGAAAAATTGAGCAACGTATTCGCCTTCCTTTTCGGTCATAATATCGTAACTCAACAAAACTTGGTGACTAACACATTCTACCAATCCCATTCTCCCCTTTCTAATATCATCGAGCTTTCTGACATTCATTGGGAAGAGACCATTGGCTTTTTGTTTGAATTCACCCAAAGATTGATGAGAAGTCTTTAACTTTAAGGCATATGAATTACCAGTCAATTTATATAATGAAGTCTTGTAATCAGATAATTTGACCTTTCCGTCGTTGGAAGTAGAGATCAAGATATCTAAACCATACACTTCATTTTCTTCGAATCTAAAGGTATCCATTTGATTCTTGTTTTGTTTAGTAGGGTTTAATAAGATTTCTTTGTGACCATATAAAACATTTCTTTCTTGATTGTGACTCAACATACTTTCAACGGCAGTAGTGTCGAATTCCTTGGCAACTTTATCGACAATGTTGGTGACATCCCAGTTTCTAGCATTAGGTTTGAAAGTTCTAATGGCAGCTTCACTGGAATTCCAAGCTGAATGTAATAAGTCAGCTTTCTTACCCTCAACTGGAGCTGAAGCAGATTCTCCAACAACAAATGTCTCAGCAACAATAGCGGGGAAACCATCAATTTGAACACCCAACATGACATTGACAATATCACCATTCTTTAATTCAACATTGGCTTCATCTTCTGGTGTTGGAGGAGCAAAATGAGCAGGAATGTGATTTGGATTGACACAAGTTGGGAAACCAATACCTTTCAAGATCTTAGAAGTTTTCTTACTGTTGTAAATCTTAGACAATTCTTCTTCCATCAAATCGTCACCTTTTTTACATAAATCAAAGGTCTTGGCTCCGGCAACAGCTAATTCTCTGACTTGCTTTAAAACTCTTTCAGAGATTTCTCCTCCAGTCTTATATTTTTGGATGACATCGGAGTTGGCGATAGTGTAATCAACTTTTTCAGTTTTAGTGGCTTTAATTCGTTAGTAATTGAGAACAAAAGATTGTAATTCAATTGATTCACATACTTTTAGTGGACATGTTAATGGTTTTTGTTCTGAGAATTTTTCAATTTCTCGCTCCAGCTTTGACGTTTTTGCAGCACCAAAATGGAGTAAATCGTGCACAGGATAGACCCAGGGATTTTCGTAATGTACCCAGATTGATTGTTCAATTAAATAGCAAATGATCTTACTTCTCGGTTGTATTCTAGGTGCTAGATTTATAGATGATACCTCTCTAATTTTTCCTGATGTAAATAAGAGGGATCTACACTTCAATTGTCCTTTAGGCAAAAGTGGTTTTGGTCTACGATCATTTATTCAGGCTATGGTCTATTAGTCTATAGGTGGCACTTTGCTCAGATGCGATGTAGAGAATGAAATTATCTATCATACATCATAGTACATATAAAATACGAAGAGAGTCGTGGCAGTCATTAAAATAGGCTGATCATTCCTTCTTTGTGGATACAATTTCCTTGCAATCAGCATAAGTTTGAAGCATCCAATCTGATTTCAAAAGATCATCACCGGACAATCTTTTGGAGTTGTTTGGATGAAGGAGCTTCAATACATAAAATCTAGCTCCGTAGTGCAATTCCTTGAATATCGCAAGACAAGGATTCAATTTTGGAGAAACATTACCATCCTCCAAATCTTTGTTCAAAGTAGAGATAAGATTATCGGAGCTTGGGAAGTTCATCTTGTAGTACTTGTAAGCCGGATCTGAAGTCTTAGCTATATTCCAAGGTTTCTTCATCAAGTAGATCTGGATGTAAACGATTCCTAAAGACCAATAGTCTAGGGCTTTGAAATCTATCAACGACTTTATAGTCTCAATGTCTTCACCTTGTTTCAACATGTGTTCGGCTTGGAAGATTTCTGGAGCCTTGAAAGAATTTGTCCCACATAGAATACGAGGATTACCTGGTTGCCAAAATACATCTTCATCGATGTTTTCAAGGTCAAGTGAGTAGCCAAAATCACTGATCTTAATATGGCCCTCATCACTGATGAGGAAATTCTCAGGTTTAAGATCCCGATGTACCACATTCAAAGAGTGGAGATATTTTACCCCGGATACCACTTGTTTGAAAATGAAATCCTTCAAGTTCGAGCTGAATGGTATCTTCTTTTTTCTTCTGAATGATAAAAACTCCAAGAGATCTCCCTGGGAATAATAGGGTACTATGAATGTGAGTTCCTTGGTGGTGATGTCTTCACAAAGATCTAGCACATTGATGATGTTTTTGTTTTTCATGTTATTCAACATATCATATTCCCTTTGCACACACTTTTGATAAGCCCCAACATCTTCATAGCCTTGTAATTTAACTTTTTTTATGACTACATCCAGATTGTCAGATCGGTTAATCCCCTTGACCACAATACCATTGGCACCTTCATAGAGAACTTTCTCCAGGGGCTTGTAGACTTCCAAGACATTTTTTAATCTAGATCCGATGGATCCATCAGCCCCTTCATCACTAGTCTGCAGGTATTCCGTAACTTGTGACAACTTTAAGTGGGAAAATTCTTCATCCAACTTTTTATCGAATTGAATTGGACTCTCTGTCATTGTCATTATTAGTTAGTTGGGGTGGTGCTTGGCCGTATGGTTTAAAACAGAAAAAATAATGATGGGGACCCTCCCCTAACAAATTACAGATCGAAAAAAAAATCAGCTTCCAGAATTTTGAGTTACGGCCAGTGTTACCAAATTACCGAAAACTCCTTTTATATGAAGCTTATCTTAATTTTGTTAAGATATAACTGAGATTCCACTTTGAGTAAAGTTATGAAAACCCTCAAACCAGATGAATATGTTCACTTTGTTCGCATACCTTGTGATTATCTAAGCATAATAAATTTCAGCTTCGGCTTGATTTTTTTAATCAGGGGACGACTTGTTCTCACACAGCAACCGATGAGGCTGAATCTTTCACAATGTGAAATGTATGACTACCGAGAATACCTAATTAAGAAACAGAGCAATAATTTAGTGGTGTTTAAAATTAACTTGCTTTATTTTTGGATACTGGAATGACATGATGCAAGGCCAAGCAATTAGATAAAGAATTTCACAATACTAATCATTTAAACTTAAAATTTGAGGATTGTCTAAAAAATCACATATATAGCAGTCAGCTCTCCTCTCTTACTAAGTTAATCAATTGTAAAACAATAATGTTAAGAAGAGCCTTTACTATTTTCCCAATCATTTTATTATGCGGAGCTGCCTTACTCCTATTCTTTATCAATTTATCAGGTGCTCAGCATTCAGGTGTTCTTAACAAATTTTATTTCAGTGAAGTAGACTCCAAGGATTTGACAGGTTCTTATGATAAGACCAGATGGACGTTATATGCCCTTTGTGGTGTTAAGAACGATGCAAATTCTGGCTGTACCAAAAATTCTCCTGCCTATCCATATTCTCCAAAGGATAACTTCGATTCCTCGAAAAACCTCCCAGAAACTTTCATTAAGAACAGAAACCTCTACTATTATTTGTCGAGGTTTGCATATGCCTTCTTTTTAATTGGTATCATTTTTGCAATCCTTGCATTGATACCAACCTTAATTTCCTGTTGTATGAAAGGGTTTATAACCGGTATTTTAAGTTCTATTGCTGTGGGTATTTCCCTTTTGTTCACCACTGCTGCTGCTTGTTTTATCACTGCTGTTCATGTTAAAGGTAGAAATGCTTTCAGAGACGCGGGAATCTCGTCTAATTTGAGTGTTAAAACTTTTGGTGTTATGTGGGCTGCTGTTGCCTGTTTGTTGATTAGTTTCATTTGGATGTGTGTTGTTAGTGGTAAAGGTGCCGCTAAGAAATATCACAACAGAACTGCTAGTGCAGAAAGCCACGAATCCTATGTGGAAACCAAAAACAGTTCCTCTGACTCATCTCATCGTCAATCTTTGATGTACAACAACAACGAGTACAACAATACTGGTTACAATAACACTGGATATGATGATACTTACAATAATCAACCATACCCAGAACAACAACCCGCAAAGAAATCCAACAGATTTTTCTTTAGAAGAAGCTAATCCCCGGGAATCTGATTGATACCCATTAAACAATTTAAGAGAGATCACAATGTAATGTATAAAAATGTATAAATCAATATCTAGACTATTTCTAAACTGTATAAATTTTGCAGCCAAAATGTCCAAAAACTGCGAAATTTATGATTTTTGCTGGGATTACCAAATATACCTTGATATCTATAGTTTTGATAATAAGGCAAAAAATTGAAAAAAAAATCAAAACGGTAGTCAGAACCAACTAATGGGACATATCTATATAGATTTTCTATTATTTTGAACTTTCAGCTAATTTCTCGTTCAAAATTGGTCCTTAAATTATCTCCAGTGCTCATCGCTTAGTGAGAGATTGATTACGTAAAGGTCCTAAAAAATTGCATGTTCAAACTACTTACTAAATAAAGACACACCAAAAAACTCCACTGGGGCCAAAAAAGGGGTCTTGAAGAAAATGGGAGAATACAATCAAGAAATTGGTTGCCATCTCATTCTGTAATTCCAAGACCAAGCATCGGCATCGGCATCAGCATCTCTCTTAGAAATTGGTTGCCATCTCATACGGTAATTCCAGGACCAAGCATCAGCATCGGCATCGGCATCTCTTTTAGAAATTGGTTGCCATCTCATTCTATAGTTCCATGACCAAGCGTCTGCATCAGCATCTCTCTTGGATAAACTGCCCAAGGCGGTTTCTAAGGTGGTGGAATTGACGACAACAACGTAGTCTTTACCTTCTGAATTGGCAAAGAATGGGACCAGGGTATTATCAAGTGGGTAAGCTGCTAAGATGGCTTCTTCTGGAACATTGAAAGCATCTTCTCTCTTAGCTTCCTCAACAGGAGCAGAGACAGCCAAAGTGGAAAGAATGGAAAAGATAATAGCACTAGAGAACTTCATGATGAATGTTTAAGTTGTTGTTTGAATGTGGTGTTAGAATGATTGAAAAACAAGGCAAATCGGCTTGAATTTATAAATTTTGAGATCTAGTGAAGCAGACCAAATCTGGCACATGTGGTAGACTTATTTGCCCGGGTGTTGCCGCCTTAAGGTGAATATGTGGTGGAAAAAGTGTTAATCTAATGTTTCAAGATGCTTTTTGCAGCCAAATTGGGTAATTTTCGCCTCGAAAATCGACACAAAGAACAAAACCCCTCCAAAAAACCCTACCACACCTCACACATCCTTAGAGTTAGAGAATTAAGAGTGCAGATCATCTGCAAGTAATTAAGGCGACTTTTGCCTTAATATGGGGGAGCTTCGTAAAGGTCGAGGAAGAAATTTCCTATTTCGACTTGCAAACGTACATATGAAACAAGAGCCCACTTTTTATTTTAATGAAAAGGTCTTCCACAACAAGAGGACAAGCTTGAGAGTTTAACTCCTAAAAAGGCTCAACCTCCCTGGAGATTGGATTAATCCCATCTTTATTCATGGAATCGGAGGAGATGAAGCTACTAACGAGTGGGGAGAAAAAACCCTTACACCTGCACTAAATAATGATATCTAAAACCTTCTCCAAAAATACATAAAGAGAGTTCAATCATCAATAATAGGCACTTATGAGTGTTGCTCTTATCCAAAAATGGTATACTCTTCCACAGTATGGGGCCATTACATCTTTCCTATGGTGACATATGTAATGTAATCGGTGTCAGACTAGCTTCAGCTTTTTTTTTTTTTTGCAGTCAAATGCAGCTTTGTTCCGCGATTTCCATGTTGCAATCATTATATATTTGTTGGAGTGATTAAACAAATTATTCATGTCGGGGGAGAGAATCAAGCATTCCATTAAGCCAACTAACGTCAAGAATAGTATATCCAATTTAGGGTCTTCGGTGGGTAATTCAATTGGCTCAAATGTACACAACGTCAAGAATAAAATACATAAGAAATCATACGATAGTGATGATGAACAAATAGCACAGTATCAACATGATTTAAAGCGGGCTGTGAAGGGGTTAAAGTATATCTCGAATCAGATCCATCGATTTGCCAACTTGGGAATCCCAAGAATGTTTAAGACTCACATGAAAAGTGTTGAAATGTTTGCTAAGTTGATTGGGGCAGGGTCTTTGAGGTTTGAAGGTATAGATGAATACTATCAGGAGTTTGACAAGCTACAGGCAGAATCCGAAATTCCGTTTATACATCCAAAAGAGCGAGTGTTTGAGCTTCCCGCAATTAACGAGCAGCTATACAATTATATGATGACTGTGGATAAGCTAACGTCAAGAACCATAGATGATTGGGACTTGTTCTACCAAGAAAATAAATTGAGAATTATAGAGATGAACGAGTTTTTACACGAACTGTTGAAGCTCATAGGTAAGAGGAACAAGAAGCAATATGTGTATGAGAAAACCCACAAAAAGTTAGAAAAATTGATGAAGAAGACTAGCCTGTTAGATGATAAAGAACAGAAACAAATGGTTAGTTTGGAGAAGGAATTTGGAGAGCAAAAATATGTATTTGAGAAGTTGGACGAGAAAGTTAAGACTACATTGCCCCATATATTTCTTTTGTTGGAGGAATTTGTTGATTCTCTTGGAAAGATTCTTCTTTGTAAACAAGTTGATACCATCAAGTCTATATATGATACTATTGACTACTTCATAACACATTATGGTCTCAAAACTGACAAGGAAAATACTTATGATGCTATTAGTGACTCATGGGAGAACTCAATGACTTCAGTGAGATTGCAACTCGAAACATTCATCAGTATTATTCATGACAAAAATCCTGAATTGATAGATGACGAAATAGATGATACGGACAAGACTACCAAAGCATCCAAGATGTGGAATAAAATGACTAGAAAGATGACTGAAAAAAAGTTTGAATTGAAGGTTAACGATAGGAACGGGTTATTTGGGGGATATATGATGATAGATCCCCTTGATGCCTTCTTGAAGTACCAGAACCCCAACGCAAATCGTTCGACTATTTACTTCCCTAATAAGAAACCAGAAAAAGTCGATATTCCTGAAATAAGCAGCCAGGATAAACCAATGCCCCCACCTTTACCGCCACGGCAGAATACGGTTAGGCAGCACATTTTTGCTGGGTCACCTAGAATTATATCGCCTTTATCATCACCTTCTACTCCAAGCCTTGGGATCTCTTCACCGAATTCACCTGTCGTTAACACATATAACAATGGGATTCACCGTACCATTCTGGAGTCCGATTCTGACACCTATGAGTCAGACAGCTTGATAAGTGACAAGGACGATGATTATGACGATAAGGATGATGAGGAGACATCATTATTGACAAGTAATTCCCTTTCGACTTCGAATTTGATTATTGATGTAGAGCAAAAAGACAATGCCAAACTTCTGAAAGTCTATAACTCCTCCAAGAACAAAATCACTGAGGCACCAATATCGAAAATGGTGACTTCAATTGCGGTTGACAACTCTAGGACCGACGCTTTTAATCAAGCAAGCAGCTTAACCCACAAAATCTATGAACTCACCCTGTTCTTTGATAGTATTCTTTCTTTAGATCCCGTTACCGAAAGAAAAGTCGTAGTGGCAAAGCATGCATTTGTTGGAGAGAATCCAGGGGACTTGTCTTTTGATGCTGGTGATGAAGTGGAGATCTTTTTTGAATTCCATGATTTCATTAATGGAAGTGACCAAGGGTGCTGGTTATTGGGAGTATCTCAGAGAACATCAAGAAGTGGCCTTGTACCTAGTACATATTTCAATTAAGTATGAATGAATGATATATATTATGAGAACGATCATGGTTCTATATAATGATTTACTAATCGACTTCAGATTCAAGTAGCTTGAAAAGTTCTCCCATAACCTTTGAAGGGTCGTACCTAGTTCCGTTGTGGAAAAACTCACTGGTAATATAAGCTCTATAATTTTTGCCTTGAAACACTTCGTCAAGGACTTTTCTTGTCAAGTCAAAATCGACGTATAAGTCTCTAACATACACAGCCCCTACCACAGGAATATCCTTAAATTCGAGTGTTCTTAATGTTTCAACGTCATAGAGTTTTGGCCACTTTGTATTCAAATGAAGGGCAAACGCCAATAACTTGAAAGGTCTTAATTCTACGTAATCATCAAACATAGACTTGAAGACCATTTCGGTGGTGAAAAAAGTTGGTCTATCAGTATCTTTTGAGAAGACAAAATCGGCATTTTTAGGTAAGTATCTGAGTCTATCAGCAGACCAGTTCGACAATGCGATCTTTGGGTTGTTCCCATCAAGGTAAATTGATTCTTGAAGTAATGCATAAATCGGGTTAGTATCGAAACTCAACATATTCATCACAGTAGTCAATGTATTACGAGAAGGCTCCTTAAATAACTGTAGATCGTTATAGAATGATTGAACCAATGAATGAATGGAATCAGTACCTCCATGAGCTCCAAAGTTCAAACCAGTTTGTTGAAATCTTTCAACCGACAAGTTTCCACCATCAGGCAAAGTGACTTCATTATCTGATAAATAGGTCAATATGGTGTTAACTCTCAAAATGTCCTGTGGATATTTATCATAGTAATGAAGGTTTCTCTCTCTTGCTCTATCGTAGGTGGCTGAATAAACATCATCAGGGCCGTGATTCACAGGAGGTACACCTCCTGTGATGAAAGACTCCTTGAGAGATTTTGGGTATTTGGACAAGTATATGAAAGAGCAAAAACCTCCAAATGATTGTCCTGTAATTGACCATTTCTTATCACCAATCAACAGCTTTCTGATTCTTTCGAGATCTTCGACAATGGAAGCACCGGTGAAGTTTAAGATGTACAGCAATTGCTTCACTGTGAAGTCAACATCTGTCTCAGAGTCCAGTTTAGGAACAAGTTGAGGGAAGCTAGAGCTGTTAAGTGGAGTACTAAGTCCGGTTCCTCTTTGGTCCATATAAACCACTTGGTATCCCTTATCGAGAAAAATGTCTGTATATGGGATATTTGAAGCTGGGGGAGCACATGGAAATCCAGGGCCTCCTTGAATATAAGCAACCAATTTTGGGTCCTCTGGCAAGAGCAGTGATTGTTGCGAGTTATATTTCTGACAAATGGTTGCAACTACCTGAATTTCAGTGCCAGGGAACTCATGATCGAAATATGAAAGGGGGAGCAGGAACTTTAATACATCTACCTTGATATGCTTGATTCTATAGGAATCAATGATGGTATATGCCATGTTCTAGTGTTGAGGGATTGAAGTCAAGATAGTAGCTGAATATGCGGAGCCGTTCGAGAAACTGCAGGGCTCACAGAACAGAGATAGCTTTTTTGGTAGCTGACAGAGCGACAGTGGTAAATCTACTCCTTTTTGCCTTTTGTTTAAGCTCCATCCTGAAGCTATATATGACAAGGGTACCATTACAATATAGAGGCCATGTAGCGTATCTCCTGCCATCATGCACACACACACACTTTCTCTCTCTGGCTATCTCTCAGATTTGCAGCCACACGCTTGTACAAATAAAACGCGTACATATTTACATTACACGCATCACCAGTGATAGATCATATATCGTGAAGTCAATGGCAGTTGCTAGTAAAACCAAGTCGTCCACAAAAAGTGGTTTGAATTTCGACAAGCAGATCATTTCGACTCCCCAAAACCCTGTGGGTACCAAAGATCTCTTGAGGAGGCTCCAACAGTTGAGTGAAGAGTTGAGCACTATAGATCAAGAGAATCCTAATCTTTCGAGTCTTGAAAGAATCAAACAAGATTTGGTAAACCCAAAGCTTTTGAAAAGTTCTAACCAGGGAGTACAGATATATACGTGTTGTTCATTAGCAGATTTGCTTAGAATTTATGCTCCTGATGCTCCGTTTTCTCCTAATGAAATTTCCATGATTTTCACTGCTTTTTTCAATCAATTTAAGAAATTGGCCGACACAAATGGAACATACTTCCAACAACAATGTTACTTGTTGAGGAGACTCGCCGAGGTAAAATCTGTCGTTTTGATCACTGATGTTGAAAATTCTGAGTCGTTGATCCAAATGGCCTTTAACGTATTTTATGATTTATCAAATAAAGATTTCCCCCAAAGACTTGAACCCTTGATCTGTGATATTCTTTCTGAAATTATGGCTGAAGCTGAAGTTGTCCCACATAATGTCTTGAAGATAATATTGGATAAGCTTTTGACCAATGTGACTGGAATATCCAATACTAATGATAAAATTTCTAACCCAGGATTCAATTTTTCGGTTAGTATTTGTGAAGCTAATGTGGATAGAATGTCTCGTCAAGTAGCCCAATATTTCTCGGAATTACTATTTGAAACTTCCCAACAGATGGAGAATTATAAAAAAGATGAGAATAATAAGCTTGTCAATACTAAGGCCATGGATACCTTGAAGAAGATTCACAAATTATCGATTCAGATTTGGAGGTTTGTCCCGGGATTATTGAACGCCATTATGGGATTGATAGAGGAGGAATTGAATGCTGATGATGAAACCATACGTATATTAGCTACCGAGACCATCGGTCAAATGATAGGTTCCCCACACACTCCTCAAAACTTCTTGGTCACCTGCAAAGAGACGTGGTCAATCTGGCTGAAAAAGAGTCTCGATGTATCACCAAAAGTAAGATGTAAGTGGGTTGAGCAGATCCCATTGATTATCAAGAATATGTCCCAGTTGACTTCTGAAGTATCAGTTGAACTCTGCAATGCGTTAAACAAGTGTTTACTTGACACTGACGAAAAAGTTAGGCTTGTAGCTTGTATTGCAGTTGATAAAATTCCATTCGAGAAGTTCACGAGAATTTGCAACAAGGAAACATTGGAGATTTTAGGTCAGTTGATACGGGAGAAAAACTCAGATATTAGGAACCAAGCCTTACAGCTTCTGAGTAATCAAAGTAATGAGTATTTTGATGCAGTTATGAGTAACAAGGTTCTTGATTTTGGTGGAAAGAGCAAGGAAGAAAGTGACGAATTGGAAAAGAATTTCATGCAAATTCCTAACCGAATCCTTTCGTTGGTTTACATCAACGACAAAGATATCAATTCCGCTTTGGATATTAGTTTGTTTGAAAAGATCTGCACCTTTGATGATAATACGGTACAAAGAGTGGAGAGGATTTGTTTGTTGTTTGACAACTTAGATAACAAGGGAAGACAAGCTATCTTTGCTATCAATAAGAGGCAACAGAAGCATTTCAACGTAATGTTGACTTTTGTCGAGTTGACTGAGAAATTGGCAAAAATTGGCACTATCTCTGATGAAAAGGAAAATGTGGCAGAAGCTGAAAAGTCCAACATTCTGGAAGGACGGAATATCTTAGAGGCTAAGCTTGAAAAGGTCATCAAATGGCTTTGTGAATCATTGAGCGATGATATCCACAGCTATGCTTGTCTTGAAAGATTTTACAGATTAAGGAATTTCAGGTACTGCTTCTTGGTGAAGCAAGCTATTTCCCCCAACTCCGATTTTAAGGCTGTTAAAAATTCTATCAAGGAGCTATTGACAAAGCTAGGAAATATGAAGAACATCAAACTCGATGAAGAAAGAAATAGTATTTCCCCTAACGACATGGTTTCCACATTCAAATTACTATTGTACAGATCGGCATCCATATTATATAATCAGTCAAATGTCATTCAATTGATTGACTATTCCAAAGACGACAAACACATGTGGAATACAGTTGCAAATGATCTTTTGGCAAACATATCGGAAACCAATCCAGCCGTATTTACGAATCAAATTCATAATTTCATCGGAACAATCACTGATGCTAATACCACATCAAAGATTAGAGCAAATTGTTTGAGGGCAACTTATAAAATCTTGAAAAAGTACCCCTATTTATACCCAGAGGATCCTATTGAAGATCGTTTGAAAACTTTTTGTGTCAGTGGTAGTTTTAATGAAGCGAAATATTCAGCAAAATTGATTGGATTGAGCGATAATAAATCAGTCCATTTCAGTGATATCTTGGAAGAGGTGATTCCTTTAGATACTGTTTCAAAAAGCCTCTCAAGCCATTTATTATGCCTTGCCGAAATTTTGGCAGTTGAGCCAGAGCTTATGGATGATAAAATCAAGGATATATCTGCAGTGATAATCAAGGATGTTTTGTTGGAAAATCCAAATGACATCGGTATTGCTGAAACAGAAAATATCAATTTTGTAAGCAAGGAAGCAATGCTGGAGTCACCAGAGGAATACAAGGTCTTGATCGAGAAAACGTCTGCCTTGAGATTTTTCGTCAATTACTTAAAATCTTTGACCCAGAGAGACATCAGCCTGGAAAACTTCTCGTTAATGTCCAAACCTATGTTGAAGTTGTTTGCAACCATCATTGCAAACGGCGGTGAAATCGTCAAAGAAAAAACGACGCCAAAAATCTTTCAGCTGAGACTAAGGTTGGAGTCTGGATTGGGTTTACTCAAACTCAGTATGCTTAACAGATATGAAGAACTCATCGATACAGATGCTCTCAATAAATTCATATGTCTTGTTCAAGATCAGAACGAAAATGTCCGTCTTGAGATCTTGAAGTATTTACAAAAAGGATTATCCACGGAGAAGATACCCGAAAAGCTAATTTGTTTGATGTTTTTCATGAATAATGACCCCAACTCAGAAATATTGTTGACCGCTAGTACCTGGATTAAGTCAATGGCCAAGAGATACCAAACTAAGAATGATATAAAGTATGAGAGGATTTTGGCTAGACTTGTCCATATGATAAGTCATAATGCTGGGTTCAATGAGGAACCTGATGACATCAAGGCTTACAGCTTCGCCCTGGATATCTTGATCTTCTACTTCAATTGTCTCATAAGCTCTGACAACACTTCGCTCTTTTACTACATTGCAAGCAGAGTCAAGCAATTCAGAGATGCAACAATTGACCAGAACTTATACAACACAAGACCTTATCCTCCAGAGGTCAATAACCTCTATTGTATTGCCGAATTATGTCAATTGATCATCAAAGAAATAAGTGAAATCAAGAATTGGCCAACATTGAGTTGGCCTGGTAAAATACAATTACCTAAGGATATGTTTACTTCCATTTTGAGTACCAGCGAAGCACAAGCCATTATCTCCAAGGTGTACATCAGTGAAGGTCTCCAGATCCAATTAAGGGGTTACATCAAACACAAACTCATAACATCCACCAAGAAAAGGTCATCAAGACCTCTCAGAGCTGTGAAAAGAGCCAGACTCGACGCTGGCCAAGGTAAAACAAAAGGGTCGAAGCCGAGATCTAGAAAGTCAGTAGCATCAAGAGCCAGAAATACCTATAAAGAAGAAAGCGAGCCATTAAGAAAAAGTCTGAGAGCTAGAAAGGATATCAATTACGGTAATCTTGAAGCCAATAGCGAAGAAGATTCAGAGAGTGAAGAGAGCGAGTCAGATACTGATTTTTAAATTAATGCAATAATGTTTATAATATACAGAAAGAACTTTATTCATGGTCAAGGTGCCATATCCTTGAGAGTTTTTATGTTGGCGTTTATTCCTTCTTCACCAAGAAGTTTCAATCTTGTAGCAGCTGGTGATTTAACATCTTTAGTGAGCTCGAAAGAAAGAACACGTAGTAATTTAGCGGCTTGATTACCATAAGTTTGAATGAAGTACTTCCCACAACTCTCCCACCAATTGGCCATACAAAAATAATGAACATTTGTTATTAGGCTCTTTTCCAAATTTCCAATTCTGGCAAGGAATGTCCAAGACATGGAAATTGGATAAAATTGTTTATTGATTCTGGTCAACACTGCAAACAAGGAGCAGATTCCAGCCACCCTTTCATCATATTTATCGGCCTCTTCCCATCTCTGGGACGACTTGCTTCTCTTCCAGCCCATTCTCAATCTTCCCTCTTCAGTATCAATTGTACAAGTATAACCAATAACAATAGGGCATTTTTTGACCAACCTAGCCATCAAATACTCATTCAATTCTGGGAATGCATCCAAAAGATTACTAGCTAAACTTGCTAATGGTAATGCAGAGTTAGGTTGAACTACAATTTCGGTTTCAGCTTGTGATACTATAGCCTTTGCCACAAAGTTCAAGATGAATCCAAACACCAAAGGATGGTTTTTTACCTCATTAATAGTACCGATGATCGATTGAGAAATATCCCTCAACTGAGTTCTACTATCAGACAATTGACCAAATCTTGGATTAATAGCTCTACGGACAGGCCCAACAGCTTTCTTCAACGCCTTATCGTTATTGACTTTGTCTTTGATATCATTTTTGAAATGCTGAATTTGTTGTTGGTATCCTGCGAATGCCTTCTCGACCTTCTGGGATTTATTAGCCTCCTCTTCTTCTAGTTGTTTCTTTCTTTCTAGTTCCTGTTGTTTTTTAAGGTCCAATTCCTTTTGTTTACGTTCGGCTTCAGCTTTTTCCCGAGCTTCTTTCTCCTTCTGAGCCTGTTCCTGCTGTTGTTTCAATCTTTTTTCTTCCTCTAATCGTTTTAGTTCTGCTTCACGTTTCTTTCGTTCTTGTTCTTCTTGTTCCTTTCTTTTCTTCTCGATTTCTTCACGACGACGTTTCTCTTCTTCTTGTTGTTTTCGTATTTTTTCATTTTCCTTGTCTATGAGATATTGGACTTGTTTATTCTGAAGTGACACAGAAGACTGGAATCTGGTGGTCAAATATGCCAAGTCCGATTGAATTGACTGGTTCAATAGATCAATTTCCTGGTGATCAATACGCAAGATCCTGGTTGGAATTTTTGGAGTAGGATCTACTGAAGGTACCACCACTTCTTCCAAATCAAAATCATGTGGGATCCCAAGAATCATTGATGTTGATAGATGTCAAATATTGAAATTTTGGTACTGCGTAAGAGTAACAATTATCCCGCGACTGTCAAAAAAAGTTTTTGAAAATTTTCAGACCATCAAGAGTGAAGGATCATGAAGGCAGTTAGATTATTCAGTACGGCCTCTAGACTAACCAGAGCAGGTTACAGTACAGTTGAACCAGTCCATCATTTAGTACCCATAGATAAAAGTTCCTTGAAACCAGGTTTAAAAGAGTTATTGTTACCTAAAGATGATATAAGGTCTGTAGGCTATAAACCAGTTAACGTTGGTCAAGACAGAGTCCTGGATCATTATAGGGAACAAGTCAAAAGTAACTTGATGTTACAGCTCTATGTTCATGGACAAGAAACCCAAGAAGGTTCCAAATATAGATCGTGGGGAACCGATTCTCCATATAAATTATACAGAAAGTTAAGAAAACCAAAAGGTTTAAGCAGACCCACCAAAGATATTAAACCAATAAGCCCAAGAAACATCCCAGAATTAACGGGAATCAGCATCAATTTATATAATAGAGACGCTTTGGAAGAAAGTTGGCTCAATATCTCTTCCAGAGTGCAAATTGCTCAAATCACCAATGTCAAGCCCAAAAGAATTTATAACAAGTCCAACGTCTTGCAATGGAAATGTAGAGTTGGTAAACCTTGTGGATGTAAAGTCGAATTGATCGGAGAAGATATGTCCCAATTCTTGACCACTTTGACTGAATTAGTGTTACCAAGAATCAGAACTTTCCAAGGTATTAGCAAGAAATCTGGTGATAGAAATGGTAATATCTCATTTGGATTAACTCCAGAAGATGTCAAGTTTTTCCCAGAGATTGAAAATTTCCAAGAATTGTTCCCTAATTTATTTGGTTTCCATGTGACTTTTAAAACGTCCGCCAGAACTGATGAACAAGCTAGATTGTTATTGAGTTCATTGGGAATCCCCTTCAATTAAACTACATATCATGTATATAATAACTCCATGAGTGGCCTTGTCTATAGATAATGAACACTAAAAAACATCGCGTGGAAAATCTCGGGCATATACCTAAAGTGGTTGAGATGAGTATATCAGTGATTCATGAATATTCCATATTGTATACCGATCGCTTGGTACAAAGGGATAAGAGATGGGTAGATGGAACTTTAAGGTATTATGAATTCAACAATAAAGTTGAGATTCTTAATGAAGATGGTCAATTGGTGAAGGCTGACTTCAAAAAGGTCAAATTACAAGAGAATAATCAGTACACATTTAACAAGATCTTGGTGGAGATCACCGATTATATAGGTTATACCCTGAGAGATATACTGGGTTTGTTGAAGAGAGAGGATTTGGCCAAAAATACCGTGAAGGACACTTTGATAACTGCTCCAAATTGTGTCAATATTAGTGGGATTGGCCTGAGTGTTCCTCTGATTAAGAAGGAAGCTGCACTTACAGGAAAACAAAGCAAACCTATAGGACGCGTTACAAAGCCAACAGGGGTGCTAAAGGCCCCGTTACCTTTTAATTTGAATAAAACTCCAGGGTTAACTAACTCTAAACCTTTTGGAAAAACCACGGAGGCCATATCAGAAACCAGTGATCCTCCAGTGTTAAACTTCAAATTAGGGAAACCAGTGATACGTAGAATACCCCCAAAATCAACCCGCATATACAGAGTTTGAGCTGAATCATTGCACTTTATGTATTGGGAACTAATGTTATTTCTCTGTGTTGGAATTTCCATTTCGATGGGCACATGATTTCTTATGCTGCAACCCTTAAAAATAACCGCCCAAGCATCGCCTTGGCCATCAAAGGGCCGAGTGTAGGTGCAAGCGGTTGGATGGCGAAAATCTAGGCCACAAACCGTATAACTGGTGATTGAACTTGAGGTGGAGTGGTACTTTGTCGCCAAATCTGGAATGCCAAAGCGACCATCTCAAACATGAAATTGGAAATCAGATCACGACACTACATACACGTATACATTATATCTGTTCATGCTACTTGGTGATATTTACTATCTATAGGTGGGGAAGTCAAGATGGGGATATGAAATACTTTTTTCCATTGATAGTTGATTTCTACCCAAGACTTCAATAAATTATCCGATAACAATGGGGTTAGAACTTCGTCATCAACCAACAACACTCCCAGCAATTTATTGGGTAAAACACTATTAGCAGTTTTTTCGATACTGAAGGATTTACCCCCCATTGTAAAATTCCGGTCTAAGGAGTCAATTGTGGATTTAAAAATTAATTTATTGTCATTACAATAGATTAGGCAGTATTGCACTGATTTCGATATTTCTAATTGAAATTTGTAGCCAGTAAACGGTAGTTTATTGTAACAATATTTTGACTCATCAGAAGCAAAAGCAAATCCAATCAATGTACAAAAAAAGGTGAATATCAAAGAAATTGTTTCCATTTTGCAATCGAAGCTTTTGTACCACGAATCTCATTCTCGCCTGGAAAAACTCGAAAAATCGTTACGATTTTTTTTATTTTTTGAAGATCGTGGGGAAATATTGCGAATTTTTACAGGTTAAGTTAAACGGCTATGTTTTCGGGTCATATCGAAAAGAATCGCCAATTTGGTTATGATCGTGTATTAGGGGTTATGGGTTTCCCCACAGAAATAAGAGATTATTTCATGTTACATTTTTTTTTTATGTGACGATTTTATTTTCCTTGGGTGCCGCCAAATATTTTTACTGCCGGGGATTCAATCCCAGACAATGCCGAATCTCAACTCATCCAAATTACGAGAATAAATGGTGATGCGCCTAGACTTTTCAATTTGAGGGATTAATTGTAGTTTTCTTGAGTTTTATTTTTTCTCAACTACCAGCATAGATCACCGAGGAAAATTGATAATCCGGCAAAATATGATGCTCGGATGAAGGGCGCAGCCAATCTCTGAATTACATTGTAATTATTTCGAATCTATGTATTAGACACCCCCCGCAATATCGCTCTTGTCACCGTAGCTGCCTGTCGCCCAATTATGTTCTGGTCATCTGGGGTGAACTTCTTTGTGGTGGAGGGAACCTTTTACTTTTACAGGTTCAACACCCCACAACCAACCAGTCAAAATTTGACCCGCCGAATTCTATATACAGAACCGGCTGGATTAGGTTATGAGGTGTTATTGATCACCGTAAATGACAATTGAGGCAGTCTAGTTGTTAGTTGAGTGGGGTTACTTCAACTCAACTATCGAAATGATGGTCTTGAACAGTTAAAAAGTTCCCACAAGAAATCAGTGATGATTCATACCCATAGTTCGGTCATTGATAGGTATAATTAACATTCCTGCCCCGCCCATCAAGATTCGAGGAACAATTTTATTTCTTAACCGCTGTATTGTTGACACGCTCAACCCCACAATTGTTTTTCCTTTTAAGAAACTATGCTGCAGCACGGCACTCGGGTTTGGACCGTAACAGATAAACTGTAAAAATGAAGAGGAAAAGTTGGGGGTTGAATAAATCCTGAAGGTAGCCGAAACCAGCTATAAAAGTCCTACATTTTCCCCATATATGGGTTTTTAATTGTTCATCAAGTAGAATTTATAAATATGGGTCTTGAAGATTCTGCTTTAATTAAGAAATACATCAAGTTAGATGAAAAAAAACCAGGTTCCACCTCCATGGGAATCTTGGTCGGTTTGTTTGCTGCCTTTGGTGGTATTTTGTTTGGATTTGATACTGGTACAATTTCCGGTATTATGGCCATGAAATATGTTTTAAAGACTTTTCCAGAAGATACTCCAGGTGAGTTTAGTTCTTCAGAAAAATCGTTGATCGTGTCTATTTTATCCGTTGGTACCTTTTTCGGTGCTGTTGGTGCCCCACTTCTTTCCGATAGTCTTGGTAGAAGATGGACTTTGATTATTGCTACCTTGTTCGTTTTCAACTTGGGTATTATCTTACAAACTGTGGCCTCTGACATTCCTCTTTTGTGTGCTGGTAGAGCTATTGCTGGTCTTGGTGTTGGTTTAGTATCTGCTGTTGTTCCATTATACCAATCTGAAACCACTCCAAAATGGATTAGAGGTGCAGTTATTTCTTTATACCAATGGGCCATTACCATTGGTTTATTCTTGGCTGCCCTTGTTAACCAAGGTACCCATAACAGAGATGATTCAGGTTCTTACAGAATCCCAATTGCCATTCAATTCTTATGGGCTTTGATCTTGGGTATTGGTATGATTTTCTTACCTGAAACTCCAAGATTCTTTATTTCAAAATTCAAAGATGAACAGGCTTTGGATTCATTAAGTAGATTAAGAAAATTACCAGTCGACGATCCAGATTTGGTTGAAGAATTTAAAGATATCAAGGCTGCTTTCGAATATGAAAGATCCATTGGTGGAAGTGGATGGCTCGAAGTTTTCAAGACCAAGAACAGTCAATTGAAAAAACTTTTGACCGGTGTTGTATTACAAGCCGAACAACAACTTACTGGTATTAACTTCATCTTCTATTTCGGTACTACTTTCTTCCAAGATTCAGGTATTTCCAACAGTTTCTTAATTACATTGGCTACCAACATTGTTAATGTTGGTATGACTCTTCCTGGTGTTGTTTTAATTGAACTTATCGGAAGAAGAAAATTGTTGATGGGAGGTTCAGCAATTATGGGTATCTCCCAACTTATAATTGCCATTGTTGGTGTTGCATCTTCAAGTGACTCTGCTAATAAGGTTTTGGTCGCTTTCTCATGTATCTTTATTGCTGCATTTGCTGCATCTTGGGGTCCAACTTGTTGGGCTGTTTGTGGTGAAATTTTCCCATTAACCACCAGAGCCAAGTCTATTGCCCTTTGTACCGCTTCTAATTGGTTGTGGAATTGGGCTATCGCTTATGCTACTCCTTACATGGTTGATTCTGGTCCAGGTAACGCCAACTTACAATCCAAGGTTTTCTTCATTTGGGGTGGATGTAATATCATTGGTTTCTTCTTCGTTTGGGCTTTTGTCTATGAAACTAAGAACTTGACTTTAGAACAAGTTGAAGAAATGTACAGAGAAGTTCCAAGCGCTTGGAAATCTTCAAGCTTTGTTCCATCTAAGCATGCTTTCAGAAACGAAGTCGAAGGTATCGAATCTCTTCCTTCCGACACCAAACAAGAAGGACTCTCAGAAGCAGAATCCGTTTAATTCTTCTATATATTATGAGGTAGTGATCTTGATTGTATTTAATAAACAGGAGTTTATAATTTCGTAACCATTGGTTATTGGTTGTAAGAAGTCACAGAAGAGGCCCGAACAAAAAGGTCATTGAAAAAAGTCTATGTTAGGGGAGGTAAGTGAAAACGGCGTTGTATGAAGGGCATATAAGGCTTTATTTTCCTCAGATCATTCCCCAGAACATTCCCACCGAATATATCCCAGAATAAAGTTTCAGTAGTACTTATCGCCAATAGTTTCTCTACTGAAAGTTCTTTCCACAATTCAGATAAAATCTCTTTAGTCTCTCTTATTGTCAGAAATACACATACTCTGATACAACACTAGAACACAAAACTTGAACATGACATATAACGATTTTTAACGGTCTAGACTCTTGTGACAACAATTAGGCTGGGTCAAAAGGTCACGTAAGAACTGCATGCCCGGGTAGATAAAAATATCTCCCACCAGTCGTTCGTACATTAGAAATGCAATAGGTCGGTAGTACAAGTGTACCCCGGCTAATGATGCAGTTATTTGCTAAATATAGAAATAAAGAGCTCAAACAGTATTTACAATTGAATTAGAACAATATACGTTCCTGAAACAGCCTTTAGCTTCGGGCTCCTGAAACAGCCCTTATCTTCGGGCTCAAGCGGTTCCAATCTCTAATGGCTTGGATCCACTTATTCATCTACATGTGTGGCTTAGAGGTACAATGTGAAGAGATCGGCCGCCCCTGCTTGCAGTGTGTGGCGTGCTGCGAGCATAGTAATAGGAGACGGCCCGATCCTCCAATCCACCAAGGTACAGTATTTTCGGGATGAACACTGAACCTTCGTTATCCGAATGTCGCAAATAATGTCTGATAGGTAAATTCATTTTTTTGGCTCCGCTCGGCTGCAAAAATGAGTATTTTACAATAGGTATGTCATTTATCTAAAATGATCATAGAAAAAGATGAGAATCCACTTGTGCAACTCAACAAGGAATATTCATATTAAGTGGATCAAGATTAAGATTACATAATTTATGTTAAAATTTTAAAGGAATAAATATAGTATATAGAGATACAGGTAGTATATTTGTTAAAAAAGAAAGTATAAATATAAAAGAATTAGGATCATTAGATAATGAAATAGAAGGAAGTAAAAATAACCAAATACATGAAATGATAGTAGGAGGACCTAAAATGTACGGATATAAATATTATGATATAAAGAATGAAATGAAAACTAATTTATATTGAAGGAATACCAAATTATGTGTTAGATTTTGAACAAATAGAGAAAACGATAAAGAATAAAGAAACTGTAACTCATAGTTATGAAATTCTTAAATTAATTGAAATTCGTACAATGAAAACAGATAAAAAAGTAAGACTCTCACCCTGCACCACCATTGGGGAAGGTGGGACTAGTATATAATATAAACTGGTTAACCAATGTACATCCCGACCGGCGTGTAATGTGTGTAATAGACCTTGCATATTGTGTGATTCAATAACTTACGTTTATCTATCTACGAAAGCCTGGAGATAAGAAATTTTATCTCTTCCCCCTTCATGATCTCTATCACCTCGCCAAACTTCAAAAGCTGGGCCTGGTACACGTCGTACCCGTCCAACAATGCATTCTCCAATTCCTTAGCTTCTAGGGCCACTTTGCTATCAATGATATCTACAAATACCACTGGAACCCTCACTGCTGACTGCTCTGCCACCACGTACGAAGCACACACCTCGTAGCCGTGGACCAGTTTCCCCTGAACCCCGCCAACAAACACATTCCCCTTCTTCTCTGCGATCTACTTGTTGAAATCAGTTTGTCCTTCCCGGACCTTTGATGGTTTTTCAATGCTCAAAGATCCCTGGGGATCTTGTTCGGTGATCGTCAAAATAGCAAGACCTGTAAAATCATCAGAAAGGTAGCCCATTTTTTATCCTGTTTTTCTCTTTTATCTTGAAGCTACTTAGGCTATTTATTGGAAAAATATATCCAAATACAAAACACACTATTTGTTTTGGAAGCTTAATTTTCGAGGCATGCTAATCAGGCATTTGGGGTTACGAACACTGTCATCACTACCCCCTACGGCTCCAATAACCTATACGTAAAGATGGTCGATGCGCAAACCTTGTGATATTCCATGGCTGGTTTGAAGCTGATTTTGGTCTGGTATCTTTAATTACCCTAAAGCACTGAAGGCTTCGAAGTCTCTGATGACTTCATGTCTATTTTGTCTCCTTGAACCACGTCCAAATTCGCGTCCAGCTGATATTTCCGATCAGATATTATTACACAGATAAGCCATATCGCATTTTGTTTTGTTTCCGGCGCGACAATTTTTTTTTCTACCACGAATATCGCTCTAGCTCTAGTGCGATATTGATTTATTTATTCTGTTCGAGACTTTGAAACTTTGTTAGAGTCTTTTTTATATACAATACACGACTTCTTTATATAAATACTAACGACATTTTCAATTTTTATGACTGTCATTGGAAATTTATCTCTATGATATTGAGTCATTCGGTGTGAGTTATTGTTCTATTCTCTAAACGATTTTGAAATCTGAGAGGAGTGAAATTGAAATCTCAAGAGTTGCGACATTCAGATAACGAAGGTGCGGTGTTCATCCCGAAAACACTGTAGCAGAAATGAAACTCCACCGACTGCATATCAGATTAATGAAATAAATCCGTGACACATTGTATAGTCGGTCCTGCCCGAAGATCTCCGCTGCTTGCAGAGGCTCAAACCCATTTGTACCGGAATTCAATAATGTCTAAAAGAGCGAAAACCACAGAGCTACATGGCATAATTCATTCAAAAACCATGGGAAATTAATACCAAATTTGCCCAGCAATTAAATCTATTTCCATCAACAGGTTCTTTTTTACCTAAGCTTTTATGGCAGCACAATGAGCACCAAAAAAAAAAGTCTTCTCTTGGACCTTTAGAGAAGTGCACCGAACCTTAGATCACGCAAATTTACGTCAGATGTAACATACGAGACAGGGGTGAAAAGATCCTTAATCGGACTCATTTGCTGCTCATGAGCACTGAATTTTCTTTCCCCAGTGTGGGGAGAATATTATCCAATTAGGATGTAACCTAAAAATAGAATGAGACTATATACAAGGTAACATGTATAGAATGGATTCAATTGTTTCCAAGCAATATTGCTTTCGGCCTGGATTCGATAATCTGGACTTAGCCACTATCTGATTAATTCTTGATGAACAATGCTACATTAAAGACTACATGATTTTATTATAAAAGGTTCTACAAATCACTGTTTCATCGTTTTATCTTTACTTTTAGCAACTACTACAATTAGGAATATGATTTTTGTCAGCACGGCTCAAAATAAAAAATGTCTTGCTACCATTTCAATGGCTGCTTTGTTAGGCTCTGCTAATGCTGCTAACTTGGTATCTTGTGTGGTCGATGGGGTTGAAGTCTCAACCACCGACTTAGACCACGGAATCTGTAGATTCAAATTACCTGATGATACTGACCCATCTTTTGAGTACAGGAACACCACCAATTTTGATGCTAAGTTCTATTATGCTACTCTTGGTGATAAGATCTATTATACCGATATTAGGAAAGGTGGTAACATGATTCCAATTCCAGCCAAAGATTTGTACAACTCTAAAGAAGAGGTTGTCATTTATTCTGTTGACAGAAACAACAACTTAGGTGACAGAAGATCAAAAGACTACGATTCAGATTCTGATGTCGAAGATTACTTCACTGATAACGACCCAGATGAGAGTGATGATGATAAAGGGTCCTTGAGTACCAAGAAAAGATCTCTTCGCAAGAGAAGCAAGAGAGATGTTGATACTGATAAGGAAAGTGATAAGGAAAGTGATAAGGACAGTGAGTCTGACAGTGATTCTGATAAAGAATCCTTGAGTATCAAGAAGAAATCTCTTCGTAAGAGAAGCAAGAGAAGCAAGAGAGGTGTTGATACTGATAAGGACAGTGATACTGACACTGACGATAACAAGGATGTTGACACTGACAAGGACAGTGATACTGACGCTGACGATGTCAAAGATGTTGACACTGACAAAGACAGTGATTCTGACAAGGATGTTGATGCCGATAAAGACAGTGATTCTGAAAGTGATTCTGATAAAGAATCCTTGAGTGTCAAGAAGAAATCTCTTCGCAAGAGAAGCAAGAGAAGTAAGAGAGATGTTGATACTGACAAGGACAGTGGTTCTGACACTGACGATGACAAGGCTGTTGACACCGATAAGGACAGTGATTCTGACAAGGATGTTGATACCGATAAGGACACTGATTCTGAAAGTGATTCTGATAAAGAATCCTTGACTATCAAGAAGAAATCTCTTCGTAAAAGAAGCAAGAGAAGCAAGAGAGGTGTTGATACTGATAAGGACAGTGATACTGACGCTGACGATAACAAGGATGTTGATACTGACAAGGACAGTGGTTCTGACAGTGACGATGACAAGGCTGTTGACACCGATAAGGACAGTGATTCTGAAAGTGATTCTGATAAAGAATCCTTGAGTATCAAGAAGAAATCTCTTCGCAAGAGAAGCAAGAGAAGTAAGAGAGATGTTGATACTGACAAGGACAGTGGTTCTGACACTGACGATGACAAGGCTGTTGACACCGATAAGGACAGTGATTCTGACAAGGATGTTGATACCGATAAGGACACTGATTCTGACAGTGATTCTGATAAAGAATCCTTGAGTATCAAGAAGAAGTCTCTCCGTAAGAGAAGCAAGAGAAGCAAGAGAGATATTGATACTGACAGTGATGCTGACAGTGACGATGACAAGGAAAGTGACAAGGAAAGTGACAAGGACAGTGACTCTGACAGTGATTCTGACAGCGATTCTGATAAAGAATCCCTGAGTATCAAGAAGAAATCTCTCCGTAAGAGAAGCAAGAGAAGCAAGAGAGATGTTGATACTGACAGTGACGATGACAACGATCAAGACCATGATGACTACAACAACGACAGAGACAGTTTCGATGACTTTATAGGTGACCTTAAAAAGCAGCAAGGTAAGGAATACGCCAAAAATCTCTTCTACGTTGTGTCATCAAACGCTGATTCTAGTGCAAGTGACAAACCTGTTTCTGCAACTTCTTCATATGCTGATAGTGCAGCCCCAAGAAGTACTACTCTCGCCCTTAGAGAAGGTGACAGTAGCTCCAAAGAAGCCGCAACTACATCAGGATCAGACTCATCGTCTACTGCCGAACCATCATCGTCTTCTGCCGAACCATCATCGTCTTCTGCCGAACCATCATCGTCTACTGCCGAGTCGTCATCTTCTACTGCCGACTCATCATCTTCTGCTGCCGTGTCATCGTCAGAAGATCTTGCTCCCAATTACCGTGTCTCATATCCAGCCCTTGCATTAGTTGCAGTTGCCGCTTTGATTTGATCTAGTCCGTTTTGTGTTTTTTGAGTTTCGTTTATGTTTTAAATATATGTTTTCAAATTATTTTAGGAGCTATACTATTGAAGTCAAAGGGGCTTAAACTTTACTCTAAGTTTTAAGGGGGCTACAGGTCCTCCAGGTGTAAGTTTTTCGTTCCAGGTTTCATCCCATTGCAATTTGTATTCTTTTATCAATAGACTGATACATTGTCTCATTTCATTAAGAGCAAACTTCTCTCCCAAACATGCTCTCTTACGACCGTGAAATGCAGGTAACGTTGCATTACTTTTTGCTTTCAAATAAGCAAGATCCACCGACTCTAATGTTTCTCCCCATCTCTCCGGTTTGAAAGTATCAGCATCTTCCCACACTGTCCTATCCCTTCCTGTAGCGAAATTATTGTAGCCAACATAGACCCCTTTGGGAATTTTGATAACATCTCCCAAGATAACTTGCCTGGTGGTACATCGGTTTATAATCTGACCCAATGGAGGATACATTCGAAGAGTTTCGTAGATAATCGAATTGAGATAGGCTCTTCCAACATCGGGATCACTATTAAGCATTGAATCTCTCAATTTATCTTGTATAACAGGGTATTTGGCCAAAACATACAATAAAGAAGTTAACAACAACAGGGGATTCTCGTGTCCTGCTATCATCACAATCATTGCATTGTCTTGAAATTGTTTCTCGGTCAACTTGCCTTCCTTCAATGCTTTGAGCAAAGCCGAAGTAACATTTTCACCATCGGTGTCTGAGCGTTTGACAAGGTTGCAAAAATAATTCCTAAATTCCAACACAGCCTTTCTAGCTCTTTGTCTACTTGGTATTGGGAAGCTGTCCAATTTAGGAAAGTTTAGAAATAACGGTTTAAATATCTGGCTTTTGACATACTTAAGATTCTGGCTTATGATTGGGTTTGCAGTTTGAAACAATTGGAAATCAAGTCCCAAATACGATTCACCAATGTTCTGCAAAGTGAAACGCTGAACGGAGTCATTGACATCAATACCCTTTATTCCTTCAGTTAGGCTCTTTCTGATAAAGTATATGAGTGCTTCGGAGTTCTTCTTTACCGGGTCCAAATTTGGGAACTGAATTGGTC
Source organism: Yamadazyma dendronema (assembly GCA_030572355.1). Classification (NCBI taxonomy): domain Eukaryota; kingdom Fungi; phylum Ascomycota; class Pichiomycetes; order Serinales; family Debaryomycetaceae; genus Yamadazyma; species Yamadazyma dendronema. The sequence continues at coordinate 760,944 of JAJLZP010000005.1, forward strand.
TTGTCAAAACATCCCTATATAACTTCCAAGTATCACCACGTGCACTGATAATGTTGTCACCAGTATATGTAGCCAATATTGAGTTAGGGGTTTTTATTTGATTCCCGCTCTTTGTAAAAGCAACCTCGTTTTTAAAAATATGTTGTAGAAGCTTTGGTTTGGAAACGAGAATGTTCCATCGAGAAGCAAAGTATATTTTCACAGCTCCATATTTTTCGAGCTTATCTCTCAAATACATGTTGAAAATATCTCTTTGATCAAGGTTGGTATAAGTCCCCAAAAAGGAAACGAAAAAAGGAATAGTAGGAATATTTGTTGGGTAGTCCCGGGGAGGGACTACCACTGGTAAAACAAATTTAATGAAAACCAAGGAGATAAAAGAAAATGTAAACCAAAGAAATTCGGTCATTAGGATGATGAATAAAATAAATGATGTTTAGTTAAGCGGCTCAATTTAATTTGTACGAGAATTCGACATTTTATTCTGCTGAAGGCGGTTGCAAAAATTACTTCATCTTGGAAAAGTCCTGCATATGCAACAAAATATGTATACGCAATTTCTAACTTTTCTTATACTGCTAAACCAGGAAACAATAAAATCACAATATATAAAGGATAAAGCCAGGTAGTATGATAATAGGTACTTAAACACAAGATACAACGATGCCATTACCAATTCTCGACAGTTCCACAAGTTCGTTAACCTTGAGTGAATATACACCTAGGGAAGAGAACCCAACCTTCTTCGAGAGCGTGAACATGGTATATTTCAGAGATTTGCAATACAATTATATCAACAAAACAGTGTATAGAGGTGAATCTGAGATTAATGTTAATGCTCTACTCCCAGCTGTTTCCTTACTTTCTCCCAGTGAATCTCCGTTCATGTATTTGAACAATTCCCAAGTGAGCGAGACTCCCTTGTTAGTTTGGGAACAAAACAGAGAAGGGGGAGTGATTGGTGTTGTTACACGGGTTATTGAAGTAAATGGATTCCATAAATGGTTTGTCAGTTTAATGTTGAGAAATACCAAAATTACATACCCCTTGGCCACATATCCAAAATACAATAGCTATACCGATAAAATTGTTGATTTGTTTGTTAAGACACTTAAGAACACAACCAACAAAGATAAATGGTTGGACAAGGGGGAAGAATTTTTCAAGGACAGGGTAAGATTTTTCACTTCAAGAGGAAGCAAAATTGAAGCTATCTTGCCCGCCTTTCCCTGTAAGTCCTCAAACCTTGACAAGGTTGCTAATCCAGCCCCAGACAAGGGAGAAATGATCGCTTTGAAAACCTTGTGTGACTTTGCTACCCAAGTCAAAAAAATATATCCACCTGGAATGGTCATTTGGATTGTTAGCGACGGTCATGTGTTTAGTGACTGTATTGGAGTCAATGATGATGTAGTGAACTTCTATGGGGAACAATTAAAATCACTATATCAAGAAGTGAATAAGACTGATGAAGAACTCATTAAATTCTGCTCTTTGATTGACTTATTTGACTTGGAAGCCAATCCAATTGATCAGACGGAATTGAGTGCTACCGAATTGGATCACCATATTCATACGTCTATAGATCCTTTATCTGAAAATTGCAGAAAGATTTTGATGAAGGGTTGTGATACTGATTGTGGTCAATTGAGAATTGACATTGAAACACCAAACCATCCCAGATTATATTTGTTCAGAGGTTTTTCCAAATTCATGGAGGAAGATTTGAGAAAACACCCTTCTGTATCTTCTGTTTCCAAGAAACAGAGGAAAAAAATTCTTTCTAGAGTTGCTTTTGAAATGATCAAGAGAAACGATGCTTATTCCAACTTGGTAGAATTGGTCTTTCCAATGCACTTGAGATTTTCCATCCACGCTCACAACAATGCTGGGCCAAAGTATGGTATCAAGTTATTGAGCAATGATCATTGTAGAGTGATCAAGTCATTGGATGAAACACTGCAACCCAATTATGAGGATCTTTTACATATCCCAACTCCATGGCACAATACCATGGTAAGAGTTGATGGTGATCCAATGAACTATATCACTCGTTCCAAAGTGATCAAAGAGGGCATTGACTCCGGAGCTTTTAAAGGTGAATGGAATCACCATAGCAAATGCTACTATTTAGCACCCATCGGTAATTGAATGAATTGGGTGAATTGTTTTTTATATTATGTTTTGTCTTAATTAATATGATTGTTTAGGGTATATATTCCCTGCATATAAGCATGGTTGCAAAATTTAACGTATTTTTTATATTATCTCCTGTCTATAATAAAATTAAATTTGATTATCAAGATTGTGAAGTCAAATTTATTTGTTTACAGCAACAGGTTTCGATTGTTAATTTTTGACGTAGAGATATTCGATCGGGTTAGCTATGGAATATTTTTTAACTCAATTATTGTTCCAATCGAGATCCACCAGAGAGCTACACATGAGATGGTATACATTGAAGTAGCAATCGAGCGGTTGGTATTGTTGTGTCACCTGCTTGGAGTTAAAGTGCAACATGCATACCCCTCGTAATCGTGCTAGTACTTACAAAAGCCAGTCGTTTATTAACCCTTATTGGCATTTGTGATGTTATTAATTGAGGTATAACTTATGCAAAATCAGAAAGTGCTATAGAAGGGAGAGAAAGAGAAGCTCTACATTGCGGGCCATGGAATGGAATGCCTAATAAGAAATTGCAAGATGACAGCAAGGATCTGAAACTCCACTAAATCATAGACTAATATAATCACAGTCTAGTAACCTTATTTCTATTACGTGCATTTTGGGTGGGTTAAAGGATTTACGATGGAGTATTTTTCGTTGCGTTATTTTTCAATAATAGAATAATTCAAACCCTAAGGGGATGAAGTTGCACTGCTTCAGAAAAAAAATAAGGAGTGGTGTGAATATTAGTTACTCCATTAAGAGACTTCTTCAATCAATTGGGAAAATCTTCACTAGGTGACTTAAAAGACAATATTAGTACGATGGCAATTTATTCAATTACATAGGTTACGTACTGAACATAAAGTGAGCCTTCATCGTCTTTAATGAATCTACCCTTTCCAATAAATCTTCTGGAGGTGACCCATTTGTATTCTTCTTCAACACTATCCGACAATTCAAATACTGGGCTGTTTTGGAGGTATATATCATCGAAATCAGCAACATTGGACTTTCCAGCACGGAATGCAGCCAATGCATCGCTTGGGACAACCAAACCGGGGTAATTCAAGAAAACACCAGAGCCATTTGGAGTTTTACCCGTCAAATCACAATCCAAAGTTTCGGTTTGATTAATGGTCAGGACGGAGATTTTGTCAGCACCAGTGATGCCGCTAACTTCGAATTTGTAACCAAATTTATTGTCAACTGATTTGATCTCTCCGTCCACAAGAGTAGCATAGAGAATAGCCTTGTTTTTGTTGCTTAAAGCAGGGTTGAATTGACCTGCTTTGACGGTAGTAATAAACACAGGGATAATTTCTGGAACTTTTGGTAATTGAGCTGGGAATACTGCTGGAAATTTACTCATATTGGTTACGGCTTTAATAAGGGAATTGTCACCAATTTATAACGCAATTGCGGCTCCTACAATTACTAAGCGGGCAGCCGCGCACTCCCGGGTATCCATCAACTGAGGTTTCAAGGAGTATAATTCCCAGAGCTTAACATGTGTAAAAACTCTGGTCAACCAAGATTGCATGCTAAGTTTAACAACTTGATTGAAATCAAAAGACTGTAAGCTCATACAGAAAGACCCAATCAAAAAGGGTTTGATTTATTTAAATGAGCTTTATTGGAAAGGTCTGGAGGCAGTGGCTGCAAAAAAATTAACATTAACAGAAACTTTAAGAGTCGAAAGTGAATTGGTCCGTTTAAAGAGAGAGGAACAAGAGAGACGATAGGCGACGTGCTACTGATAGTGGAGTGTACGATGATGTCTCCTTGGAACCGTTATATATGGAAGAACAGCTAAATGCTTGAGGTATAATGAGCAAAATTCACGTCCAATTAATATAACCACTTTTATCATATCGTGATGATTTAGTGCGGATGTATTCTACAGCCTATTACATAGCCTGTATGAAAGGAAAGAGATTTTATTGCTTATAGCTGACATCGTAGGTCTATTATTTGTGGGCTTAGGGGTGTTTGAGTTTGAGAGTGATGTGGTATTTTTGGGACAAAGGATGCTTCGTAATGAGTCTGTTTGAGTCGTTTGTTGTATTTTTTTCCGGACAAGTGACATAGATTGTTTTCCTCCTGTTAAATATGGAATCGGTGAATTTTGCAGATTTTGCTCGTTCTAGCCGCATTTAAAGTACATCGTATTAACTTTGGGTCTGGCCACTTCTTTGCATCAACTGCAATTTCCCAAATGACAGTAAATTAGAAGGTAATCAAATTCGTTGATCAGCGGTGATCCAATACCCTCATACCTGTAGAAAACCAATTTCTTTATTTCATCTCTTCTAATGTGACGGCGTCTCTGGTGCTACCGTGCTTCTGCTACTGAGTTGCAACCTGGGACCCACACGCCCTGTCAATTATCCAAAAAGGGATGCGCGATTCTGGGGCCTTTATCTTATCATCATTCACAGACACAGTTAAGCCTGCTCTTTTATTAAATTTATTACATCTAATTTACACAAAGAACAGTTTGCTACATTATAAATTTTTCTAATTCACAATATGGGGATTTCCAATGTTTTAACGTATGTAAATTGAACTCATACCATCAATTTTCTCTTTTTCCTATCGAATTCAACCTATACAACGATGGCTAATTAACTATCCCCTACTAACAATAATTAAAGAACGTTGGTTGCCAATGTTTACCCAATTATCGCCTCATACAAGGCCTTCAAGGACTATACTGAAGCCAGCAAGAAATTTGATCAATCGAACTTGAACATTGGGGGTTTTAATGTACCAATCAATACGCTATTTAAGAAGGCCACTGGTGACCACAATGAAGCAATTCCTAATGAAGCTGCGATTTTGATTTATCAAACCAATTATTTACAGAAATGGTTTGTGTATTGGATTGTTCATACTACATTTGAGTTGCTTTCGTCGGGATTGTTCCTCAAATATGTCGTTCCTTTCTACTCATTATTTAAACTTGCCATCTCATTGTGGTTAGTATCCCCAATGTTACAATTAAATACAGTTTCAAATTATGACTCAAGAGCTGATATGGATGATTTTTTTACCAAAGGCTGTGGTTTTTGTTTCAAGAGATTTATTTCTAGGATTTTAGAAGAAGAAGTTGATTTTATGGATGAACTCTCTTTGGATCCTAGTAGGTTCCAGAAAAGTGCTTCCATTCTCATTAACAAAGCCCTTCAATTCATTAGACCTTTCCTTGGCGACCTGGCTAAGTCAACCAATTCCAGTTCTACGGGGGGAGCCCTGACGGGTTTTGGTTTTGATTTGAGTAGTGCTGGCTTCATGAATTATTTTTCTAATTCTGCCCCTTCTACTCCTGAAAAGAAGGAACCAACTGCAGCTCCTAATGATTCTTCTACAAGACTCTCTAGCGTAAACAATTCTGGTACTGCTGGTGTAGCCGATGATGCAGATGATTATGATGTGATAGATAATCCTGTTGACGTTTCTGTATCCAGTGCTGATATTAGCTCTGGATCTCAAAATGAGTCCACTGTTAAGAAGAGAGGATGGTTCTGGTAAGCCGAGAAGGTTCTGATGGTTTGGTATTTTATGGGTCTAGGTTACGGGTTTACTTATATATGAAGTTTGTTATTTTGTTATAGTTCCGATTACGGTTAATGATATATTCGTTTGTTAGAAAGATCTATTGATGTCGTAAATTATTATATACAAGTAGGCTAATGACCCAAGAATTGGTTAACTAAATCCCTTTCACTTTGTTGAGCCACTTTTTCATTATAAGACTTCATCTTTTGCTCAGAAGTTTGTTTGAAACTCTTGGTGATGAATTTATTTGGTAAAATAGGTTTCTCATATAACCCATCAAATGCTTCAGAAGGTTTATTTTCATCAGAGCCCAAACCAGTCTTTGATTCAATAACCTTACTTTGATTTTCAACATTATATTGGAAATCAGCAGCCTCTGGAGGTAACTCTGGCCAGATGAATGGTTCCTCCATATCAATGGTCATTTTCTTGTATTGAGGACCTCTATATCTGGCCATGTCATTCATCCCTCTTTCGAATTTAGCATGTAATAATTGAACCGTTACATTCAAAGCTCTTAAACCATAAACGTGCCATAAGTAATCTCTCAAATCCAACTTGTTGAAATTTCTTGGAACTAAGAATTTAGCTTGATATGGAGTATGTTTAGCATTTGGTCTTAATAATGCAATACGAGCTTTTGGTAAGTATATTTGATTTTCACCAACTCTGAAATGTGGTCTACCTTCTGCAACTTCTTCTGCATATCTTTCCAAATTTCTTCTAGCAATATTATCACTGTGAGATCTGAATTTAATTGGAACTGGTTTCCCCTGTTTCATATATAGTTTTCTAATTTCTTCTGCTGGAAATATGGAATCAGTTACAGTTTGAGATAATAATGGTGCTCTTTCCTTTCTGAACCCAAATTTGGGCTTGTCAAGTACTACCTCATCGACATTAACTTGAGGATAGTTTCTATGATTGGCCTTGTATCTGAGAGTTCTTATAGATTGGATGGAATTCTTCCATATATCTCCAAACACTTGCCTATTCATTCCTCTTGTCTGAAAATTTTCACTATCGACTAAAACACTCGCACTGAGATTATGGAGATGAAAAATTTTCAACTTTTGTGTCACTCAGTGCCCACACCAAATGTGCCATAGTGAGAACGGTTCGCAGTGGGCGCGCAGTTTTTTGGTGTTGAAAACATTGAAGGTGAATTTTCATTACTAACGTTGGTCATTAATCATCATGTCTGAACACGAAGTAGCAGAAGATCAATATGCATACGATGACGTGGAGGATCAGAGTATTACACCTGAAGATTGTTGGTTGGTGATTTCTTCGTTTTTCCAGGAAAAAGGGTTGGTGTCTCAACAATTAGATTCTTTTGATGAATTTATTGAAACCACTATTCAAGAATTAGTTTGGGAAGACAGCCACTTGGTTTTGGACCAACCAGCCCAACATACTTCAGAAGATGATTTTGAGAATAGAAGATATGAAATTTCTTTTGGTAAGATTTATATTTCTAAACCTACTCAAACAGAAGGTGATGGTACCACTCATCCAATGTTCCCTCAAGAGGCAAGATTACGTAATTTGACCTATTCTTCTCCTTTGTATGTTGATATGACCAAACGTGTATTCAAATCTGATGACAATAACCGGGTGAATAATGAATTAGAATGGATTGAAGAACCAGTGGATGGAGATGCTTTGGATACCAAGGTTTATTTGGGTAAAGTTCCAATTATGTTAAGATCTAAATTTTGTATGTTGAGAGACTTGGCTGAACATGAATTCTATGAATTAAAAGAATGTCCTTATGATATGGGTGGTTATTTCGTTATTAATGGGTCTGAAAAGGTTTTGATTGCTCAAGAAAGAAGTGCCGCTAATATCGTTCAAGTTTTCAAGAAGGCAGCTCCATCTCCAATTTCTCATATTGCCGAAATTAGATCTGCTTTGGAAAAGGGTTCCAGATTAATTTCCTCTTTACAAATCAAATTATATGGTAGAGATGATAAAGGTGCAAGTGGTAGAACTATCAAGGCCACTTTACCTTATATCAAAGAAGATATTCCAATTGTTATTGTTTTCAGAGCTTTGGGTATTGTGCCAGATGGTGATATCTTGGAACATATATGTTATGATGCAAATGATTGGCAAATGTTGGAAATGTTGAAACCTTGTGTTGAAGAAGGTTTCGTCATTCAAGAACAAGAAGTTGCCCTTGATTTTATCGGTAGAAGAGGTGTCTTGGGTATCAGAAGAGAAAAGCGTATCCAATATGCTAAGGACATTTTACAGAAAGAGTTGTTACCTAATATCACTCAAGAAGAAGGTTTCGCCACCAGAAAGGCTTTCTTCTTAGGTTACATGGTCAACAGATTATTACTATGTGCATTGGAAAGAAAAGAACCTGATGACAGAGATCATTTCGGTAAGAAGAGATTGGATTTGGCAGGTCCTTTATTGGCCAACTTATTCCGTATTTTGTTCAGAAAATTAACCAGAGACATTTACAACTATATGCAAAGATGTGTTGAAAATGATAAGGAATTTAATTTAACATTAGCTGTTAAATCTCAAACTATTACCGATGGTTTACGTTATTCTTTGGCTACCGGAAACTGGGGTGAACAGAAGAAGGCCATGAGTTCAAGAGCTGGTGTTTCTCAAGTCTTGAACAGATATACTTATTCTTCCACCTTATCACATTTAAGAAGAACTAATACACCAATCGGTCGGGATGGTAAGTTAGCCAAGCCAAGACAATTGCATAATACTCATTGGGGTCTTGTTTGTCCTGCTGAGACTCCTGAAGGTCAAGCGTGTGGTTTGGTTAAAAATCTTTCCTTGATGTCTTGTATTTCAGTCGGTACGTCCTCAGAGCCTATTTTGGTTTTCTTGGAAGAATGGGGTTTGGAACCTTTGGAGGACTACTCTCCATCTACTTCCCCAGATTCGACTAGAGTTTTCGTGAATGGTGTTTGGGTGGGTACTCATAGAGATCCAGCTTCATTGGTCGACACTATTCGTAGTTTAAGAAGAAAAGGTGATATCTCTCCCGAAGTTTCTATCATTAGGGATATTAGAGAAAAAGAATTCAAGATCTTTACTGATGCTGGCCGTGTTTACCGTCCATTATTTGTTGTTGATGATAACCCATATAGTGAAACTAAAGGTGACTTAGTCTTGAATAAGGATCATATCAAGAAATTAATAGATTCCGAATATGATGACTTTAGTTATGATGATGAACAAGAAGCATATGGCTGGTCTTCATTGGTAAGAGATGGTGTTATAGAATATGTTGATGCTGAAGAAGAAGAGACCATCATGATTGCCATGACTCCTGAAGATTTGGAAGCCAGTAAAAGTACCTTGAGTGAAACTCAACAAAAGTCCTTACAAATGGAAGAACAAGAGAAGGACCCTGCCAAGAGAATCAAACCAACATTCTCTGGTAGCTTACACACATTCACTCATTGTGAAATCCATCCTTCAATGATTTTGGGTGTGGCTGCTTCTATTATTCCATTTCCAGATCATAATCAATCTCCTCGTAATACTTATCAATCAGCTATGGGTAAGCAAGCTATGGGTGTTTTCTTGACCAATTATTCTGTCAGAATGGATACCATGGCAAATATTTTGTACTATCCTCAAAAGCCTTTGGCTACCACAAGATCAATGGAATACCTTAAGTTCCGTGAATTGCCTGCTGGACAGAATGCTATCGTCGCTATTGCGTGTTACTCTGGTTATAACCAAGAAGATTCTATGATTATGAATCAATCTTCTATTGATAGAGGATTATTTAGATCATTATTCTTCAGATCTTACATGGATTTAGAAAAGAGACAAGGTATGAAAGCTTTGGAAACTTTCGAAAAGCCTTCAAGATCTGACACTTTAAGATTGAAGCACGGTACATATGAGAAGTTGGATGATGATGGATTGATTACTCCCGGTGTCAGAGTAAGTGGTGAGGATATCATCATCGGTAAGACGACTCCAATTCCACCGGATGCGGAAGAATTAGGTCAAAGAACTCAATACCATACCAAGAGGGATGCTTCGACGCCTTTAAGAAGTACAGAGTCAGGTATTGTCGATCAAGTCTTACTTACCACTAACGGTGATGGAGCCAAGTTCGTTAAGGTTAGGATGAGAACTACCAAGATCCCTCAAATTGGTGATAAGTTTGCCTCTAGACATGGACAAAAGGGTACTATTGGTGTTACTTACAGACATGAAGATATGCCTTTTACTTCCCAAGGTGTTGTTCCCGACCTTATTATTAATCCACATGCTATCCCATCTCGTATGACGGTTGCACATTTAATCGAATGTTTGCTTTCTAAGGTCTCATCTTTATCTGGTTTGGAAGGTGATGCCTCTCCATTTACGGATGTTACTGCAGAAGAAGTCTCCAAATTATTGAGAGAACATGGATATCAATCGAGAGGTTTCGAAGTGATGTATAATGGTCATACCGGTAAAAAATTGATGGCACAAATTTTCTTCGGTCCTACATACTATCAAAGATTGAGACATATGGTTGATGATAAGATTCATGCAAGAGCTAGAGGTCCAGTACAAGTGTTAACTAGACAACCAGTGGAAGGTAGATCAAGAGATGGTGGTTTACGTTTCGGAGAAATGGAAAGAGATTGTATGATTGCTCATGGTGCCGCCGGTTTCTTGAAAGAAAGATTAATGGAAGCTTCTGATGCATTTAGAGTCCATGTTTGTGGTGTTTGTGGTTTAATGTCAGTTATCGCTAATCTTAAAAAGAATCAATTTGAATGTCGGTCATGTAAGAACAAGACTAACATCTATCAAATTCATATTCCTTATGCCGCCAAACTTTTGTTCCAAGAGTTAATGGCCATGAATATCTCTCCAAGAATGTATACTGAGAGATCCGGTGTATCGGTTCGTGTATAAGGATAGGAGAGTTAATCACTGAATTGTAAAAGGAAGTGGAAAATGCCTGTATAGTTTATTTGTATAACGAAAGAGTTTGTGTAATTAGAAAATCAAAAAGAATAATATAATAGCAATGAAAAAAATGGTTCTTATTAAGTTTCTATGTACATGATTGATATATTTATTGGCCCAAGAATTTTTCACGGAGTTCTGCTCTTTCCCTTTCGTTTCTTTCAAACTCAGCAAGCTTTTCTCTGACTTCTGGTGCCTCATCAGCAAATGCAATTAAATTCTCCTTGTAAGGATGCTCATCTCCATCGTATAACTTTAATCTGTCCATTCTGACGAGTCTTAATTTATTCTTTGGTATCATACCTTTGACGGCTCTTTTCAAAACTTCATTATACCCCTTGTTATCTATCATTCTTTGCATAGGGATCAAATTTAAAGAACCCGGACGAGTGGTATGGGACCAATATGTTTTGTCTTTGAGTTTGTTACCGGTTATTTTCAAGTGGGAACAATTAGTTACCACCACATAATCACCATGATCTCTATTGGCAGAGAAGGTTGGCTTGTGTTTTCCTTGCAAAGCAATTGCTATACTGGAGGCCAAACGACCCAACGTCCTGTGATCCTTGGCAACATCAACGTGGTGCCACACTCTTGTTAAAGCAACTGCTGAGTTACCTATTCTTTGAGACATTTCAATGATTCGGTGCTTATGGTTTTCTGGTTTCAAAAATTTTCACTTTTCGCATTGATAGGAAAACGTGCACCAACCACAAATATAACTAAGGTGATTATTTGGAAAATGATGGACAGACAATAGGGGAAAGTATATTGGAGGTAGTTGTTGGGAATGACAGAAGGTAAGCCCAAAAAAAACTCATACTACAAACTATGGAAAGGGAATCCGGATTAATTTATTCTATTTACCAGGATTTGCACGACAAATGGACAATTTGGGTGGATGATTGAGTTTCTTCCAAGCAAAAAATAGTTCAAAAGTTCTGTTTAATAATTTATCACGTTAATAAAGCTTCAGATAACTTTGAAGAATAATCATATATAGAAACTAAAGTGGTATCACAGTTAATAACCTGAGTTTCTGATAATTTTGCAACTTCAACCATCAGAAAGCGCGCGCGAATCACTTCTACTCGTTCACCTGAAAAACTGAAAAATTCATACCTAATTCAAGTATCAAGTCTCTAAAGATCTCCTCACCTTCAGAGATCGTCGATTCACCCATACTTCCAGTCCAATCATTGAATTTATCTTTGTTTTACACAGACTACTTACTTGAGTTCAAGTTTCATTGATTAATCGCATTCAACTTTCATAAAACATACGACTGAAAAAAACACTCACCAACTAGCATGTTCTTTCTAAAAGATTTATCCTTGAATTTGTCATTACACCCAAGTTTCTTTGGGCCTCAAATGGATCAGTACTTACGGGATAAGTTACTTAGTGACGTAGAAGGTACCTGTACGGGGCAGTTTGGATATATTGTGTGTGTCTTGGATTGTATGAATATAGATGTGGGTAAAGGTAGAATTGTACCAAGTTCTGGTATGGCTGAATTCGAAGTCAAGTATAGAGCTGTGGTATGGAAGCCATTCAAAGGAGAAGTTGTCGATGCGGTAGTGACTACTGTCAACAAGATGGGATTTTTTGCTGATGTTGGTCCTTTATCAGTATTTGTCAGTACTCATTTAATTCCTTCAGATATGCAATACAATCCGTCAGCAAATCCACCGGCTTATGTAAGTCAGGATGAAAATATTGAAAAGGGTTCGAAGGTGAGATTGAAAATTGTTGGTACCAGAACCGATGTTAATGAAATTTATGCCATTGGAAGTATAAAGGAAGATTACTTAGGTCCAAGTCCTATGTAAGTATACCAATAGTGGAGCAACTCCACTCAACCAAAAAGGAAAAAGGAAGAATATTCGGCTACTTTTATTCTGTATTATAATAGTTATTATGTATATTTCAATAATCTACAAGGAGAAAAATTTATGATATCTGATGCTATGAACTCTGATGCTATGAACTATTTTACATTTTCTTGATTCTTACCATTAGGTGTATCAAGACATATATCCCCTACTTTGTCATTTAGTGGAGTGATCGAGAATTCTGGTGCCGTTTCTAATTGAATACCTAACAAGCCCACAGTCTTCACTTTTTTGTTGGGTGGGGTGGCTAGTTCTTCTACATTACTAGGCGCTCCGTGTTTCTGGGTTATGTGTTTCTCTGGATCTGTCGGATTCGGTTGGTATTGACTTTGCACAGAATTAGAGGGACCATCTTTTGGGACTAGAAAGAGATACTGTGGCGTCTGTGAAAACCGATCTAGAAGCAACATGGCACATTGAGGAGTGATATCTCCAATGACTGCTTCTGACTGGGCCTGGTAAATGACTTCTTTCATGACACTAAACACGACTTCAATTCTTTGAAGATTGTTACTAACTGGAGTATCATGCACAATTTTAGGGACACGAGCAGACGCCAAAAAACTGGGTGCTGCCATAATAGTAAACGTTCCATCCAGCAGCTTTTGGTATTGGAAGTCGTAAAAATTCTCAACAAACCACTCTTTTGCTTTTATAGTATAATCAAACAAATGAAGGCATCGAGATTGATATTCTCCAAAAAGGCTGGCATAAGATCGGAGTTTCTGTAGGTCAGGTTCTTGCCCACTTGCTTTCAACTCTTGGAAGCTTTGCGTCAAGATGTGATAATCCTGGTCAACCCAATACTCATGAGGCGCTAACCGTCTACAAACAATATGAAGAAGATCCCTGCATTTAGTCTTTACAAGGAGTTCCCTTCTCAATGGGTGGCTCTGGATTGAAGAGTTGATATTGAATGAACGAGAGCTCCTTATTATTCCACCCCCTGGACTTGGTGTAACAGGAGCGCCATGTGTCCTCATACCATTCTCTGTATGATTGAAAGTTAGATCAGGATGGGCTGGTGGATTGTGATGTGTTCCCTGTGATACAACCGAGAGCAGAGGACGCTTGTTGGTTCCTTGCAGGTGTGGCCCCGTATGATTGCTCATATGATTGACTGTTGTACCAGGATCATGTTGGGCAACTGGATATAAACCCACAGGACTTGGATTGTGCCCCTGTCTATTAATGCTCTTACCGTTAACAGCAGTATTCCCTTGGTAAAGTTCATTATTTTCACTCTTTGCATCCCGGTGTACAACCCTACGTTGCTGTTGAAGCTCTTGGTGATTTTTGAATCTGTTACTTAACTCGACCATTTTCCTAAAATGGTCATCTTCAGGGCCCGCCACTGGGGTTCGATGGCTTTCGGGGCTCAAGTTAGGCGTTCTATGTTCCTCCTTATCTATACCAGGATCATCTATAGCAGCGCTTGTCCTCAGATCCTGAGAGTTGGAAACCCTTGTTTTCTCCTTGCCAATTGAAGAACCCGACTCTCTCGCTTTTATGGCTGAATATTCAGATATGGAAGCTGCCAGACCAGCTGGAGTTTTGTTCAGGTCACCTGAGTCTGGATTTGTGAGTGAGACCACAGTAGCAGGTTTGTCCTTTAATGAGTTTCCGGGTATTACAGGGTCCGTAGACTGAACCACAGACGTCTCCCCACCTGCAGAAACCACAGGAGTAGTGAAAGAAGCGGTGGAGGAAATAGGACCGACAAATGCCCCATCAGGTGATGATGTATTACCACTAGCGGCCGAGGCAACTGTAACAACACGTTCTGGTAGGACAGGAGACCGTTTTGCATTACTGTCATCGTGTATGACAGAAGGTGGGTGAGGTGAAGAACTTGGAATTGCTGCAGAGCTATCGGTTCCAGTCGCCATAGAAAGATCCGACTTTTCTAATTCTATATTTGTGACCACCGAAGGAGCAGGTGGAGAAGGTCTCAAGGGATACAGAGTAGTTTGGCTTTCTGGTACAACTTGATTCTGTCCATTCTGATATTGGTGTTGATCCATTACGTCCCACAGTCTATCATTGGCTTGAACAGGATACTCACCAGAAGCACTGGTGTCGTCCGGGAAGCCGACCCTTCTGAAACCTGTGTTACGATCCTGAATCTCAGAATGCGTTGGAGAATTGACAAGTCTATTGTCGTTACTGGCAGCCAAATTTTGTGTGGTAGTTGTCAGGACCACAGATGTAGAGTTGGAGGGGGAAGCGGTGACGCTCATCGATCTATCATTTGGGTTAAGAAGGGGCCCAGCCTTTGGCCTTTCGTATGTATCTCTATTGGTATGTGTAGTGCCAATGGCTCCATCCTGGGGAGATTGTGCACCATCCACAGCAGAACGATGAGGCACAATGCCACTACCAATATTAGGGTTAACCCCGGAATTTTCCCCCTTCCTGCTAGATGATGTTACAGTATAGGCGTTTTGGAAGCTTCGTCCTAAATGTGGACCTGTCTGGTGTTTTGGTACTTCTTGATGAGAACTTTTGGTCTGTGAATTGCTGCTAGCACTCGAATCATCAATGTTACCCAGTTGCAATTCTTGGATCGAATTCACTCCTTGTGGAGTATGTTGAGCTGAGATCTGGTGCTGAGCGATTCTCTCCTGTTCGCTAGCTGAGAAGTGTTTATTATTGGTAGTTCCCGAGACAACGTCATTAGCTGCAAGCAGATCAATATCTTGAACTTGAGAAGTCGACGGAGGGACATCGTTTTCGTGAGAATAAGAAGAAAATGGAATCGTGGAGGGGGCCAACCCATGTGAACGAGAGGAAGAGTCTGCATTTTCTGAAGGGATGCCAGGAGGCATTCTTCCTGTCACTACATGCTGATCCGATCCTCGAAGTTGAGGTGAGGCCGAGCCTGCGCTCTTTCTTGATGAACGAGTAGACAATGGGGCATCATCGTCATCATCATCATCATCGTCGCTCAAAATCCGGGGTCTGGCATTTGACATGGGTATATCATCATTCTCCTCTGAATATGGATTGAGTGTAGTCTCATTGGTTTTATTGATCTCGGTATAGTTGTTATTCCCATGGCCATTGATATTGGATATGTCCATTGTATCTGTGTCAATATCACGCTGAAGATTATCATACTCCTCCTCTTCATCTGAATCTATGACAATAATATCAACAGGAGTGTCATTTTTGTGGAATTTACTAAACCCATTGCTATGTGAGTCGTTCTCGTTAGCCTCTTCTTTGATAGAACTCCACTTTCCACCTTCACCAATAGATATGCTTTCCGTAAACGTGTCCGTCTCTTGTAAGACTTTTTCCATGAAACTGGAGATTCTCAAGTCGCTGAAGTGAAAAGTTCTCAGACATACGGGACACTTAGAGTCATTCAAATGCTTTTGGGCCTCGAGAAATGGTAGAGCGTCGAAGCAACCTATGTGATCACAGTTGAGTGACTTTATGGGAATTTTAATTCTTGCGTAAGTTAAGGGACATTTCAAGGAAACAGTCTCATTTCCCATAGCGATATCATCATCGGGCATTGTATTATCTCTAATTTTCTTTGACTCCTCATCATAATCTAAATGAGGTATATTTAGTCTTTCAAAAACTTCAGGTATTGTGAATTGCTTACACACTTTGACGACCCCGAAATACTTGTCAAAATTTTTGTCGAGGTAAATGAGTTTAACAGTGTTGTGGTTTGGTCTAACAAAGGAGGTAATATCACAAGGCCTTGCACTGTTTGGAACATTTTTCACTCCCTGTATACTAGGATCTCTGAAAAGAGTGTCGTTAACATATAATTGCATTTTGGCAGGATATACAACCACATGCAGTTCGGTACTTGAGCGAGTTGGTAAGGCACAAAACAAGTAAATCTTCAACGAAGAAGCTTCCAAGTCTGATAATTCAGAGTTCAGCAAAGAAAATTGAACGTACAAATCCTGACGAGATGCTTTTGACAGGTCGAATTTGACAACGCTAGAAATATCCTTAACGATTTCATAAAATGGGGACTCAAGGAATTTGGAGCTACCGGGATTTAGTGTGGATAAAGACGTGGTATGTATAGCAAGATTTGATGGATGCAGTCTATAATCCACTCCGTTCATACCGTTATGTGAACTATCAGTCATGTTGAGCAGATTACTGGAGGAAGAGTTTGAAGCTTCCTGCAAAGCAGATCTATAGTCAAGGGACCCATTAAGTAGAGCATGTCTGATGGAGGTGAAGGGAGGTAAATCTGACCGCCGAGCTACCATGACGAACAAAAGTTTCACTGCCATCAAAGAAGTTGGATCATTTCGTAGCGATAACGAATCAATAAAAATGGATATATTCTCAGTATATGCTTCTTTTCTTTTGCCATGTCTTGTTCCTAAAGACCGAGTCAACTCTTTCAACTGAGATAATTTAAAAGTCTTTATTTCACTCTTCATGTAGTTGACTTCATTAGGGGCCAACTCATGGACCTGGACCCCCGGATGCAGCATAAGAAGAGATGTAGATGTATAATTTCTATCTATCGCATTTTTTTTTTTTTTTCAAAATAAAATATATGCAGGAGAATAGTAAACCAGTTTATTAAAATTATGTCCTATATATAAGGGATGGTTACATTCTTTCAACAGGTGTTAATCCCAATAAAGTCATACCATTGTACAACACTTGTCTGGCAGATGCATATAACGCCAATCTAGCTACGGCCAATTCTTTTTCTTGTCCAGCAACCCATAACACATCGTAACAAGAAGAAACGAGGTGACTCAAGTTGAATAAGTAAGTAACTAAAGTTGAAGCTTCATGAGTCTTCAAAGCCTTCTTTAAGGTTTCTGGATATTGAGCAATGACTCTAATCAAATTGTTGGCACCTTCTTCAGTCAACAATTCATAATTAGCATTGAGTAAGTCTTCTTCAGTGAAATCAGTCTTTCTTTGAACTGACATTAATCTGGAATGAGCATATTGTAAGTAAGGACCAGTATCACCTTCAAAAGAGGTCATTCTATCCCATTTAAATTCATAATTGTTAATTCTCTTACTTTGGAAATCTTGAACCATGACTGCAGATATACCGACCAAGTCGGCAATTTCTTCTGGGTTTTCAATTTGAGCATATTTGGTCTCATTCTTCTTCATCACCTCATGCATCTTGTCCTTGGTTTCTTCCAAAATATCATTCAAGAATACAACAGTACCCTTTCTAGTAGACATTCCCAACACCATACCGAAGTTGACGTGCTGTAAGTCTTTAGACCATTCGAAACCCATTTGTTTCAAGATTTCAAAGAATTGAGCAACATGTAAATCTTGTTGACAAGCAATAACGTAAATCATCTTATCGAATTTGTAAGTATCATAACGTTTAATGGCTTCACCAACGTCACGAGTCAAGTAAATGGAAGTACCATCTGATTTTTGAATCAAACATTTACCTAATTTCTTGTTGTATTTGCTCAAGTCAATTAATTTGGCACCTCTATCTTCGTATAATAAATCTCTACCTTCAAAAATTTCGGAGACCCTCTTGATAGTGTCTTTGGATACTTGGGATTCACCCGAGTAAACATCGAACTTAATGTTCAATCTATCGTAAGTATTGATGTATCTTTCAATGGATAATTCTCTGAATCTCTTCCATAACTTGATAGAATCAGGATCATCGTCTTCCAACTTTCTGAAAAATTGTCTAGCTTGGTCGTTTATGGCAGAATCATCACCTTCTTCTTTGATATCGTTGTTGATCTTGACGTAAACTTCAAATAAATGGTTGATAGCATCTTTAGCTAACTCTTCTTCAGAACCATATTTTTCGAAACCAACAGCTAAAACACCAAATTGTTTTCCCCAATCACCCAAGTAGTTAATTCTGGTGACATCCCAACCGAATTTTTCATACAAGTTGGAAAGGAAACCTCCAATAATAGTGGATCTTAAATGACCAGCATGGAAAGGTTTAGCGATGTTTGGAGAAGAGAATTCAATGACAAGCTTCTTTCCCAATCCAACAGGCAAAGAACCGTAGTCAGTCTTTCTTTGCAAAGTATCCTTAATGATCAAGTTATACAATAATTTGGTGTCGAAGAAGAATTGTAAGAAAGGACCTTCAGCCTTGATTTCTTTCAAGTACTTTCCTTTATTGAAAGCAGCAGCCCATTCAGCGGCCTTTTCCTTTGGGTTGATCCCCTTCAATCTCAATCTTGGAACTGGAATAATCAAATCACCTTTATCCAAGGTGGAAGGAATATCCAAACTATCAAAAATGATGGACTTATCAACACTGGTGATTTGATGTAACTCATCACTGATATAGCTTCTTAACAAGTCAAGGACGTTATGTTCAGGGTGAGAGCCCTCTACAGATGGAGGGGTTTGAAGACCAAGTTTGCTTAATTGGGTTGAAATTACTTTAACGTCAGACATTTTAAAGGTATTATGAAATCTTCTGACAGTATTCAAAATATATTTCATAAATCTTGAAAATTTTTTTTCTGAGAATGAGATGGATTAGTCACGATAAGAAAACTGATAGTAGACGTTGATGAGATAGATATGTCGAGGGAGAGAAAAGGTATAGCTATTGAGGAATGACTTTGTTTATAGAGACACTTTCAAGTAGATCTGAAATGTGC
This sequence comes from Yamadazyma dendronema, assembly GCA_030572355.1. Lineage (NCBI taxonomy): Eukaryota > Fungi > Ascomycota > Pichiomycetes > Serinales > Debaryomycetaceae > Yamadazyma > Yamadazyma dendronema. The sequence continues at coordinate 780,142 of JAJLZP010000005.1, forward strand.
AATCTAGCACTTTTGAAAGCTAAATTGGTTAGACAATTGTTATGGTGATCAATGCGTAGAGTGCGTCAGGATATTAGAGCACTAGTCTTTAGAGGTGGTGTTTGTAGAGTCCAGATGATGTTCATTGTGATTTGGACAGAATACACCTGTATATCTGGTGTAATTCAATGACGTTAAATGAGTTGAATTCTTGTGTTATTTTATAATAACCTCATTATCTTTTGTAATCTTAGCCTCTTTTCCTGTCAGTTGTCTCTCATTCTTCTCTCCACAAAGTGAGCTCGCTTTATTTTCAATCACGATATTATGCAACCACTTGAAGAATTAAAGCTGATGGGATTTCCTCCCGACAAAGCAATCAAAGCCCTTGCACAAACCAACAATGACCCCGAGAAAGCAATTGGCATTCTAGTTGGAGATATTGAGGATGATGTGGTAGAGATATCTAATAAAAATGAAATTCCAGACTTGAATCTTCTCACATCATCGGCTCAAGATGATCACCCTCAGATTCAACAAAGTATCACGGATGAAAGACCTGACAAGATTAAACCACCACCTCCGCCTTCCCGAAAAGCTACTTCATCGCTGGTGAATAATAATAATCGTGGTATCGAGTCTAGTTATGTGGAGTTAAAGGAACATGCTGACCCTTCTGATCATGATGTCACACTTATAAGCAGCAGTGATAGTGGTAGTGTGGGGAGTATGGACCAGGATAGTGATAGTGTGAATGGTGATAGTGATAGTGATGAAGTAATGACCAATGCCAATGCTTCCTCTGGTAATTTGCCAGGGTATTCCCAATATTCAGGGGTTGAATGGCCTGAAGTTAGGAAAAGAAAAGAAGGTGAACCAGTGGTGATTTTATCTGCTGGAATGGACTATTGCTCTAACTTATCATCGGCAATCATTACATCTCTTCTGCAGGTCGATGGTTTTAAAGATATTCTCACGAAATCCGTTAAGCTGAATAATAAAGAGGATGGTGATACTGATAAGAAAGACCAGAATATAGATGAACAAGACTCGAAAAGAACTGAAGTAGAGGAGGCCGCCAACATAATTGATGGACTCACTCTGTTGACAGAAAAGGTTAATGGGGATGATCAGTATATAATCAATGACTTGATGATTCCAAATGAACCTGGGGCAATGGAAGATTACGTGCAAGCGATCCAAAATGCTTTGATAGATCAGTTCCAAATTGCCAACGATGGAGATGACAGTTTGAAACGTTTCTTTAAATCAACTGTGGAAACAACAGTAGATAATTCCAGTCAGGACATCGCTACAATTGAGATTGAAGTCGATAACAGGTTTCAAAACATCCATGACAGTTTAAATGAATTGTTTTGGGGAAAAGATTTGGAAAATTTAGGTGAATTATCTTTCAAGTCGCTTGGATCGGTTTTAACGTTTTGCTACACAGGAGATGATTCATCGTACTATAGAATGCCCATACAGCTCAAGGATGTCATCTACCCCGAGATATACAGTAAGGATAAAGTATCCGATATCACTGAATTACATCAATCATTTGTCGAAGTTAACGAGTCAAAAATCAGACTTTCTAATGATTTGATGCAACTTCTGGTATTTGAAGGGAAACGAATCAAACCCACACTATCACAATCCACAGACTTCATAGATGATGAGAAAATTAAGAGCAAATTAAATAAATTGATTGGATATCTCGACAGTGAAAAGTCCAAACTCAATAAGGATATCATGGAAACGATGCTGAAGGTTAATACTACCAATATCAGAGATTCTAAGAACCTTCGGGATGGTACTAAACCCTATAAATTGCTTTTGGTTGCATTGAGCGATTGTCATTATTTTTACTTTAATAAGGAATTGAATGATTGGGTTTATGTTCAAATCAGGTCAGACTTACAATTCATGCAAAAAGTGGTTGATTTTGAATTAATGCAGCAAACGATCTTTGAAAGATCAAGTCGCAACATTATTCCTCTACTTTTAATGTATTGTGATCAAAGTCAAATTACCGCAATTCCGGAACAAACCCCCGATTTAATAGATCTCGAAAATAACGAAACGAGCTCATTGTCTTCTAAAGGAACTTTGGTCGATCAAGAGAATCAGACCATGGCTGCAAACAATTCTGCAGATAGAGTATAGTTCTATAGTAGTATAAAAATTTCTCTTTGGATGAGGATTTACGATATGCGCTTACAGGGATAAGGATCTGAAGATGAATAAAAACGGGACTAAATCTGGTTTTTTATGCAATTTTTTTCAAAATTTGATTAACAATGGCCGATATTGAAAAAGAATACGATGATGCTTATGTATTCATCCATAGTAAGGAAGTTTCCTCGAAGTCAACAGTTTCAATCAAGCAAATCTATCGTAAAATCGATATGCGAGTATTACCGTTACTTTCAATTATCTATTTTCTTCAATTTCTTGACAAGTCTTTGTTGAATTATGCTGGTGTTATGGGAATCAAAGATCATTTAGATGATCCTTCTCAGTTTAGTGATTTGGGTACAATTTTGTACGGAGGGTATATCATCTTTGAGCCCATGATAACTTACGGGTTTCAAAAACTTCCTTTTGCTAAGCTCTTTGGAATATCGATTATATTTTGGGGAATAATTGTGACTCTCCATATTGTTTGTTTAAATTATTCGAGTTTAATGGCTATTAGATTTTTCCTCGGTGGTGTTGAATCGACGGCTGTAACTGGAGTGTTGATTTGTAATGGAATGTGGTATAGTCATAAGCAACAAGCTTCCAGATTTGGTATAATCACCAGTCAAGTGGGGACTGCAACTATCATAGGAGGTCTTTTATCGTATGCTTTTCAAGGGATAGATAATACCCAAAGCTCCTTGGAGAGTTGGCAAATTTTTTTCTTGATGATGGGTTTGATAACTGTGGTATTTGGAGTTGTAGTATTGATTGTTCTTCCTGACAATCCCATGAGCTGTAAATTTTTAAGTGACGAGGAGAAACTTACTCTTTTAGATCATTTGAAAGGTAACCAGACCGGTGTAGAAAATAAGGTATTCAAAAAGAGCCAAGCTCTTCAATGCTTTAAGGATAAACATACTTGGATTTTATTCCTTTTGACTATTGTATCAATGATTTCAACCGGAGCCATCAACACTTTCTCGGTGACAATCATTGGAACATTTGGTTTTGATAGTCGTCATGCAGCATTGATGCAGATGCCGGTTGGTATTTCTTCTTTACTTGCGATTTTGATTCCCATGTACTTGGTATGGTATTTGAAAGGTAATTACAGGACGGTGATATTCATAGCTCTTTTGGTAATTGCAGCAGTGGGGTACATTATGATGATCACTACTAAGAATCAAGTGGCTAATCTTTTGGCTGTGTATTTTGGTAATGCTGGAACTTGTGTCATCACATTAATTTATTCCTGGAATAACAGGAATACGGCTGGATATACCAAAAGACTCGTCAGAAACTGTGGTACCATGATCTGTATCGCTGTAGGTTGCATGATTGGTCCGCAACTCTTCAAAAATGTTTCACAATCATATTTGCCTGCTAAGATTGCATTATTGTGTCTTAGTGTTACCTCTATGGGATTGGTGGCATTGTTAGCGATGTATCTGAGACATCAAAACCAAAAGAGAGATTCTATTTCAAAGGAAGATATCGCCGAGTTCCATGAAATATATGGCAGTGATTTTGAATACAAAGACTTAACAGATGTAGATAATATTTACTTCCGGTACGGATACTAATTAATACACATAATATACTTGTCCCCATTAATGGCTGCAACTGAGACTTTAGTAGTTACGAAGTTTTCGAAAAGAGTGGAAATCAACTCAAAATTCCACCCGTATACTAACAAAAGAAACTGGAAATACACAAACCGATACTACTACAGTTTCACCTCCCCGAACTCAACCATGTATAGTTATGTAATTTCCTAACTTAAAGATATTTTAGCAGAGTCGTGTCTACCATAAACTTGCCGGTTGCTCGTCGCATTCGTGGCGATTGAAATTAATCCTTTCGATTACACATCATATCACATAATGACAGACATGCAAATTGACAACCCAGCAATTGATTCAATAGATGAAGGGTTATACTCTAGACAATTATATGTTCTTGGTAAAGAAGCCATGATCAAAATGCAAAATGCCAACGTTTTGGTGATTGGTTTGAAAGGATTAGGTATTGAGATTGCCAAAAATATCGCCCTTGCCGGGGTTAAATCATTGACTTTATATGACCCAACTCCCGTTGAGATCCATCATTTATCAAGTCAGTTTTTCTTGAATGAAAATGACGTGGGTAAAAAAATCGACGATGCATCTTCGGGTAAATTGAGTGAATTAAATCAATATGTTCCAATCTCCATTTTACCAGATCTCAGTGAATCCAACTTAGCCCAATTCAAATGTATTGTGGTGACTGATTTATTAAGTTTGGAAGATCAAGTCAAATTGAATGAATTCACTCATGCCAATGATATTGGATACATTCAAGCCAGTATAAAGGGTTTATTTGGTCAATTGTTTGTGGATTTGGGAGACAATTTCACTGTCATTGATCAAGATGGTGAAGAACCATTAACTGGAATCGTTTCTGATATCGAGAAGGATGGTACTGTCACCATGTTAGACGATAATAGACATGGTTTACAAGACGGTGATTTTGTCAAATTCAAAGAAGTTGAAGGAATGCCAAAATTAAATGACAGCGAGAAACCTTTCAAGATTGAAGTCTTGGGTCCTTATGCTTACAAAATCGATATTGATGAATCCTATGGAACCTATGTTAAAGGTGGTATCTACCAACAAGTTAAAATGCCAAAGTTGTTGAAATTCAGTAATTTGAAGGAACAATTAAAGAAGCCGGAATTTAGTGTCAGTGACTTCGCCAAATTCGATAGATTAAACAACTACCATTATGGTTTCCAAGCCTTGGCTGCCTTTCAAACTAAAAATAATGGTAAATTACCTCAACCTTATAACAAGGAACATGCCACTGAATTATTGGAATATGCCAAACAAATTCAAACCTCACAAAAAATCCCTGATGATGAGGGCGAATTAGATGAAAAATTGATCGAACAATTAGCTTATCAAGCCACCGGTGATGCACCAGGTGTGAATGCCTTCTTTGGTGGTCTTATCGCCCAAGAAGTTTTGAAATGTGTTTCATCTAAATTTGGTCCAATCCAACAATGGTTTTACTTTGATTCTTTGGAGAGTTTACCAGATGCTAAACAATTCCCAAGAGATCAAGAATCTACCAAGCCCTTGGGAACTAGATATGACAGTCAAATTGCTCTTTTTGGTAAGACTTTCGTCGAGACCGTTCAAAATTTGAAAGTGTTCTTGGTTGGTTCTGGTGCCATTGGTTGTGAAATGATGAAAAACTGGGCAATGATGGGTTTAGGTTCCGGTCCAAATGGTAAGATTTATATAACTGATAATGATACCATTGAAAAATCTAACTTGAACCGTCAATTTTTATTCAGACCAAAGGATGTCGGTAAGAATAAATCTGAGGTTTCAAAGACCTCAGTTGAGGTAATGAATCCTGCATTAACCGGTAAAGTTGAAGCTTTGGTAGAGAAGGTTGGTCCAGACACTGAGAACATCTTTGATGATAAATTTTGGAATAACTTGGACTTAGTAACCAATGCCTTGGATAACGTCGATGCCAGAACTTACATTGATCGTCGTTGTATCTTTTACAAGAAACCATTGTTGGAATCTGGTACTTTAGGTACCAAGGGTAATACTCAAGTTGTCATTCCTAACTTGACAGAGTCTTACTCCTCATCTCAAGACCCACCTGAAAAGTCTATCCCATTATGTACCTTAAGATCTTTTCCTAACAAGATTGATCACACTATTGCTTGGGCTAAGTCTTTGTTCCAGGGTTATTTCAGTGAGAACCCTGAAAGTGTTAATTTGTACTTGAGTCAACCAAATTATGTGGAACAGACATTGAAACAGAACCCAGATATCAAAGGTACATTAGAAAACATTTCTGAATATTTGAACAAGAGACCTTATACGTTCGAAGACTGTATAAAGTGGGCTAGAAACCAATTCGAATTTAAGTTCAACCATGATATTCAGCAATTGTTATACAACTTCCCCAGAGATGCCAAGACTTCGAATGGTGGTAATTTCTGGTCCGGTCCTAAGAGAGCTCCAGACGCTTTGGTGTTCGATATCAATAATAAGAACCACTTGGACTTCGTTATTGGGGGCGCCAGCTTGTTGGCAGAAATGTATGGCTTAAAACAAACCAACTTTGACAGTGACTATTACGAAAAGGTTTTGAGTGGAGCCAAGGTTGAACCTTTCGTTCCAAAGACAGGCGTCTCCATCGCCGCTAACGATAATGAGGCTGAAGAGCAAATGAAAAGCTTGAACAGTTCAGTGGATGAAGATGCCATCAAGAAAATTGCTGCCTCTTTACCAGAGCCTAGTACTTTAGCCGGATACAGATTGTCTCCACTTGAATTCGAAAAAGATGATGACACCAATCACCACATCCAGTTCATCACTGCTGCATCAAACTGTAGAGCAGAAAACTACTCGATTGAACCAGCTGATTACTCTAAAACCAAATTCATTGCTGGTAAAATCATTCCAGCCATTGCCACCACCACTGCTTTAGTGACTGGTTTGGTATGCTTGGAATTGTACAAGGTGTTGGACACTTCCAAAACTATTGAAGATTTCAAGAATGGTTTCATCAACTTGGCTTTGCCATTTATCGGTTTCAGTGAACCAATTAAGTCTGCCAAGGGTAAATACAACGACAAAGAATTTGACCAAATCTGGGATAGATTCCAGCTTAAGGGTGACATCACCTTACAACAATTACTCGACCACTTTGAGAAGGAAGAAGGCTTGGAGATCACCATGTTATCTTATGGTGTATCCTTATTATATGCCTCTTTTTTCCCACCAAAAAAGATCAAAGAAAGAGTTACCTTGAAGTTAACTGATTTGATCAAGGAAATAAGTAAGAAGGACATTCCTGATCATGTTCATAATTTAATTTTTGAAGTATGCTGTGATGATAAAGAGGGTGAAGACGTGGAAGTCCCATATATTTGTGTTTCTTTAGATAACTAATTCAAGAGTTCAAATATTACGAAATAGACTATAACTTTATATTACAAATTTTCACGTATTTAGTCCACCAAATGGCCATGATTTAAATGGATGGTTTTACCAGCGATGCTGAACAACTCAGGATCATGACTAACAAGCAATATTGTCAACCTCAAATCCTGGTTCAACTTGGAAATCAAACCTTTAAAGAGATTGAAGTTTTGAGTATCCAAATTACTGGTGCATTCATCCAAAATCAATACTTTTGGTTGTCTAATTAAAGCTCTCACCATAGCTAATCTTTGTAATTGGCCAGTAGATATTAAGGAATTCTCGGTTAAAGAGCCGATATTAGTTTGTAACCCATCGGGTAAACTGTTGGTGAAAGAACTTATGTTACAGAGATTCAAATACTCTTCAATATTAGTACTGACCAACTTCTCCTTGGACAAACCATATACCAAATTATCATAGATAGTTCCCTCGAAGAATGTCGGGTTTTGAGGCACAATAGAAACATGACTTCTTAAACCTTCAGGATTCAAAGTAGAAAGATCCTGTTGGTTTAATTTGATGGACCCTTCATACCTACCGTACAATCTTGTGATCAAACTAGTAATAGTAGACTTCCCAGAACCACTTTCTCCAATTATAGCAAAAATACCACCCTCGGGGACAGTGAAAGAAACGTCCTTCAAAGCAAGCTTCCTTGAGTTGTAGCCAAAATTGACATGGGAAAACTCAATGGCAGGTCCAGGACCCTTTGAATCTTCTGGGTTAATGGAACCTGCAGTTTCAACTGGAGAAACTGGACTGTCAAATAATTTCATAATATAAGTAGCACATCTTTGACCCCTAGTAATATCAGGCAACTGATTTATCAAGTCTCCAGCAGTTGTAAATGTCATAAGTAACAAGGTGATCACCTGCATGAATTGCAATCTTTCATAATCTCTTTTACCCACCAATCTCATACCGTAATACAACAAGACACCAGTTGCAACTGAAGTGACTAAGTCTTTGATGGCAATTGACAAACCAGTTTGGGTAGCTCTCTTGAAAGCAACCTTGTTAAGACTTTTAGCTTTCATATCAAAGTCATTAAGAAAGTATTCCTTCAAGTTCAAGGAGTGGACCGTCTTGATACCATTTACCAACTCAAAATTGACATTCTCCAAGTCGTTGACTTTATCTTTATAAGAAGTTTCCTTCTTTTGCAAAACTCTGGAGTAGAATACAGAAATAACAACGACAAGGACTGCAAAAGCAAGACCGGTCAAAGCAAGTCTCCAACCCAATACAAGGGCAAAGATATTACCTAACAATAACAAGACAGTTAAACTTATGGTGACAGAAAGAAATTTCGAAACCATAGTTCTTAAGTCTCTGGTATCGTTCATTAATAATGAGTTCATGGAGCTAGCCTTCTGTTTGTTTTGCAGAAAGAAGCTCAAATCTTGGTTGTTGATTTTGATCAAGGACAATCTTCTTAATTGATTGACCCATCTCTCAGCCGAAACCGCTAACAAGAAGTGGGCAAAGTAGAAACTGACCCCATTTATAATTGAAATACCAATAACAATGCAAGACCACATCTTTAAGTCTGCAGATGCATTTATACCAATAGAAGTGTCTACCATATTGTCCAAAAGTCTACCAAATAAGTAGGAAAACAATGGATTACTCACAGCATGAATGGCTGCAAAAATAAGCCCCACGAAGATCAAGAATTTGGAATTGATTGTTTTGAAGCAGAACAAGAAAATTTTTGTCAACGAATAAACAGCCATCTGTGGCTCTCCGTGAGCTCCTTCAACACTCTTTAGCAAAGTTGGGTCTTTCAAGTAGTTGTAGGTTTTTATCGGTGATTTCTGCTTTCCTACCTCATCTTCAACACTATCGAATTCCGAGTCCGATCCAAGATCCTTTTCATCAGTAGAAGATGACGCATTAGTATTAGAACGGTTTAACACTGGACTATTAGCAGCAGAGTTAATCAATGGTTCCCCTTGAAGTTGATTAAAGGTTCCCTCATTCTTCAAAGTTCCATCTTGCATGAGCATGACGTAGTCATCCTGTTCAATTTGATCCAATTGATGAGTAATGAAGACAGTGGTCTTGCCCAATCTCCATTGCTTGATTGAGTCGAGTAATAACCTTCTATTATGTTGGTCCAAAGCACTTAAACCTTCATCGATTATCAATATTGGAGTATTTCTTAATTTAGCTCTGGCAATTGATATTCTTTGCTTTTCTCCCCCAGACAAGTTCAATTCGGATATAGGCTTATCAATACCACCCAATTTGTTTACAAGCTTCGATAAAAGAGCAAAATCACAGGCTTCCTTAATCAATGAATCTGGAACATCGTCAATTGAATTGTATTTGTCCAAAAGTGACATTGCCAAATTCACCTTCAAAGATTGGTTGAAAATAACCGGGTTCAGCTGTATCATTGAAACATTGTTGGTGATCCAAGCTTTATCTATCAGAGCAATGTTTATGCCATCAATACAGACTCTTCCCGATGTTGGATTGTAAAAGCTTGCCATTAATTGGGCGACGGTAGACTTTCCCGACCCGGAACGGCCAATGATATAGTTGAACTGGTTGGCCTTCACTTTGATGGACAAGCTTCTCAATGCATATTCATCCTTGGTTTTATACTTGAAGTAAACATCCTGAAATTCCACTTCACCATTACACCAGGTTGGAGACATCTGGTGACTTGAGTTCAAGGCTTCAGTTTCATTATTCAAGGTCAAAAACTCAAAGATCTTACCGATACCAGCTTGGGCTCTATATATATCACCAACCAATTCTGTTATCCCCCCAACCTCAGCCGCCAACATCAAACAAGCTGCAAAGGAAGTGAAAACATCATTAATTTCAACTTTTTTCATTCTAATCATGGTGATACCAAACCAAAAGGCTTGAACAAACATCAATAAAGCCAATGTTCTTAACACACCCATGTTAATCCCAATGATGTTTTCAACCTTATAGTTATTAGAAGAGCACCGATCAACCAAGTTCTTGAAATTGAGGATTTCTTTATCCTTTCCATTAAACCATCTTGTTGCTCTTGGATTTGTTAAACACCAGTTGATGATCTTTGAAGATTGAGCAGAATAAATATTCTCCTTGTTGGAATACTTGTAAGCCAATTTTCCAGTGAAATATGAACAAAGAGCAAAAAACGGTGTAAGAGCCAAAGTAACTAAGGTAACGGACCAGGAAAATACCATTGCAATCACAAATAAAGCAACTGCTCCGATAACTGCTGAAACAAGAAGTCCCAAAACTTCAGCATTACCAGTTCTTAATTCTTCAATACAACGATTCAACTGGTTGATTTCCCCATTAATGTTCTTGAAATTTTCCACCCACTCAATATTCTCTTGCACCATAATCTTGCTGAAGATCTGTCTTCTGGCCCTCCTTTGGTGGTTTTCACCATTTCTCATCCAAAGCATAACTGACAAGAAGGTAAAAATCAGCTTGACAGCTCCAATAACAATTACCATAACACAATATTTTCCAACATCAGATATGAATGATTTAAAATCTCCGTACTCATAAAGATAGAAGTCAGATAACTTGGCGAAGATTCTCCCGTAAATAATCGTTTGCACTGGGGTTCCTAGAGCACTGATACCAGAGCAAATAGCTCCTGGTATTATATTGACAAGATCAGATCTCTCTGTAAATTTAAATAAGCTTGCAGATTTGACATTACCCAACTCAATAGGGATATCTTCGTCTTCTCTCCTTAGTGGGATCTCATCGAGCTCGATGGCATTTCCATTATCAAAAGGATTTGCACCCATATTATTTATGATAGAAAAAATATAGAGGATGTTACAACTATATATAACTAAATTTTTCTGTACAGGTGAAGAAATACTTAAGCTCTTGAATCAGGTAAATTATAAAGGTCTACAAAATAGGCTTTTCTGCACGGTATTAGTTTTCCATTTTCGGATTTCTTAATGTTTCAGCCAATCTCTCTAAATTTCCGCATTGAGCACTCGTAATAGGATTTCTTGGGACTTTTGAGACTATGCTGTTGAAGATCTTTAATGTGGCTCCAGAGAATGGGAAAAACGGCAGCACTCACACATTCTCAACTTCGTATGTCAGAAAAGTCGCCTGGCCGTTTCAGTAGAATATTTGACCCATTTATCTGTCGGTGAAATATTATGGTTGGGTGAGTGCCGCCACTGATGAAAAAGATAAAAATCACCAGCATGCAGGAAATGATACCAAGACAAAAGTTTCCATCAGGGTTGGTTAGTAACATTGGGTTAGGCGATAAGTCCGGCGAATTATTAGCGATTTAAAATGAACCAGGTGTACTTGGCAGTAGTTGGGCACCGTTTACTACCAGAGTTCCATTCACGATAGGCATTTAGGAGCTGGGCTGGATAACCAAGAATTAGCAGCCGAGAGTATGTTGTAGTGCTAAATCTTATAACAATGCCCAGGAAATAAAACGTTAAGTTTAGTAGTAGTTGGTAGTGTTTGGTCGGTATAGATTCTCTATTCTACTTTAATTAGAAGGAAGTATTGTCGTAAAAGTTGAGTACGATGACCAAGAACCAATAATAAGAGTCTTAGGCTCCAGAACCAGATATGCCATTGGGCATTTACTATATAGACTTATAAGGCCTACAAACATTCTAATGTGCATTAAAGTCCTCGTCCAAGAAATTAGATATGATTTTTCTTGATCAAGGGAGATGAAATTGATAAATCGGTTGTATTGTCAAGATCTGAAAGATAATTTTGTGACGGCTGTTTGGGCTCTGACTTGAGCCGATCTATTAATTGGCTTTGCTTCCTGACAGTCATTTCAAGTTGATCGAGCTTAACATTGGTCGACCTCCTGTAAGTATTGAAAGCGACGTTTGTCATCACAACCGAACCAAATATGATAATCACGAGGAATATAATTGATTTCCAAGATATAGGTTTGATGAACCCATTCAAAATGTCTGCCAAAGTCTCTGCTGTTATTCTTGATTTTCCAATCAATTGGGGGTCTCGGTTCATACATTTCAACCAATCTGCACATTGGTTCTCTAGTATAGGAGCCACTCTGTCTGAATTACACTTATTTCGATAAAACTCTCTGGAACACTTGGATATTTCTTGTAGACTGTCGGTGATGTACAACTCAAGTTTGGTATTTATATCGGCTCTAATGGTGGTTATAAATATCACCACGAAATATGCAATAAGTCCTACAATCAAGATATTGAATAGTAATTGTAAGTATAACGAGAGTACATATGGGATGTTGGAATCGGTAAGGATCTTATGGATGAGCCTTTCATCTTCTTGGTTTATTTGTTGGCTAAATTGTTGGTGAGGCAGTTTCTTGTATTTGTGTAAATTTAAATCAAGTGGGATCGAATCCTCTAAAACATCATCGTCTGTAGAATCAAAGTAATCTTTGAAGTTTTTAACCTCTTTGGTGGGAGAAAACACAACTTTGCTTTTTATACCACTTTTGGAATTCTTCCGTAGAATTGATCTGGGAGTTGACTCACTTCGTATACCTTCGGTCCTAATTGAATCAAAAGATGTGTTCATGCTGCTCATCGCTTACTGTTTATTTTGATCGCTAATTTTGAGTGTACAACTTTTTTTTTGGGTTGCGAATTACCTAACATGGATCAAACTTCAAGACTAGATCGGTTCCGATATACACGTCAAGTTAGCAAGGTAACCAAGCCGAAACCCGCTAGTCCTTCCAAGAGGAAGAAAGTTGACAGCTATGCAAATTGTCCCAATTTAAATCCTTCACTTGAGCCTGACTTGCAACTTCTTTTCATTGGTTTCAATCCTGGAGTCGAATCTTCAAAGTCCCAACACCATTATGCCCATCATACCAACTTATTCTGGAAATTATTTAACCAGTCGGGGATGTTGAAGTGGGCTTTAGACCAGATAGACATAAATGCCTACGATAATGATTTGTTTTTAAAAGAATTAATGGGAAATGGGCCCGTTAGTCAGGTGAAGCCCATTCATGATTTCGACCTCGTTAAATATAAAATTGGTTTCACAGATTTAGTGCTTAGATGCACCAAATCAGCACAGGAACTTACAATGCAAGAAAAGCTAGATAATGTTCCACGACTACTTGAAGAGTTCAAACAGACAAAACCAAGGAAAATTATATTTATTGGTAAAGGAATCTGGGAAGTCGTTATAAAGTATATACAAATGAATGGGGTACAAAAAATCAGTGAATTCAACTGGGGAGAACAGCAAAATAGTTACAAGATTTGGATTGATGACCACCTAGGATTCACACCTGAAATACAAGTTTTACCAAGTACTTCGGGGCTAGTGACCACGATGAACTTCAAACAGAAACTTGATTTATGGAATGCGATTACCACACCTTGTTGAAGTTTCTATCCAAATCTTTATGGAATTTGGCCAATGTATCCTCATTGATAGACTCCCCAAACTGACCGCAGTTGGTTGTGAAGAAGTGATCCACTAAATATCTGATTTTATCACACTGTTCAATACTATAACAGTCATTATAGTGGAGCTTATTGAGAGCTGAGGATTGGATGTCAATACATTCTTTATTGGCCCTTATCACAGGGGAACAGCTCTCGACATTAGTGAAACTCAAATTCTTGAAACATTCTATAACTTTCAATTGAAGTTCAGCACAATTTATCATCGCTACATTTCGTACACTGTTTTTTCTTTTATAGGCTTCAAATTCATAGGAATACTCATTGGATTTCTTGGAAAGAACTTGGTTAACTCGCTTTTGTTGAGGGGTTATTTCGTATTTACTTTGATGTTTGGAATCGGGGTTGTTTTTGTGGAAAAATTCCTTCAAGTCCCCGGGAAGCTCTTTCTCTATTTCCTCTGTTTCTTTCGTCTTGTTCCACCAGAGCATTATGGTTAATATAATTTTTCAATGCGAAGACATTTTATTACATTGTAAATCTAGTGGTTGCGAAAACGTTTGTATCATTATTCATTATAGAAGGCTAAATTATTCAGTATCAAGTCAGACTGGTTAGGACCTTTCCAATAGCCCTTCAAATATTTTCGAAATTTCGTGTTCCACTTCGTTAGTGTCACTAGTGTTGGTTCTACTCAACTTATCAATAACCAAGATCCGGATTCGAGACACTATGGCCAATGTTCTGATATATTCAGTAGCACTGAATAAACCTTTGTCATATAAGAGACTAAGACGAGAATCGATAAATTGAAGAAGTTCAAAGAGAGTAGGCGAGTCCCTCTCTAAGTTGTAAAACAGGAGGTAGTCTTCCAAATCGTTTAAAATTTTAATGAAATATTCCACATTGGTGTAAGATTCAGTGGTAATGGATAACCAAATTACCTTCAAATTGGTTAATATAGGATTTATCACGTCTCCTAAGGACAGTTCAGCTTCTCCAGATTGAGTCTTCACGAAAATCCGCTGAATTTTAAGGAGTTCTTCGTCCAAGTAGTTGACCAATTTACTCTGTTGAGTACTGGTAATCGATGTATGTGATACAAACTGAGACGATGCATCGTCGTATGCTTCCTCAAATGTTGAAGTTATTCCTCCAATTTTCTCCAGGAGATCTTCACCAGCTTCGTTCAGGAGTTCAGCCTCAAGTGTCTTGGAAGAAGATTGGTTTATCAGGGAAAGGTTGAATGGTCTAACGAATCCTCCTTCTTCATTCACGTGAGCAATTTTAGTCTCATTATCAATTGGTTTAACTTCAGGAAGATCCGGAGTTTCAGTTTCACTATCTAAGTCTGGATTTAGATCAATGTTCAATTGACCTTCAGGCATTTCACCTACCTCTTCATTTGCTTCTGGGTGTTTTGGAGAGTCTGGTACTTCATATGACATGATTTAGTTAGACTAGTGAGAATTGTGACGCACTTTTTGGTCAGGACAGTTGTGGCAGGTCCTGGAGCCATGGTGATGATGGAAATTCTGGCAAAGTAGATACAGAGCACCGATATATATTTATAGATGTGGTAGGTTCCCAGCTGAATCTCGTATATTGGAATCTTCATCTATCATTCCGACAACTTTAATATTGAATACTATATCTCAGCTATCCCAAGTATTGACTGATATCATCAAGTTATCTGCCGTTATAGAATGATAACATACTGAGTAATAATCAGACGGTTTATCACCATATATTCCATGAGTACGTTATAAGAATAGATCAGACGCAATTTTCATTCAAAGTCTCTTAGTGGCTAGAAACTGATAAAATTGTGGCTCACACTAAATAGATTCACATTTATCTTAATATAACACATATCCAACTATATATATATACATATATAAATATCAGAACTATACATCAGCATAATCTCTTACTATGTACAATAACCTACTATTGTTACACGCCTCAAACACTTGTAAATCAGCTGCAATTATGGCTGCAAACTACAAATTTCATTTCATTTGTGCATTGGTGCAGATCTCGCAGCGACCGAAAAACGGATTCAATTTGCGATAAGGAGTTTCTCTACTTGAGTTGGTGGTATTGATTGATACCTGTAGTTTTTGTGGATAGAATAGACGTTTATATCATTTTTGGACTCGGTTTAATATAGAGTGTTTGTTTCTGTGTTCTTTAGCCGCTTTTCAACCACATTTATTCATCATTTTTCCAATTTTAACGTGCAAATCCGACCATGCCAGTAACTGAGAAGCAAGATAACGATCTTAAACTAAAGACCCATGTTAATCCAGATAAGAATGTGTTGATTAAAACACTTGGATCTGTGGATAAAGAACCCCGAAGTTTAGAAGGTGATGTCACCACTTTTGATGATGGTAATAACGATAATAGTGACAATGATCACTCACGCGACGTACAACCTCAGGAGTTGCAACCGACCAAATCGCTGCCACAAAGTAGTATCAGCATATTAAGCTTCAATCATCCAACCCATATATCACCTCGGTTATACAGTCCTTATTTGAGAGATAACAGTAAATTCACCGGGTTGCAACAGAGTAGTAAGGCCAAATATAAGATTGAAGTTGAGTTTAAGCATGTTGATTTAGTCAACTCATTAGTGGTTGGGTTTTTGAAGATTAACGGTTTAACTCCTGAATATTCCGAAATAGCCACATGTTTTAAGGGGGAGATCATCAATAATCCGTTACGGGGTCGGCTTCTGGAAAAGAAGCTGTTAAATACCACTTATTCGTTTTTGACAGAGAATGATCTGTGGGGTTCATCTATGATTAATGATTTAGAGCATTGGAAAAGGCTCACCAATTATTTCAATTTGACAGATGATGAATTCTGTAAAAAATTGGGACAAATTTATGATAATGAAAAGGATCAAGGGCTAATTTACATGAGATGGAAGGAAGAATTTTTGTTACCGGATGCCAGAATTAAACAAATAAATGGGGCATCTTTTGAAGGATTCTACTATATTGTATTGAATATTGGAAATTTAAGTAAACCAGAATTACCTATTGGGTCCATTAATGGATTGTATTATTATCATTCATCAGAGAAATTCCAATCTTTAAGTTTATCGAACATTAATGGAAGGGGGAAGCAAGACGTGTTTAAGTTCTTGTGATCATAGAAAGATATATATAATAATAATGAGGAATTTTATACATCTATATACAACTGGTCGATTTGAAAGTCAACTTTTTTTATTGAATATGTACAATTTTACTGAGTTTTCTTTTCGGATTCAGCCTTTGCAGCATAGATCTTGGCGGTGAATGGTTCTTCAAATAACAAGGCAATCTTATACATCAAGAATACCAATCCACTGACAATAATACCTGTTGGCTTACCGTACCATAAAGCAGTACCTAAGAAACATAAGGTTGATCCGTTATACATAGGATTATCATTAACATTGAATGGGAATCCAGTGACTCTATGGTCCATCAAAATTCCAAAGTAGTCCCCCAAATAAGTTCCAGTGACTCCCAATGCATACATTGAAGTCAAAACGAAAATGTTACCAATTGAAAAACTGATGATTGCAAGGGCTCTAATGAATTGAGAGTTGGCAAATGGAGCAAAGGTTGGTTGAGCTTCCAATGCATCATGGTACACATAATCTCTATAAATACCCAAGGAAAAAATTGTCAATGCCAATAAATAACAACCATTTCTAGCACCTCCAGAAATTTTAGTTAAGAAACGGGTGTTAAATTCTAATCTAGCAACAATATTCCAAAATATGGGGTTGAATGCGATACATGCCAAACTGTAAAGCAATTGATCATTGATGATCACGTAGTCCTGAATATGATTGACAAGAAATTTGGTGTCTTCAATTGTCGATAACATTGAATAATTGATTTGGAAAATAACTATTGCTGAAGTGGGATTATTTAAATAGGAGTAGTATCTAAGACGCAGGTCGGCTAGTTGTATGCGTGTCACGTGAGGGTTGGGAAATGCATGTGATTTTGTCTCGCATTTGCAGCCAATTTGACAGAAAAGGGACTGGGACTGATTTTAGGTTTATCAGAGAAGGATGAAAGGTTATAATGAAGATATATATATTAGACAATACGTATACAAAAAAGAGTGAGGAATCAAACAAAAAAAATACCCTTGTCTAATTACCATCCAGACATATCATCTAAGCAATGACACATCCAGAAGGAGCATAACCAACACCGTAGGTGAAAAGCTTGTTGTCTTTAGTTTCAGATTTAGTAGTTTTAGTTTGTTGTTTAGCAGCCATTGTTAAAATGAATTGATGAGGAAAGAGAAGATACAATGCATTGTATTTATACTTGTCAGGAGAGCTAGGGCGTTATCGATTTTTGTGTGTATGTTCTTGCGTATGTGTATGATTGGGCTGGATTAACGTGTGTGTGTGTGTGTGTGTGTGTGTGTATGTGTGTGTGTATATATGTGTGTGTGTGGTTTTGCGTTACTGGATCTCGTTTCAAAAGGTAATTCATTTGGCTGCAAGTTTTTTCCAAACTGTGAAAATTACTAAATCGAGCTATCTCAATGTAATTTTTGACTCGGAGAAAAGTTTAAAGAACAAGTCCGATCCTCTACACCAGGCAATGATGATTGATTAGGCAATAATAGTAAAGTCTTGGCTACATTTACAGAAATATGATGCCGATCAAAGCATTCATTACATTGTAATGGAGGAAACCAGTAACCGAGATAGAGTATTATTTGGGAAAGTGTGAAGTCCATTTAGGAAGTTGATGTCGATCAAATGGCAATTATTCAGAGGTTACAAGACGACAAACAGGCTTCTTTGTCGTCTAAGTCTTTCTCCAGAGACGTCGACTATTGTAAATGCCAAATCAGGTATTAGAGATGCTTTGCTGAAACCCTTATCTTCAGAATACGAAGTTGCCTATGCAATGCCCAAAAACGAAAACTTCTATCTCGATCTCTCAATAAGGAAGGTTAGAATTACGATGAAGTTACTTAGTACACTCCTTGGCAATATGATTGGATATTCGAAGAAGCCTTTGTTTCCCTAAATTTGCAGCAATTGCGGGAGAAAGCCCTTAAAAATACCATATCAAAAGCTTCATACTTCATTCCAATAAGCTAGGGCATCCACCTTCATACTATTTGGCCCTGTTGTAACTTCAGCAGCTTTTGAATCAATTCAAAGAGTGCCCCAAATTTGGCCCTGATCTAGAGATAAGCATAATTGAGAGCCGCACTACACGGGTAATGAAATATTGTCAGAAGATTTGCAGAACATGCCAAAAATTCCCCAGACTTTCAAGATAGATAGTGGTCAAGGAATACTATATTCCTACCAGTTTCTATATCCAAAAGACTTATGCTTCAATAGCTATTCGAAAAAGTCTCTAGCTTATGACTCATTGACACTTTCGACGTCGCAAAAAAGATAATAATTTTTCAGTCGATTTTTCGGAGAGATAATTTTCCACATATATTTTATAGAATGGTCAAGTATGTATTTAGCATTGAATTTTGACGACAATTGCATTACTAACCAGATAGAAAAGTTTTATTATTAGGATCTGGTTTCGTTGCCAAACCAACTGTCGATGTGTTATCTGGCTCTTCAGACATTGAAGTCACCGTTGGTTGTAGAACCTTATCTAAGGCCCAAGCCTTAGCTGGTTCAGTCGCCAAGGCTATTTCTGTTGATGTTACCAATGAAAGTCAATTGGATGAACAAGTTAGTCAATTTGACTTGATTATCTCTTTGATTCCATACATTTACCACGTCAATGTTGTTAAATCTGCCATCAAATTCAAGAAACATGTAGTTACTACTTCTTACATCAATCCTCAATTGAGAGAATTGGAACCAAAAATCAAGGAAGCCGGTATCACTGTTATGAATGAAATTGGTTTAGATCCAGGTATTGATCATTTATATGCCGTCAAGACCATTGATGAAGTCCATGCTCAAGGTGGTAAGATCAAATCGTTCAGATCTTTCTGTGGTGGTTTACCATCTGCTGAAGACTCTGACAATCCTTTGGGATACAAATTCTCTTGGTCTTCAAGAGGTGTCTTATTGGCTTTGACCAATGCTGCCAGATATTACGCTGATGGTCAAGTGGTTGACATTGCTTCTAAGGATTTAATGGCCACTGCCAAGCCAATTTACATTTATCCAGCTTACTCTTTATTGGGTTACCCAAACAGAGACTCTACCCCATACAGAGACTTATATAACATTCCAGAAGCTGATGAAGTTATCAGAGGTACCTTAAGATACCAAGGTTTCCCAGAATTCATTAAGGTTTTCGTTGATTTGGGATTATTGAAGGATGATGCCAACGAAATCTTCAGTTCAGAAATCTCTTGGAAAGACGCTTTATCAAAGTACATTGGTGCCAAGTCTTCTGAGCAAAAGGATATCATTGCTAAGATTGATGAATTAACCAGTTTCAAGGATGAAGCTGATAGAGAAAGAATCTTATCTGGTTTCAAATGGTTACAATTATTCTCTGATAAGAACATCACTCCAAAGGGTAATGCTTTAGACACTTTATGTGCTACTTTAGAAGAATTGATGCAATATGAAGCCGGTGAAAGAGATTGTGTTATTTTACAACACAAATTCGGTATTGAATGGGCCAACGGTGAAAAGGAGACTAGAACTTCCACTTTAGTTGATGTTGGTGATCCAAATGGATACTCTTCTATGGCTAAATTGGTTGGTATTCCATGTGCCGTTGCCGTTCAACAAATCTTCGATGGTACTTTATCTAAGAAGGGTTTAGTTGCTCCATTATCTTCTGATGTCAGTGCCCCATTATTGGACACTTTGAAGGAAAAATACGGAATTTTCTTGACTGAAAAGTCTATCTAGATAGATAATGTATGATTGCCTTTATTTCTATAACACTAATCCTCTTGTTCACTGTCATCTTCATATTCTGGTCCATTAGAATATGCTCTTTTGAGATCATATAATTGTTGTAAAAGCTCTTCCTTGTCACCAATGGTTTCATCGACAGCCCTTGGTGCCCTCTTGACCACATCGATATATTTTTTAAGATCGTACTTTATGGATGAATCGATAGCAAATTGGGTTGCAACTTTCTTTGAATTGGTGATATCAGGGAAAGTATCCACCTTCGTGATGTTCAATAGATCGTTTTTGCTATAATAGACAGGAAATTTGTTATTAGTATGCTTTAAAGTGAAAAGATCCTTATCCGATTCGTTAACAATGAAATGTGATCCAAAAGTATTTTGAAAATTGTCATTGAACCCGAAGTGTGTCAAGTCCGATTTTGGTTCCAAGTCATAGAGACTAAGCCTATCCATGACATCGACTTCTTTGAGTTCTTGCATACTAATGGAATTAACAATGTTCCGGTTGAAATCATTTGTTAAAAGACCGGTCTCTATTTCTTTCATGGATGCCACTTGAGGTTGAGAGTTGAGAATTTCCCATATTGAATTGACCACTATAGAGGTGGCCCCAGCACTCTGCCAGTTTCCATTCAATACAGGAAATTTCAAAGGCATTACCAAACTTGCAGTGTTGCTGAACTCGACAATACTTCTTATTCTGGTATAAGTCTCAAGCATCAGAAGTTTCCGTGGTTCAAGGACATTCCATATCCAGAGATTGAACTTATTATTGGAAGTATAATTGAAGAATTCATCCTTCAAATCCACCAACATCTCGTTAGTGAACCCACTCCATGAACTATCGGACTCCGTAAATACCTGTAATCCTTCATAAAAATCAGATTCTTCGAGGAGTTTCCTGAATTTGTCAGTAGCTTCCTCTTGATAATCAGAAAAGGCTGCTTCACCCACGTCGAAGCCAATACACGGTACACCCGTACTTCTGCTTTCTATTTGAGATGCCTTAGACAGTTGCACCCATCCTTCGACCGGATTTAGACCGGAGGGGCGGTACACTAGTTTATTGTAATCACTCCAGTAGGTGGTATTTGATTCATTCAAAGTCGATGATAAGCTTTTACCTTTATCTAAGGCAGTTTGATACTGATTCTTTGGAATTTTTGGAGTAGTGTTAACTACCTCAATACCCGGTGATAACTCGGTATTTTTTTGTAAATCATAGTATTCGTATTGGCCCAATGACCCAAACCCATCTTTTGTGTCATAGATCAAAGCTCTAGGAGAGTAATTGACCTTGCCATTGATGCCAGATTTCGACAAAAAAAATTTATTATTATAACCCACTACTTGGTTTTTATGGTAAGGAATATGACTTTCTTGGTTGTTATATAGATGTGTTACCACATGGTTGGCCTTTTGTGAAAAGCTTAATATAATGGACTCCATGGCATCAAGTGCGATGAGATTGAAGCGTAGACCAGAAATCGCACCGTTGAAAAAGTTGACGTGTAACCAAATGAAGCTTCTAATATTGATATTACTTGTAATTTGTGGTGTAAATGCCGCTAAAGATTATTACAAGATTCTTGATATTCCCAAGGATGCAGACGATAAGACTGTGAAGCTGGCTTACCGTAGGTTAAGTAAAATGTATCATCCAGATAAAAATCCTAGTGAGGAAGCACACGAAAAGTTTATCGAGGTGGGAGAAGCGTACGAAGTGTTATCAGACACCGAAAAACGGAAAAACTTCGATACATATGGAGATCCTGATGCCCGTCCAGATAATGGAATTGATCTTGGTGACATGTTCAACCAATTTTTCGGTGGAATGGGTGGAATGGGTGGTAATAGACAACAACGGGTTAGACGTGGAGATAATAAAGCCGTGGTATTAGACATAAATTTACAAGATTTTTATACCGGAAATGATTTGACGTTCCATATCGATAAAAATGTACTCTGTACCAAATGTGACGGGACCGGTTCTCGTGATAAGAAGAAACATGAATGTTCCAAATGTGGTGGTCAAGGTATGGTACAAATGAGACGTCAATTAGGACCTGGTATGATCCAGACTTTCACCGTCCAATGTGATGAGTGTGGTGGAAAGGGAAATGTTGCCAAAGATAAATGTAATTCTTGTCATGGTGGTGGAGTCGAAACCATTGATAAGGAATATACCGTGTACCTTTCACCAGGGTCTGAAAGAGGCCATAAGATTCTCGTGCAAGGAGAAGGAGATGAGAGTCCAGATTGGGTTCCAGGTGATTTGATTGTTGAACTTAGAGAACATCTTTTGGAGAATTGGGGATACAGAAGAGTTGGAAATAATCTTTATCGTACTGAACTTTTGACGTTACAAGAATCCCTTAAAGGTGGCTGGAGTCGTAATATCCCATACTTTGATTCAATTGATACTGAGATTACATTATCAAAACCTGAGGGGGAGTTTGTGCTCAATAATCAAGTGGATATATTACATGGAAGAGGTATGCCATTTGCAGATGATGATGATAAACATGGTGACTTATTTATTGAATACAAGGTGCTTATACCGGAAAATTTGACAAAAAAAGAATTGGAAAACGATGAGCTTTAAACGGGAATCCGTTATACCTACATAGAAGACTGGAGTTCAGATAGTTAAATTAGATAGATTCGAAACACTCAAAACAATCCAATAATTATCCTGTACACAACTGAAACTCTCAAGTTTCCATGGTTTCGAGAACGTCAATTTTAATGGTTAGCAAGCCGCCAGACGCCACATGATGTCTCAGAAATATTACTGCTTACACTTAGAAGCACATGGCTATATTGTCATATGAGTGAATGTATGTCAAAAAATTAATTATGACATAACAAGTTTCAAATGATGATATGGAATTGCCGCAAATCCAATGCCGCAATTAAATTATAGAAAGAGAACCACCTGGTGGAATTAGCAGGGCCATAGAAAGATTGAGATAATTGAAATCTTGCATATTGGCCCAGATAGGGGCGTAATGTGGCTAAGGAAGAGGCGAGGATCATCGAGTGATTCATGCTTCTCGCTTCCCATACTCACTAGCCCCCCAACTACCGCCATGCGCGGCACCGCAACTTGCGACCGAGCCTCCGTTACTGGCTCCGTTCGTTTTAAGGTGACGCCAGGATGATGCGCTCGCCTCACATTGCGGCTGGGCCTCATCGATAGTTTTTCCGTTGCTGTGACACTGAATCCCGTCCTGATCCAGCAAACAACGACTGTTGCAAATTGATGATGCTTCAGAGGGGGGTCGGCAACTTGATTTCATGTTCCTAGTATTGAAAGCGGGTTTAAGAGTGGAGAAGTATCTTGGCTGCTGCAGTGACTGCATCGATGGTAAATCTATGCAAATCTTGTACTGCAGTTTAAGGTCCCCCCACAAATCTGAGCCACTTGAAAAATGGGGAAAGTCTTGGTTAAGAAAACCTGACTATTGCGAGCATCCGACAATACAATACGATGCACGATCTGTCGCACAAACAAGGCTAGTGTGTATATAAGCGATAGGGCGGTCTGTGTGTAGCAAATACCCCCATTATTTTTTTCTTTTCTACGACCGGTTTTAAAGTTAGAGGCGTCTTTCTTTTCATATAAAAGGTTGAAATTCGCCAATATTAATAATGTACGGTTAATATTAAAACTCAATCTAAATTACGAATGTCGTCTATAATACAACCTCAACCTCAATCACAGAGAAGATTTGATATTCTGTCGATCAGTGTATGTCTGCCTGTGACTGATGACTTAGATCTAGAGGCAGTTAACCGAAAATTAATGCCAGATGCTAGGTCGCCAGTTGTTGGGGCCAACATGGTACTGGCTAGCGCGATACCCGTCCTGATGCCCCCAGCTATCGCACGGGCTTTGTCGCACGAAGTTCCCCAGATGTTTTTTTCCGCCTCAAATTCTCAGTCCCCCGCCCCAGTTCGGCCTCACTCTCGGAATCATAATGGCAGCCCTCTGTCTGAGATCACCTCCGGTTTATCGGTATCCGGTAAGACCATAAACACTAAAGCCACACCTGGAATCACTTCTAGAGCCACTTCCTTATCCACTGTTACTGCCGCCGTATCTGGTGCTAACTCCACCATTCTGCCTGATATTGATTCACCTACTATTGAAGAATTACAAGCACAAATCCCACTTATATTTGCTGTCAATAGAAGTTTATCCGAATACCTTTCTCAAGAAGATTTCCTTGCACAAAATTTAATTAATTTACCCAATAATCTTGATCGGATTGTGTCAAAAAAAATTGTTTCCGATGGGGAAGTTGATTTTTTGCAACAAATAAACTTTCAAATTAATGAGTTGAGAGAAGTTATAGAAGATGCTTTAGATACACTCAAGGAAAATCTTGACCAGAACACACATTCTGTTAAATTACATATACTCGCCAATGTTAAACAGTTCAAAAAATTGAATAATTCCCGTGCCATGTTAAACGGATTGGTGAATAGTAAAATGTGTTTGCAACAATTTGTGAAGCAAGTGGCAGATTTGGATGAAAGAATAATGGAGATAAATGAAATGATTCAGGAATTTAATGACGAACATAATGATTTTAATGACGATAATGAACCCCAAAATGACCCTTACAAACCATCTAACCACATGATATACACCATAAACTATGGTCTTGACACCTGCACATTTCCTCAATTCCATCAATTTATTGGTGAAACCATCGCTACTTATAACGATTACGTTCATAGATTTTTATCTTTAGATACTAGCCAGGTCACTGAGTATGCTTATGAAATTGTACTGCTTGATGATCACTTGAGATGTTCATTATAACTATTGACGTTTCTTGGAGGTTAGTTTACTATTAATTAGTTGTAATATAATGATTACGATCCCAATGAAAAGACTTATACTGGTGATTAGTCCCACCAATTCGAAATCTTTATTGGGTACTGGGATGTCGATATGTAGCTTGTTGGTATCCACCAGTTGATAAAAGATTGTATTATTGGTGAAAAATTGGGCATATTTGTTTCCAATTTCGAATTCATTGATAAAGGGATTTAAATGTAACACATTTTTCTCGTTGGTATCTTCACATCCAAAAAATACAGTTGGAGGGTTTATATATATATCTTTAGATGTTTGATGACCTTGATCAGGTAATTGATATCGAGCATGTAAGTTCAAATATAAATCTTTAGACCAGTCTGTAACCTCTAATAACACTTCATTTCCCCATTCTCCAATTTTATACTGAGGAAGTTCCAAATCACTATTTCCAAAGTTAGCAACATACTTGAAGTTCTCCCCCAAGTTGTATTTATCGATGAATAACAGTCGATCGAGATTCATGTAGTAATATAATTTGCACTGTCTGACATCCGAATCATCGGGGAGCACCGTTTTCAACGAGGTTTTGATTTGAGGATGAAGCCCATTTTTCACCAACAAATTCTTGGTGGAAAGCTTCCTATACCGTGGTTTTATATGGAACATTGTTTTGTGAAAAATGTCTTCCTGATTCTGATTATCTTTATCAAATACAACCCGTAATCCACTCAATACCAAATCTTCAGCAGTCGTATTATCATCAAGCAAGAAAATTCCAACTTCTTCATAAATATTAGGGTTTGTCTGCTGGATGATTCCTGATTTCTCATCATTAATGAAACTGAACACAAGCTTGTCCAGGTCATACAAGAAATCGACTGTATTAGTCTCAACATGTGTACCTGAGAGCTCAGTCAATAAAATATTCATGTCAAAAGCGTCATATTCTGGCAAATGCAAGAATAATGAATTCTTGGAAAGAATCCAATTATCATCGGTTATCTTCACCTTGAACAAGTTATTTATGAAAGGATTTATCTCGTTGAAAAAGGCATATTTATCTCCAGTGTTGGGAACGGCATATATCGTTACCCCAACTGAATTATAGTTGAAAACGGGAGAATCTATCGATCCCATTGATATGCGAAGTTGTTTGATGGTCTTAAACTTCAGGGCAAAGTCCATGGTATATTTATCTTCCCGAGTATAGTCCATTTTTCGATTTAACTGGACCTGTGTGTTGTTAGCATTTGTAACAAAGTCATCATGGCTTTTCCCATGATTTAATATCGTTACTCTGTGCCTCATAGTCGAATATGCTAAAAGTCTTTAGGATTCTTGTCTATAATTGAAATTGCGAAGGAGTGCACGGCAAGTGAAAAATTCAGTATCGAGGCAGAATGTGCACAAAGTTAGACGAAAAATTAATGTAGTTCTTGAATCGTGTAAAGTATAGAAGGATAATGTATAACACAAGATTAATGTCTAGGGAATAAAGTAGATTTAGTTTTGGAAGAAATGATTTTAAAAAAGTTCGACAAAATATCTGATCTATGCTGGCTTTACTCTTTCAGGAAACTTGTGATCCATGCAGGTCCTTATCCATACAGGAGCCGCAGTAGCCTAATTAAATTTCCAGCTTACCACAGCAACTGCTAACATGACAATCACTTTTAATTATGGACAAGGGGAAATTGTTTCCAGTCCTACGGTAATTGTTTCGGGTCATACTTCAGCTACCAACCGAGGTATCATTGAGTTTGTCAATAACCTGAACAAGGTGTTCCCTCCCCAGTATTTTGAGATTAATGCCAATGGACAGTTCAAAGCTATTATCCACGTTAGTGAAGACTCCAACAATTTCGAGATCAAAGTGTATCTGAATGGCTGGATCAATGAGTTTGGGTTCCCACAATATGGTGAAAAACCTAAATCCTCAGATCTGGCGAAGTTGCTGTTAGTATACTACCCTTTATCCAATAAACCAGTGCATTTATGTCTTGTGTTGGGGAAAGATTCTAATGGGAGTTATGACATGCCAAATTACAAGTTACAAAGAGGAGAATCCCCTAATTTGGACTCTGCAATTCGGAAATTGAAAGTGGCTGGGAGGTTAATGCAAGCATATACTCAAGATGAAATGAGGTTAAGTGGATTCAGTAATCGAAGCTTTCAGTTTGTCGAAGAACAAGCCTCACATCAGGGGATTTTCGGATACAATGTCAGTTCTCCTGTTCCACATAAAGAAGTGAAGGTTCATGTATTAAGGTCATGGAAGACAAAAGCCGAGTTACAGGACCCCAATTGGGCTCAACAGAACAATCAAGGCACAGACACCGGAGCCCTTTTCAGTCATGCCATTGAATTGATCAAGAAAACCCCCGAAATCTATAAACATAGGGAAATGAGTAATACTTGCGTTCAGTGTGCCGTTATATATTTGGATGCACATTATGATGTCAACAGAGATCTTATTCTTGCTCATGCTGCATTAGGTGGAGGTAATGGCGATGTCAAGTTGGCTATCTTTGGTTCTCATGGAATACATTCATGGCCAATTAATTTCCCTATGATGACCCCTTGCTTTTTGGATACAACTCAACTCAGTAAACGGGAAGTAGCTAACGATGCAAATCAATGTGGTACAAGTTGGGAATGTTACAATATTACATTGGGAGCTTTCATGCATGAGATCGGGCATCTGTTGAGTTGTCCACATCAAGTTGATGGTGTCATGTTACGTGATTACATTTGGTGGAATAGATCATTTATGACGAGAGAGTTGCAATGTCTCAGGTCCAATTCTGGTGGGGAATTGATTGGCCCAGCTGGCGAATGGTCAAAGACCTGTCATTGGAATATCTTGGATAAAATTAGGTTTTTGTTTCATGGCTCTTTTGCTCTTCCAATAGATAAGAATGATCCCTCAATGGGTCATATATTTACCACTACCCTAATGAGAGATGACTCATATGGCGATGTTAATAAAGCACCTACACTGTATAATACACCATCAGGTGAATGTATTGTGAAATCTGATGCTGGGATCTTTTTGATTGAAGTGATCACCAAGGACTTAGCTAGATATCATGTTCCATATTTCCCCAAGTCCTACGGAGGTGGTGGGTTACAATTTGACATGGTACTTGATTATCGTTCTTTGTATGACAAGTTACGGAAGAGCACAAAAGAAGTAAATGAGAACTATAGTGTAAGAATCCTTTCATTGGGAGGAGACTTATACATCAACAACTTCAAAGAACATACTAATAACGAAGCAAATATCATTCGCCATGATTTTGGATTAGGTAGAGGTAAAATCACTGGGTATAAGAGTAACTTATTGGGAAGAACTCAGAATAAACCTGAAAAAATCATTGGTATTGATGTCAATACTATCTATAAAATAAGAGTATATCATGGTGGTGCGTTAGATGGAATCAAATTTTATTTCAATACAGCAACTAAGAATGCACCACCTCCTGTGCCAGCACGTAATTACATGGACAAGCTTGCTAATAAGCTTTCCCTGACTAAAATTTCATCAGCTTCATCAGGGTCTGGACCCGGTCCCAAAGAGGTCGTTATTGGTAACGTAAAGGATCATTATACCGAAATTAAAGTTGACCCGGGTGACAAAATAGTCAAAATGCATTTCAGAAATGGAGCCTGGATGGACGCAATCCAATTTGAGTTTTCCAGTGGTAAGAAAACCCAAATGATGGGTAATGCCAATGGAGGACATCTTTCGACCCTTGAACCACCAGGCCATGGATATACCTTGGTGGGATTGTATGGGTACGTTGGATCTTGGTTAGACGGACTAGGAATTATATACACAAATGAGCTCTGATGAATAGACGTTTAGAATCTCTAATCAATTTGGCGTTCAAGTACTTTATCTCTTGCCTGGTTATATTCCACTGGATATTTGTTCTGTACACCTTCAGTCTTAGAACTACCAAAAAGTGACATCACCAGTTTCTCCTGGCTTCCTTCCTTCAACTTTCTGATTCTAGATTCTACTTGCTTCAAGTCGTGATTCATCTTCTGGGCGACACTAATCTTGGTCTTCGTTTCTGAGTCGTATCGTGGCTCAAAGTACATGTTGAATAGAGCTTTCAATTGGACCAATTCCTCTATCATTTGATCTCTCTTCTCGGTCAATTTCTGGTTTTCATTATTAAGCATTCCACTGAGTTGCGCTTGGAGCACCAATGACTTATCAAGCTCAAGGGAATTTAAGGCACTCTCCAAAGCTCCTGTCAAATAGTTCACTCTCTCGGCTGAAGTATAGTTGATTCCCTCTGCAGATACATCTTCAAATTCGTTGTCATCACTTAGAAGGTAATCATCAGAGTCTGATGTATTATATTCGGAAAGTCTTTCGGCTGCTGGTTCTGTGTCATGTATTTTTGATGGCTCTTGGTTTGTCTGTGATTCTGCTTCGGTTTGAGGAATAGACTTGTCATTACCATTAAATTTCCTATCTATTGGAGAGGTGGGCAGAGCAGGTGGTGAATTTTGGTTCACACCGTTTGTGGTTGTCTCGGGATCCAGATCATGATCGGGACTCATATTGCCGCCATGGGTGGGACTAAAGTTTGGTTTAGTACTCTAAAGTGCTCTGTGGTAAAGTCGCACGCTTTCCCACAGCTAAAAACTAGGTTTGTTCCGCGACATATGTGTCGTTGTCGTACTTCATGTCGTGGGAGTGGTCCTAGCTTTCCCGTGAGAGATTAATTCGTTTTTAAGCTAAGATTTAACCCGTTTTCTAATGATTTATAAGAGGCTCTTTCGCTTCCCAAGGAAAGAAGCTCAAACTCATATCTTCTTTTTTACGTATATCAATATAATTAATACTTTTGATTCTGGTCTTTACCTTTTTCAATCCTTCGTAAATGGCAGATTAGTAGGCGAACCTTTAATTGTCTTTCTTAGGAACTAGTTTGAAGAGATACAGATTTAGCTATTAAATTACTATTTAAGTGAACAGCTTGCTTACAACATCGGGCGCTTGGTGCGAGCCCTGGATGGTTGGTTGCAAAATAAAAGTACTTTGGTGCACGGTGTGTCGTCAATATGATTAGAAAAGATAGGCATCTTATAGAATGGTATTTATGTTATAATGTATAGGCTGGAGCCTGAAACCTGTCATTTGGAATGTATGTGGTTTAGGAATTAGAGATATGTTCCCCAAAAAGGGTGAATTGCCCTCCCAGGACATCCAAAACCTTCTAGCTACTGTAACAGAAGAAACTTTTCATTCTTAAATGTAACACACTCCCAATTGTGGTCTCCCAACTTGTGCTTAGTACCTTGTATCTCTCCCTCCCTATCTACGCTATCACACAATCCAAAATGTCATAAGTTGCAAACCACCTGTCAACGGCGTACCTCCACACGACCGCGCGATCAACAATATCGAATCTTCAATCCAACTGTCAAGCCATCAGAACATGTCGTTCCAATTCCAGAGTTCAAACGTTTTAGCTCGTCTAAAGCCATTTGGAATCTCATTTGAAAAATCACTCAGTGATTTGATCAAGGGAATTAGGGCCCATTCTAAGGAATCCCCGGAAAGTCTTATGGCATTTCTTGACGGAGCCATAGTGGAATGTAAAGACGAATTGAATTCCAATGATTTGGAAACAAAGGCTATGGCAATTTTGAAATTGGCATATTTGGAGATGTATGGCTTTGAAATGTCGTGGTGCAATTTCCATATCCTTGAAGTTATGTCATCTTCTAAGTTCCAACATAAAAGAATTGGTTATCTTGCTGCTATTCAATCATTTAAAAATGAAGAGGAATTGTTGATATTAGCAACGAATCAGTTTAAAAAAGATTTGAATTCTCCCAACCATGTAGAAATTGGATTGGCTTTGAGTGGTATAGCGACCATTGTAACCCCCAATTTGTCGAAGGATATCAATGACGATGTGTTAATGAAGTTAAATCATACTAAACCATATATACGGAAGAAAGCAATTCTTGCCATGTACAAGATCTTCTTACAATATCCAGATAGTTTGAGACTTAGTTTCAACCGGATCATTGAAAAGTTGGATGATGATGATATCTCAGTTGTTAGTGCTACTATCACTGTAGTATGTGAAATTTCCAAAAAGAACCCAAAGATTTTTATCAGTTATC
Source organism: Yamadazyma dendronema (assembly GCA_030572355.1). NCBI lineage: Eukaryota > Fungi > Ascomycota > Pichiomycetes > Serinales > Debaryomycetaceae > Yamadazyma > Yamadazyma dendronema. The sequence continues at coordinate 811,572 of JAJLZP010000005.1, forward strand.
TTCCTAAATTCTTCAGTATCTTGGAGGAGACTAAGAACAATTGGTTGATCATTAGAGTTTTGAAATTGTTCCAAAGTCTTTCAAAAGTGGAACCAAGAATGAAAAAGAAGATCTTACCTTCTATTGTTGAGTTAATGCTCAAGACTCAAGCATCTTCCTTGATATATGAATGTATCAATTGCATAATTGGTGGTGGTATGTTATCTGCCGAATCTTCCAAGGATAAAGAAACGGCGAAAATGTGTGTGGAACAGATCTTGAAGTTTTTCGAAACCAAGGATGCAAATCTCAAGTTTGTTGGATTGTTGGCATTAATCAATACCGTCAAGATATTTCCTGCTTTGATCAAAAAGATCAAGGAAGTTCCCAGCATCATTATGGAATGCTTGGTGGATAAAGATTTACTTATCAAGCGCAAAGCATTAGAAATCTGCCAATATTTGATCAATGAGGACAACATTGTTGACATCGTAAAGGTATTATTGGTACAGTTGATTCCCAACGAGGAAACTTTAATCCCTGATAGCTTGAAATCCGAAATAGCCATGAAGATATTGTCCATAGGTGCCCAAGATAACTACGCAAATATACCTAATTTCAAATGGTATATCGCTGTTTTAAAGGATATGATAAATCTCACCTTGGTTCCATTGAAGTCAACCTCAGCTACTACAACTAATTTGTCTCATGATGTCAGCAATACCCTTTCTGAGGCTATTGGCGCTGAATTTAAATCATTGGCTAGTAGAGTACCATCCATCAGACCAAACATTTTAGACGTGGTCTTGGACGTAGTTATGGATCCCAATGTCTTAGAAAGCTGCCCTTTGCTACTCAAAGACTTTTACTGGATTCTAGGAGAATATGTTCACGAGCTTAAACCTGATAAGGCAACAGATACTGCCAATGACTCGGACCAAGAAAGCGATAACGAAAGCGACGAAGAGAATGATTCCAGTACGGTGTTGCAGTTAGGTAGGAAAATCCAATTGTTAAATAACTTTGTCAATCACAAAATTGATTTACAGTTGGGCATCACCAATGACAATGGTAATTTCCCCGTATCCTCGAAACTAATTCATTTAAATGAGTATGATGTATTGAGCATTTTAATACCTGCATTGATCAAAACTTACTCCAGTATAACCATTGACTATTTGTCAGTATATTCAATCGATAACAAGCTTCCTTATACCAAATTCATTGAAGTTTCATATTACCTTTACAAACTCATCAACTTTTTAAGTAATTTTGAGAACCATTCTTACTATGAAGTTCAGGAAAGGAGTTTATCGTGGTTAGAATTTCTTAAACTCGGCTTGGAAGCTCTGATTAATGAAGATTTCAAAGACCTTTTGGTGTTGGAAAAGGAAGAGGTCGATTATAACAAAGAGCTTATGGAGAGTCATAGCTCACGTAGCAGCACAGATGATGAAAGCAGCAGCGAAAGTGATGACTCTGATGACGACGGAGAAGACGACTCACATCAGGAGGATTATATCCAATTATCGTCGTCTGAGGATGAAGAGGAGGAGGAAGGCGAAGATCAAGAGCCCCAAGAGCCTGATGATATCCCAATCTCAAGTAATGGGGGAAATGAACTACAAAAGAGTAATGGTGATGAAGTTAATGAAGGACCAAAAGAACCTAAATCCATCCCAATATTATTGAGCCACGTTCTCCCATCATTCTTCAGATCCTACCAGTTGAACCCAATCTCTCAAAATGGTCAAAGAAATATTCCTGTACCTGAAGGTTTAGATCTCAACTCTCAGATCAACCATCCAAATTTCGAACAATTCAGTGAAGCAGAGGACGAGATATTTTCTGACGTTGAGGAGGAGGAAACGAAACTCATTGATTTCGATGCTGTTGATGAAAAGAAAATCAAAAAAGAAAGAAGGGATAGGTTGAGAGATGATCCCTATTACTTGGATTCTGAAGACTCTAAGCATAAGCTGGCACATAAGATCAAAAAGATCATTGAGGAACCTTCAAGCAGCGAAGCAGCTTCCTTGGCTGAGCCATCAACAAGTACCAAGAGTACTAAACCGAAGAAGAAATCAAGCAAGGAAAAGAAATTGAAGAAAGAGAAAGTATTGATTTTGTCAGACGAAGTGGTGGGTAATGGCTCACCCTCCCCTGATTTTGTTTCTGAAAAGCCGGTTAAACCGAAATTGAAAAAGAAGAATCTCCTAGCCATCGATTCCTCTAATCTCGATAATTTCGACCTTGATGCTGAGCCTTCAGAAAAGGTAACAAACGACGAGCACGAATACGACATTGACCTTGAAGAATTAAGGAAGAAATTGGCTGCCAGCTCCACAGATGAGACCAAACCCAAAAAGAAAAAGCTGAAGTCTGATAAGACAGGCAAGTCTAGTTCGAAAACAAAAAAGTCAACCAAGACTCCTACTACAAAGACATCCAACTCTGAAAAACCTGAAGTGTTGAAAGGTAATGCACCCATGCCCGAAGAAATGGAAACTGACAAGCCCGAATCCAAAACTAATGGTGCTGATGTGAAGGATGCGGAAGCCAAGGAGTCCTCACCAACCCCAATAGCTATAAAGAAGCCAAAGACGAAGAAGAAAAAGAAAGCTGTCATTATTGAATGAGTGAGGTAAATAGGTAATTTTATACGTATCTTCATTTTAAATAGACTAATCTAATTTTATAAATTAATGATTGAACTACTTGTGTTCGACCAATGGAGTTCTTTCGGTAGAATCTTCAGCATCTACTGGTTCAGTTTGAGTTTCAGCTTGCACTTTAGACTTTGGCTCGGATGCCTTTACCGGTTTGGCCTTTGACTCGGTGGTCTTTAATGGCTTGGAGCTTTTTTCGGTAGACTTGCTGATCTCCTTCAACTTTTCAATCATCTTAGTTCTAGTTTCCATGACCATTTGATCAACATCATCCTTGGTCTCAATATTCTTAGTTGAAACTGGAGGCAACACGTCAATAGTGATCTCACCGGTATTGAATGTCTTGGATTGAGAATGGAAAATGTTGGAGTAGTTACTCACAACAATGGGGATTATTGGAATCTTAGCTTGTTGAGCCAAATGGAAAGCACCCTTTTTGAAAGGTAACATTTCAGGCTTGTTAGTACCAGATCTAGTTCCTTCAGGGAAAAGAAAAATGGCCCTCTTATTACCCTTAACTTCGAGTAAAGCGTCATTAAGGATCTTTCTGGCCTTTTCAGATTTAGCCCTGTCGATGAAGAAAGTACCACTTGCCAACATGAACCATCCCAAAATTGGTACATATTGTAAAGCCTTTTTAGCGGTAACAGTGAAACCTGGCTGGAAAATTTTACCCAATACTAAGATGTCCAAAGCTGATTGGTGATTTGAAATGAAAACACCTGGTTTGTCGAACAAATACTTTTCATTCTTTAAGTTGACTTTAACTCCCAAGATAGTCGAGAAAGAGTAATAAAAAGCTCTTGCCACAGTATATTGACTGTACTCTGGCTTACCGATAATTCTCAAGAAAATCGATGCCACCACTCCATACAAAGCACAAACAGCTATTAAGAGACCAAATACCGTGGATTTGAAGTAAAACTTCAAGGTTTGAAATATAGAAGTCATAGTAGTAGACAAAGTTTTTTGTTGACCCATCGCGGATTGAGTTATCGTGAGACAGAAATGGGCTAAAAGATACAGGCGAAAAGGAAAGGTGGGGTTCGTCGTTAGGAGAAAAGAATGTGCGAGGAACCCCCCATTGTATTACAAGTTTCTGAAGATAGAATTTGCTGGCAGAAACTCAATTAATTCATAGTCTTAAAGAGAATGCCAGTATTCTGAGTGCTCATAATGTGAGACAGCCAGCCTTGAGTTGGGGACTTTAAAAATTGCACCAAATTTCTGGCCAGTATTGTGGTGTCGGGCTTTGAATAACCGATTACTTATATCTAGAGAGATGTCTTATTTGAGTATTTCTCTTACGCTTCACAAGTTACTCTACATAATGTCTATTGAAAGTTTCCTCTCTGAGCTGTAGTTTTATCAAATGACACTTCAACTAACCTACTCACTACTCACCACCTCTTCTCATTTTTCCATCCACTAATTCGCATATCTGCTTATCTCAGTGAAAATCACGAAACTCACTTGTTTTTACTAGTTCAAAAATGGCAAGGAAATCCGCCAAATCAAAGGCTTCAGCCGGAAACAAGTCACTGGCTTCCTTGTTTAAAGATGTTACAGGGACTGAGGACCCTCGTCTCAAGAAATTGCAGCAAAAATCTAAATCTCCTGCTGCTGAACTGACTGAAAAATCTGCTGAAGTCAAAGAAGCTGATCTGCAAAATCCATTCGGAGACGATCCGTATTCCAAACCTTTTCCAATTAACTACATCTTTGCCGCTCAAGACTTCTTGAACGAGCAATTGACATTTGCTAATTCTTTACAGCTTTTGCTTATAGCTTTCATCATACAACTGTTATACAACCTGGAGAAAGATCTTGTACTTGAATATATCGAGAGAATCGGTATGAACTATACAGGTGTGGCATTGGGAATGATTTTCACTTATAATTTAACTTGGAAAAAACATTTGCAAGGTATTGGGAAAAAACCTGAGCTTCCTGAATTCAACATGCTTTACTCAATTCTTCTTCCTAATTTGCTTTGCTTCAGATATAATTTCAACCTCATTGAAAACTTGAGTTACAATTATTTCGCCATAACTTCTTTACCTGTAGCTATGAAGGGCTTTAGTGCATTTGTGTATTACTTCATGTACGCCACCAACAATGATATGGCCGATTACTTCAGAAGATTAGCCTCTTTTGTGGCATTTAATATGGCATTGGAGTATGTCAATCAAGGAACCGAAGAGGAAAATATCATTTCCAAGGAAGTTCAAAATCAAGAAGATGTTGATTATGATTTGGTTGAAGTTGAAGATGATAATACCATTAAATCAGGATCAAATAAAACTTTATCCAAATCAGAGGTTCACCTTATTGTCGTTATGCTTGTGAATTTAATATTCAACTTGAAAACTGACGACGTGAACTTGATCATTTTCCAAAAGTTAATGACTTCAATCATTGCTGCTTCCATCTTAGCTTACCCTATTTTTAAGCTTCAGAAACTTGCCAGTGCCCCAATCTTTTTGGGACTCTTCTATATCTTCACGAACTACCAATTAGAGCCAATCTTAAAAACCAATAGTTTAGAATGGGTTTATGGTTTAGTTTCTGAAGAGGAAAATTTAAAATTCTTTGCCTTATGGGCAGGTGTCTTATCAGTAAGTATCTTGGTTGTATTCTTACTGAATATTGAATTTAATTTGAGAAGAAAATTTTGGCACTTTATCATTTTATTGACCATCTTACCGGGATTAGTGTACAACCAAAGCTTCACAGTTTTAGCCTTATTAGGACTGTTGATTGTTTTGTTGTTGGTAGAAATTATCAGAGCCAATAAAATTTCTGTCCTTGGTCAATTTATTCATGATCAATTATACAGATTCCAAGACTTCAAGGATTTGAAGGGCCCATTGAATGTTTCATACATCTATTTGGTTATTGGTGTTGTCACTCCAGTCTTGTTATACAACTTTAGTAATGGACTCGAGTCAAACACGAGACAAATCGATCTCAAACAAACGATAGGATTGGTCAGTTTAGGTGTTGGTGATTCATTTGCCTCAATTATTGGACAGCATTTTGGTAAACGTAAGTTTTTTGGTGGCCATAAAACCATTGAAGGATCGGCTGCTTTCTTGGTCTCTAGTATGGCTTGTTACTATGCCATCGATAAATATTTGGAATTGAACCAAATCCACTGGGAAGTATTATTTGTAGCAAATGTCATTACCAGTGTATTTGAAGGAGTCACTACTCTCAATGACAATTTGTATGTACCATTATTCCAATACGTCGTGTGGGATATCTTAGAAAAGACAGTTCGTAAATAAATTTATATTTCTATAAAACTTACAAGAAAAAATCAAATCTGACTTCATTATCATAATCATCCCTCACATCATTTTTTTCGAAAGGAGGAGGACTACTATCAGATCTGGTAAGGGCAATTAGGTCATTATCATAATCATCAAACATATCATCATCATCATCATCAATGATAGCATTATCATATAAATTATAGTTTGCCGAGAAACTAGGTTTAAAATAAGGCTCTAACGAGTTGGATCTTTGCAAGCTTTGGATCGAGTTGTCTACATAGAAATCATTTTTAGATACACTTTTTGTTCTTTTGATACTTGAATTGAACAAATTGGATTTCGCAATGTATGGAAAACGGAACGATTTAACAGAGGTATTAGTGTCGTGATAATAAGGTTCGGTGACTGTGTTCATAGATCGGTGCAGAAAAAAAACAAAACTTAAAAATGGGAGATGGCCTTATCTATATATTTGGAATCAGGCACGGTCGCAAATGTGAGATAAGATAAGAGGTGGAACGTGTATGACGTGCGCGGTACATAAATGATAGATGACAAATGCCTTTGCTATGACCAGAAGCACTGCCTACGGAAACTATAGATCATAATACTGTGACAGTAGCACGTTTATTGTTACTTTCTTTAAGATTATGTCTTGTGATAGATTTTTTATTCGAATAGATGCGATGTTCGTCAATGAAATAGACTAATGCCTGTATATTAAAGTATCTATAATGTATTATTACTTTAGCACTTTATTGGAGCCAATCATGCTCTAGAACATCACTGATAGTTGGACGTTTATCCAAGTCTCTCACCAATATTGATTTAACCAAATCGATGGCCGAGTCACTAACTATATTTAGTAATCTCAAATCTCCTTCCATGATTTCATCAACATTGTAGAATGGGTTTTCTTTGAAAAGAATGGTATAAAGTAAGATTCCTAAAGCCCATATATCTTGAGGTCTTCCGTCATATTTTTCACCTCGCAACACTTCAGGAGACGCATAGTCAATAGTTCCAACAAACACATCAAATGGTCCCAGTTTAGTGTAACTAGCACTCCCAAAATCAATGAGCTTGATGATACCTCTTTCATCGACAATGACATTTTCGTCCTTTATATCTCTATGGGTGATACCATGCTTGTGAAGATGGAAAATTGCCAGACTTACCTGCTTGAAGATGAACTGACATTCTGCTTCACTCATATCTTTTTTGAGCTCTATATAATCGAATAGATCAATGGCAGGTGGCTCTCCAAAAATAGGTGTTTCGAGATAGTAATATTGTTCATCTTCAAAGAAGTCAAGAATTCTCATGATGCTTGGATGCGGTTCTTTCATGAGTGTAGACATGATTTGAATTTCTGATGGAATGGTTCCTAGATGCCGATCTCTAACCCAAGTATCAACCAAGATTCTTTCCTTATCGATACATTTGATTATTATTTCATACTCCTTGTCTTCCTTGTGTCTGGCTAAAATGACTTTTCCGTATGCACCTTCACCCATTTCACGTACAACGTCAAATTCTGTAATCTTCTTACTCCTCCTTTTACTGCCGATTTCAGTTGGCCACGAGACACAAGCCCTCGCCTTTTCTTGCAAGGTATCATCCTCTAGTTTCAAAAGATTGGCTTCAACTCTAGTAGTAAATTGAAAATGTGGGACACTAGGTTTTCTTCTCTTGTCAAGTATGCTTTCATATACTGAAGAGCTCTTGGTGTCCATCGAGCTATCTCCTGTATCCGAAAAACCAGTGCTACTGAGACCACTACTGCTGACAGTGCTATGAGATGAAGGAAGACGCCCTGATGACATTTGTCCCCTATCAGAAGTGCTTCTTTTGCTAGAAAGCAGAGTTGTTTTAGGTGTTCTGGTACTATTGTGTCTCACGATGTCACCAGTCATGGTAGGTAAAGTATCCTGGTCAAACAACCTCAATTGAGATGGCAATCCTCCGTGAAGTTGATTATCATCAGATGACAGAAGAGTTCTTTTGAATGGAGGTTTGAGACTAGCTGGATTCAACGAATTGGATGTGATTTCCACCTCATTAGGTGATATTGAAGAATCTGATTGTCTAGAATACGTCACCCACAAAACAAACGTATCAAGAGCGCTGACCCGAAGCTGGACGTCAACATAAAACTCGGACCCATCCTTGTGCTTACCAAGAATTCCTGTGGACGTCATAAAATTTTCTTCTGCATTAAATGATGGATCTTTTCTGGCCTGTTGCACACAACTATATTTTCTGAAAAAATGTTCAGGAAGAACCAACCCAGGAACAATGGAAAAATCATTGTGGGTGCCCTTAAGACCTTCATGAAATATTGAGGTGAAGTCATTTATAATTAAATCAATCAGTTGATCGGTCAATTCTAAAGAAGACCAACCAAATAAGTTCCTAGCAATAGCGTTATTACATGATATAATTCTAAGGTTTTGAGAATCCACTACAAAGATACCAGCAATGTATGGCAAGGTATGAATCTTAAGTTTCATTTCAAACTTGTCTGAGTTGATTTCTAGGGGGTTTGACGTTACAGCACAAGGTATTTTCTCGTCTTTAATATGTAATGTGAAATACCTCCTGGTATTAATCTTTTCACTTTGGGAGAAGCTTAGACCAGGATTAGTTTGACCATCATGTTCCCACTCCTCGATTAATGATTTGTTAACAAACTCACTCATTGATTCACTAACTTGAGAAAGCTTGGTGTACTGACTTGTGGTCTCATCGATCAATTCTCCGGCGACAATGTTTCTGGATATAACATCAAAATCGGTATTTGCATCGCCGATTTTGGTCAAATCTTTCAGAATTACAACATCAAATGCATCACAAGGAATTTGATCAAACATGAAAATGATCAAGTTTCCCTTTTTTTTAGCCCAAAGCGAAGTCCAAGCAAATCCTTTATCTCCAGGTCTTGATATAGCCACAATTTCACCAGCGAATATGATTTCCGTGTTCGGGAGGACTGCTTGTACGTTTTGAAGACCAGTTAAAGACCTTGTAATTCTGTCGGTAACGAACTGTCTGAATTGAGGAGCTATCAAATCCATCAAGGTCATTGATTTGATCATACCCTTCAGAACTCCAAACATCAAACACGCCAAATCATTAGCCGCTTTAACACCCCATGGAGGATCACATTCAATTGTGAAAATAGATTGCGGAAGTGCATGCTTCCCAGAAGAATGGTATGATCGAGTATTGCTTCCACCAGGCCCATTACCTCCAACAGGTTGTTGATTCAACATGTTCAATGCAATAGAGGAAGGATGGGCTACAGGAGACAGTGAGCCATCATTAGTAGTTGTCATCACTGAAGTGTCCACGAAGGGAGTGGACAATGCATACATTAATTTGGTTTTAAGGGCATCCTGTTTCAGACTTTCAACACCCCAATCACTATGCAACACTTGACGAGGACTATGGCTTAGGGAAAGCTCATGAAGTGTCGATGCAAAATCCTTATTTTTGGAAATACTCAAATCATTAACTTCGAGTAACTTGATAATTTCCGTCAAATCATCTGAATATATCTGGTTTTTTGACATTTGCTGTATTTTGGGGTTCTGTATTTGAGGAACCTTATTTCTACTCTGGGAGTACATTTCGTCGACGGGGAAACTATCAGCTCTTCTCATCGAAGGACGAAACAATGCTGCCAAAGCGGCAGATGATGCATTTGATTGTAGATTGGAGTTGCGGTGGAACACACTATCATTAGATGTCTGTTTCTGGAGTGCAAAGTTGGAATTTGGTGGTATAAGGTTAGCGTCCAAAGTTGGCTCGTTGGCTGGTGCTTGTCCATGTGTTTGAGAACTAACAGCGTTGAAAAGACCCGGTCTATCCCGCAAGATCTGAAGCGATCTCTTCAAAACATTCAACCGTAGGGCAAGTGAATTGGGTGATAAGTGGGCGTAGGAGTAAGCATGACTGCTTTCGACGGGGAATTTCAAAATATCATTTTTATTATGGAATTGATCTCGTAAAGTCATTACTGGGCTGTCTAGACGAACAGCATCTTGGAAACGTTGGGTATTTTGAAGGTTGATCAGTGGTTTTTCAGAATTAGGCACTCTTGGTTGACGCTTAGGGAGTGAGATTGGCCTTAATAGAGAATCATCCGAGTTTTGTCGGTCATCCTCATAAAGATAAAACAGAGGATTCTGTCCATTTCTGGTTGCATCTCCCAATGTTTTATTCTCATCCATTACTGAATTACAAATAACTGGTACCTGAAGCAAAGTGTAAAGGCTGAATTTTTTTCGTGCGGAAGAGGGTCCATTGTGAAGTTTTGGTGGGAGTGAAGTTGATGAAATGCTTGGCCCCACGAGACTTTATACAAGGAGAGAATAAGAGGTTTAAAGTGAATGATGTGTCATGGTTTGACGGTTTTAGAAACCTTTTATTATTTATATTATACATTATATTACACTTTCTATCTCATGAACCATTATCACCCGCACGGCTGAACTTGGTTTCCTAATGGCTGCGACTAAAGGGCCAAATCCTGGATACCCTCTTCAGCGTCTAAAATATGATCTAATGAGCCAGAAGGGGTATCACCAATTCCATAAAGTACACCTGGGGTACGAGCTGACAATGACATACCCCCAAATTGAGGAGTCGAATTGGCAGATGATTCATAGGTAGGTGGACTTAAGGTCCTCACATCCTCATAGGTTGGAGGAACTTCATCATCCCAAGCAATTCCAAGACCTGATCTCTCGGTGACATTGACTTTAAATTGCATTCTTAATACTCTAGCAGCCCCTGTTGGGGTTCCAATGACTTGTTTCGGACTATTAGAATTATAATCACTGTTCCCATCACTTGAAACAGTTGAAGACACTGAACTGACAGGTTCAAGGTTCAAACTGACATCCCTTGCGGACTTTGACTTCCTCCTTGTTGGCTTGACAGTGACGGTTTCTTCTGCTACCATAAGCTCAACAATCAACATATGAGACACGAAAATACCCTCATTTGGATCATCGATATCACACGATAAATTGGCACCTTGTCTAAGTCCTTGCTGTACTTCGTTGATGATAGCATCATCGCTGTTGGCTTTGTTGAGTGGTTTGACAAGACCAGTTGAAACATTCATGCAGTCTATATGGGCCACCATTTCAATTTTACCTGACCCTGAAAAGTCTGATTTCCAGCCTGATTTGATATCTCCATGGCTCACCACTCTGGTTTCAGCAATGTAAAGATGTTCTTGACCTGATGTCCCATTAGAAGGAGCAGGTGAAAGATTGGTGGGGGATGCGGCCCCAACTGCTGGAGAAGCCCGATGGTCGTCAGGAATATCGGATGTAGATGCTCTACCAGATTCAAGAGTACCTGATGCACCAAAGTCTTCAACAAAGTTATCTGCAGCATGAGAGGGAGCACTTCTTTCAAATTCAGTAGTATCTACGCTTACCGTAGGAGCTCCATTTAAACCGGTGGCCAGATCACCAGCTGTTCTATCTTCAACATGAGGACTAGTATCTGGAGCCAATACAAAGTTTGTTTGGATCGTACTATGATGAGGGTTGGCCACCTTCTTCTGAGGTGTTTGTTTGACCTTTCGTTGATTCTCTTCTGCAGTTTTAAGTTTGGATTCATGCTTGGAGCATGTTGTTGCTTTGATTCTTGTAGTTTCTTCAAGTCTCCATACCAACTTTCTCATTCTCCATCTTCTATCACCGGTATTATTATTCATATTATCCATTCGTAATTCTACGGGGAATGTTGATTTCGGATACACCACATTAGGTAATACGGCTGTAGCACTTACATCGGTTGGAGGAAAGACCCGAAGTGAGTTTCTATCAGGACCCCTTAATACCAGTCGAGAGATATTCACAGGAAGGGTCACTCTTATTTCATTTGATTCTTGGTCTATGGTATCATTTGATTTCGAGGTATGAGCGATGGCTACAAGATCATACTTGACAAAGGATACGGAAGATTTATTTCCGAGTTTAGTGGATGGAGGTAAAGCTCCTGGAAGTAAGTGTGAAAATGGATAAGCATGACTTCCTGGGTTGAAAGAAGACTTGGCTCTAACAACATCCCATCTAGCAAGAATATTGCGTCTGGTCAGACAATCTTTACAGGTCAGAAGACTTGAAGACACGAGGAATGGTTTTGAAAGTTGGATAGTTTGTACAAGGGAAAGCGTCACGTAATCAATGTCAACTGGCAGTTGAAATAGCACATTAAATAATAAAAGACCCGAGATAATCGTTCCAGTAGACTCAGTTTCAAGACCATAAAGCATAGCGGGAGGAGATTCAAGTTCAATGGCAAGGTTTACTTTTGGACTAGGGATATTCACCGACATGGAGGAGGCCGAATGGGACTGTTGTAAATGGGGTTTAATATGGGAATGATGGTGTGTAGCTGGGTGTGAAGGTGGAGGTTGTTGGAGAGCATTGAGCTGTGGAGATGAGGTAGCAGGCGATGAGGCACTGCGTATGAGTGACAGGGCTGACTGTGTGACGTGAAGAGCCAGACCATCATGACTATTCTGATGGTCATGGTGTCTCATTCTAGAAAACAATGACATTATTACAGACTAATATTGGCGATTGTTGGGTTTATGAATAATTGTTAAGTCCCTGCAGACAAAAAAGTAGATATTTTATTTTCACCGGGCTGCCGGTTCGCGAGAGCCATAGTGATCTGCGATGGCTCACTGGGAAAGGTACTGGGGGTTGGCCGGTGGGGGAAATGGTAAGATGGAAATGGTAAGATTTGGGACGATTATGCATCATACAACTTCGGCCCATGATAGATTTGTACTTGGCCTTCACGTGGTGGAATATTGTAGTATATGGGTGTTGGGTGTGTTCCCATGACATTTCGCCATGCGTAGAATGCACGCGATGAATGTGGGGAGGAGCGCAATTTCCGATGCTTAGTATGTATGAGCGAAGAGGCTGGGGTAGAGATGAGATGCCACCATTGGTGGTTCATTATCTGACACTGACGGAAGCTAATACTCGGTGTTATACCCAATTGATATAATGCGTTTAGATTTGTTGTTCAGCCGTCTAAACTTTAAGTTGCTATCAGTAACAGATAAGGCCGATGTAAGGGGATCTCCGAAATAAAATAATCAGTCCCCGTCAAATTTTCAGTCCGGTCCGGAAGTTAATTCTGTACCTAAAAGACGTCACCAGGGCCAATACAGGATCGGTACAAGATTGACATGGCATTTGGTATCTGCTCCCCGGAAACTCTCCGGTTTACCGTAAGTATGTGTTCGGGTAATCATGTCGTTATGTGGCATTGTTTGTCATCGTATTGACAGATTTCACCACAGTTGCAGCAATTGATAAGTGAGACAAAATTCTAGTAGACATATCCATATTCCATAATTTTCAATTTTCACGACAACTCTGATTTTCTAATCAAATACTAGACTGATATGTATACTGTGTGTAAGGATGGCATAACTAGTACCCCTTGTTAGCTATCAAAGGCCCAACCCTAAAAATCATAATTATACCTTTAGTATGTTCCACCTCTTCATCGCGTTTTGCGACCACACGAATTTTCAACGTTAGCTGGTTTGCATTATGTATATAGTTCTAGATAACGGGTCATACGATGTCAAGGCTGGATTTGCCACAGAAGATCCTGAACCTGTCGTACAGCATAATGCCGTTTCGAAAGCTAAAGATGGATCGATATATATCGGTAACCAATTCATGCCCACCAATAATCATAGCGGGTTGATTCTCAAAAGACCTCATGAACAAGGCCATCTTTCGTCATGGGAGACACAGAAACCGGTATGGGATTACACGTTGGACCAGATTTCCAAAAAGGAGGTAGATCCTAGTGACTATGGGTTGTTGTTGACCGAAACCCCGTATCAATTACCCCAATTATCCATGAATACCGATCAAATTGTATTTGAAGAATATGGTTTTAATGATTACTATAGATGTATTCCTGCTTCTCTTGTTCCTTGGACATATCCCGAGGACAAAGATGATGATTTCAGTCTTGTGATTGATTGTGGATTTTCTTCTACCTGGGTTGTGCCTGTAATCTACCAATCTGTTTATTGGAAAGGTATTCGAAAATCTCCAATTGGAGGAAAACTATTAAATGGATTATTGAGGGAAGTCATCAGTTTCAGGCATTATGATATCTCGGAGGAACCCGTATTGATTAATACCATCAAAGAATCGACTTGTTTCATGGCTACCGACTTCAATAAAGCTATTCATGATAAGCTAAAATTATCTTGTGAATTTGTGCTACCTGATTTCAAGACCACAACTACAGGGTACGTCAAAACTGCCGATACAAAAGTCAATGGTGCTGATTTGCAAAGTCTCATTTTAACTGATGAAAGGTTTGTGGTACCTGAATCTTTCTATCACCCAGAAATTATATTCGATAATGCTCCTACATCAAGTCATATACTTCAAACTGCCCCTATCAAGAACTTGACCGACCTCGTAATTGAGGCGATCATGTCCAGTCCTGAAGTCTCTAGACCATTACTACTGCAAAACATCAATATTGTGGGTGGTACTCTGAAACTCCCCAATTTTAATGCTAGATTGGAGGAAGAACTCGCCAAAGAGTTACCTCTGGATTGGAAAATTAACGTATTGGACAATGATTATGAAAGACATTTGATTAACTGGTATGGAGGTGCTCAATTGAGTCAAACTGACATTATAGATAAGATCTCTATCTCTAAACAGGAGTACTATGAACATGGTTCCAATTGGTGTCAAAAACAATTTGGGTTCAAAAATCTCTAATTCTATATATTTATGTGTATAATATAATCTAATGACCTTAAACTTGGATGAGATTATTAAAAGTTAAGTACCTACTAGTCATCAACCAACCATATCTAAACCATACCATTTGAGAAAAATGCCCATATGCCATGGCTGCATAGTTCACACTAAGCATGTTTAAATCGGAGTAGATTTTCACCGAATTAGAAGGCTCACTGTTGAAGAAACTAATGTTGATGTTGAGTTTGAGAGTATTACCCAACACCAATTTTGAAATATGATCCACAAATAATTCAATGTTGTTTAGAACCATAAATGAATACTTCTCGAGGAAATTCAACAGTTTAAGTTTATACATCGTCACCCCTTTCTTAGAACTTTCCAGATATGTCTTTGTTCCATGGTATAACGATATATGGTTGGGGTGGTTAGACACTCCGGTTTCATCGAATGTTATGAGCACAATTGGTTTATCGGTATGGATGATTTTGTCAAGATATTGAGCTATTTCGGTTTTGTCCCACTCTACATCCATGCCATCTTGGAAGTGGTCAAGAAGTACCAAATTGTCGTTTGTTATACCAAGAATAGCAGCCGAATGTGCAAGCTCTTTTTGTCTTATAGGACCCATTGATTTATCTACAGCATCACCAGATGAGAAACATATGAGCTTGACGTCGTTATGATAGTCGGGCTTTGTGAGTTCAAGAATTGAGGGCCCAAAAAACATCACTTCATCATCGGGATGGCCTATTATATAGTAGACAGTCGAATTGTGAATTGGCACTGCAGATTGTGGAGTAATCGAAGTGTAGGGATATGAGGAGGAATTGTATTTATTTGTCCTGATTTGGGAATTGGTATATTTATTCAAGGTTTGGGGCACTATGGTTGTGAGGAATATCCACACCACAAACGACGACAAGTAGAACTTGAGGATATATGACGGGATCCACATAAGCATGGTGGTGGTTATAGTGTTGATCGAATGCGCACGAGATGAAATTGTTGGTGTTGGGGCTGTGAGAGATTTGATGGGCAATGGGAATCGGGGAGACGAGATGTTTGGGTAAGATATTGGCCAGTAAGGAGTATAGATGGCTGTATGGAGTAGTTACAGGAGATGAGAATTCGATTTTTAGTCATATATTGGATGTTATAAATGTTGTGCAATAAATAGAATGGCTGCGAAAAGTACTGGTGCTGTTGTCTATTTCTTTTGGAGGAAAGTGTAGCCAGTGTTCCAAGCCATGACGAGTTTGGTTGAGTCGGTCCATCCGGTAGTAGCCTTTAATTCCGACTCATACTTACCAATGACATCGACATTAGGATGTTTGGCAGCGAAATTATGGTATCCACTATAAGTGGATAGATACTGTTTCATGTCTGTAATGGTAGTTCCCTCCTTGATTAAGCTGAGTTCGGAAGATTCATCAGGATATTTGAAATTGGTGAAATCCGGACGATAATGGCTCACCTTGATGTTTTCGAATAAAGTTTCTGGGATGTACTTGTCTATATCTTGGTAAAAGTTCTTGATAATACCTCTCCCTGGTTGTTCCCAATGAGGACCAATGAATTCAGGATCATCATAAACGTATTTTAAATAGATATCCTTAGCTTTTTGTAATACTTCATTCTTTTGCAGTCTTGACACATCTGAACCTGCTTCATAATCAGTGAAGATAGCATCTACATAATACCAGTAAGCTAAGGTACCACCTGGCTTCAAGATTTGACTGATGGTTTCAAAAAACTTTGGAAAGTTATTTGACCAATGAATACATTGAGCACCAGTAATCAAGTCGAATTTTTGGTCGGTTGGAAGACTATCTATGTTACCTTCAACAAAAGATATTCTTGATTGATCTTCAATGCTCAATTCCTTGCATTTTTCCTCCTTCAAGTCATTACAAGTTTTGATCATTGATGGGGATAAATCCAAACCAACCACATCTTGAGAAATATTCAATAAGTCATAGGTTGCAATACCAGTTCCGCAGCCAATATCTAAAGTTCGGGAAAACTTTTTTCCAATTTCTGGAGAACCATACTTAGCGAGAATAGCATAAAAAGAAGGGGGGTATCTTGGTCGGAAAGAATTATAGTTCAAAGTCTTGAACCCGGATTTAGAAAATGTAGCCATTGAGGATGGGTCTATTAGAAATGTCGTATGGGGAAAATGTCTGGGGTATAAATAATAGTTGGATGTATTCGCGGAGTTTTATCGGAGTAGCGTGTACGGCTCCGGTTCCTGGAGAACAGTATAACAAGCAATTAATCGAATTTCATTGGATACCATAGGCATCGCCTGGTACCGAGTTATATTTTACATATTTACTTCTAATAATAGTTACTCATTATTCATTATTCATCATTGTGTCAAATTCATCGAATTCATCTTTGTTCAAAAATGGGACGAGACCCAATGATCCATCGGCTGCAAATTCATTTATCAATTGGTTTTGACTCAAATTGACCTTGAATGGATCAAACTCAAAAACACTATCAAAATCGGTATTGTCTTCATTCCCACTTCCGTTATTACTCAAACTCTGATAATTATTGAAATCTCCATTTTCTCCCAGATCATTTTCATTGTCATTAGAAGAATCTGAGCCAGTAGACTGGACGGGGATGTAGGTGTTGAATGAGTTAGAATTCAAGCTATTATTATTCAAGGTTTGATATTCCATGAACAATTGATCAATTTCACTTGCTGTAACCGAAGGCTTTCCTCCATTGGAATTGGTGGTAGCTATACCACCTGCTGCACTTAAGTTTGAGGGGCCGGGGCCTCTATTGACAGCTGGTTTGATGAGCGGTGCCTTCTTCTTCTTTTGTGGTAGAAGTGGTTTATTTTGTGGTAGTCCAAGAATACTTAAAATTGCCATTTCTAATAATTTACCCGAATTCTTAGTCAATCCACCAGGAACGTCATATTTACTTTCCCGAATCAAAAGAGGAATAGTATTGAGAAGCAATTGTTTCAGGTCCAGGTAAAGTGATCCACCTTTGATGTATTCAAGAGTTCCCTTAGCCACCAATAATGCAAGCCTAGCATGTTCTCTTGGAACATTCAAAGGAATGGGAAGAAGTTTTGAGCTCAATGGGTTGAAAAGGACTTTGAAGATTTCCAAAATTTGTAAAGATGATTGTTGAATCATTGTCATACTCGATATGATAGTCATTTTGTTACCTTCACCTCTACTCAATTTCTGCTTCTCCGAAAGGCCAACATCATGATGATTTCCATACTTCGATATGATTGGCAAGAATATGAGAATACGAGCGTGGAAATATAGGAATATCAAACACAACTGCTGAGTACTGCAGGTCTGTAAATGATCCGATATCTGATTATCAGATTTAAGAGAGAACCCGTTCATTCCCATCTCGAACCTGAGTTCTTCTGGTAACTCTCGTCTCCATAGCTCTAATTCCCGCTCCTTCACAACTGCAGTTTCTTGACCTGAGGAATTCTGTGTACTAGAATAGATACCATCAAGAATACTTCCCAACACCTTACAATAAAGCATGATACTCAAGGCGTAACGAGAAACTTTACCAACGATCGTCAATCTGGTGTTGTTAACAATCAAGATATTTTCATTCTCTTCTTCGTCATCATCACTGGTCTTCCCGGCAAACGGTAAAGCACATTCAATTTCATAATCCTTTAGGAGTCTTGGAACACCCAAATTTAATGAACAATAGACATCTAAGCAGTAAGTACACCAGAAGAGAATACGTCTTTCACCTTGTTGAAGATTACGCAAGTCTCTGTCTCCACTGACACCCAATACAGCAGCAGGACATCTATGTAATCTTAATTGATGAGCCATTGTAATAACTCTACCTCTTAAAACGAAACAGGCCGATACATCCCCAATGGCAAGGCAGTATTGCAATGAAAGGGTCAAAATTTGAAGTGAAATAATTGAACATGTCTCAGTAATGATACAATTTGGTTTAATAAATTCATGAATAAGTGTGTCATAATGTTTCATACTTTGAACGTATTTCTCAACAATGTGCTTGGAAGTATCAGCCACATTGAAAAGATCATGTTTATTGGAAAGGAAACTCAATGCAAGAAGTAGGACCATGATAGCAGCAAATTGTTCCAAAGGCTGAGATTTTCCAGCCATGTCTTGTGGATTAGGTGTAACACCCGATTCTAACATATCCACAAAACTGGAATAGCTATTAAGGAATACGTTCTTATCAAGAATTGGGAGGTTGTTTCCCCATTCCTGGAAATAGACAGTAGTAAGATGATCAAGTTCAATTCTGGAGGCAGGCAATTTAAGATATTTCAAATATATCTTGATCTCCGAAGGAGATAACCGAGTGATATTTCTCCTGTTCATGATCAAATTCAAAAAATTTATGTCTAAAGTATTATCATGATATCTGTTTGAGTTCACCTCATTAGAATTTTCTTTCAAAGATCCAATTGCATTTGCTGCTAAAACGGCAGGTTTCGAGTCATAGCCGAAAGTCTGACATATACTTGCAAGCATGGTTGGAATAAATAATGTTTCCTCTGTACTACGAGGAATAGAAGCAGCCACCAAAGCCGTCAACATTTGCTGTTTGTCGAATAACATTTTAGATTTTGGATCCTTCTGCATCTTTTCAATTGCAGTAGCAGCAGCAAAAGCTCCAGGAGCTGGTCTTTCCCCATCATTGAATCTATTGGAGTATAACTTATTACGTTGAAGCAAGATACTACCAAGTGAATTTGAAATAAGCTCATCATCTGTACTGAGTAAACTATTGGTTTCGTCATCGTCACTGAAGTTAAGAGAATCTGTAATTGACAAGGGGCCATGATCTCCATTTGCCAATGAAATTGACACCGGTCTTTCATGAAAAAGATCTGAATCTGTAGTACATCCACAAGGACAGCTATCACCGTGATTATGTATATGTTGTTGCGTTGGAGACTTGTCCTGAGTTTTTTCTGGCTGCTCAGGCTTAGAAAAGGACATTTCCTGGTTCGATGAGTTTTGCTGATTTACATCTCCCGTCAGCTTATACTCCTTGATTTGCTCATCTCTCACGTCTATGATCCCACTCAATCTGATATTCTCAGCTTCAAGCTGTCTAATTCTCTCTTCCAAGGTTTCGGTATACCCTTTAGGAAAAGCTCTTCTACTCAACTTATCAGATACAATGCACTTTATTCCTATAGCTTCGCAATTCGAACATGCTGGTTGTTTCCCATCACACTTGGTTTTCTTTGCTCGACATCTGTCACAAGCCTGGGCGACTCTAGCAGTTTTACCGGACCCTAATTCGATCTTTCTGGTATTAGTAGTGGCTGCCTTAGGCTTTGGTTTAGCCTTGGATTTAGGCTTTGGTGATGGACTTTTGTCGCCAATGTCTGGCGGACTTCCATTTCTTGGCTCAAGTTCCAACTTCACTTCGGCCATAATATATATTTCAGTGAGTAGTTCGTCCCTGAGTTTAAAAAGTAGATTAGAAGACTCACACTTGATTGACTCATTTTTTTTTTTCTCTCGCAGCCTATTTGATAACTGAATTGGGAGATAACGTGAATTTAAATGAAACGTAAAACTAGAAGCCAATCGAAGTCTGAAGATGCAGCTACTGGGCCCAAACGAATACGTAGTTCCAAGGTACGAGCCCCATCTAGTACTATCAAAATTAAAACCGAAAACACGTCAGGGGTGGCTGCAACTGCTGATCTGAGTCGTGCGATGAGCACAAGACATCAATCTGGTGAAGGGTCTCTTGACAGAAAAGTCAAGATTGAAGATATCGAAGATGTACCGGCTGTCATTTCGAAGCAGATGTTGCCAAATGTGTTCCAACCCGTTTTGGACACTGATATAGTTTCAGGAACTGGTAAAGGTAACTGGCATGAATTGTATAATGCCTTAGTAGAGTTGCGTGCTAAATACCTTGCACCAGTTGATGTCATGGGATGTGAACGAATTCCAGAGGGGATCGTTCCTAATGTTCTGAGAACTGATCCAAAGAGTTTCCGGTTCCAATTATTATTGTCACTTATGCTTTCGTCCCAAACAAAAGATGAGGTCTTGGATGATGGTATGAGAAAACTTAATGATGGACTAAAACAAAGAGGTTATTCAGGTATCACCCTAGATGGGGTGATGTCTTTGACTGATACAGAGCTTGACGGCTATATTGGGAAAATAGGATTCCATAATAGGAAAACCGTGTATATCAAGAAAGCATGTGTGATCTTAAAAGAACAGTTTGATGGAGATATTCCAAAGACAATCGAGGATATCATTTCACTACCAGGTGTAGGACCTAAAATGGGGTATCTTCTTCTTCAGCGAGGCTGGAATATAAACTCGGGAATTGGGGTCGATGTTCATATCCACAGACTTGCCATGATGTGGGGCTGGGTTAGTAAATCACTGAATCCTGAAAATACTAGGAAAGAGCTTGAATCTTGGCTTCCACGTAAATTCTGGGGTGAGATCAATCCTTTACTTGTGGGATTTGGTCAAGTTATTTGTACACCTCAAATGAAGAACTGTGACATTTGTAGCCTTTCGAAAGGATTCTGCAAGTCTGTAAATAGGAAAGTATTGAATAGTCAACTAACCCAACAGAGAATCGAGAAATTACTCCTGGGAAGAGGTCAATTGGAATCATTGATTAATCAACTTCAAAAGGTAAACTCGGAAAAGTCAGAAAAGTCGGAAAAGTCGGAAACTTTTGAATTGTAAATAGAATATATATTAATGGATGGGCTTTTTAGAAGGATCTGTGTCTAAAGATTGATTATCAAGATGTGCCTGTACCACATTGTACATCACAAGCCACAGACAAATCAGCAGTTATGACTCTTTTCTAACCATTTAAATGTTGAATTCAAAAACAGATAGGTACTTTGTGTTATCCTTTCACTACTCTCCATTCTTACCCTCTTTATCGATCCCAATCCCACCACCATCTACAGCTTAAGTGACGGTCGTGTGCGCGACCAGAAGTTGTCCAGATTTTCATTTTCTCATCAAATCCAAAACTTCCAAAATCTCTCCATTAACAGATTAATTTGTATCAACTAATTGATATTAGAAGCTCCCCCGTTATCTATCATTTATATATAACGTGTAACGTGTAAATCCATACGATTGGTTTCCGGAAGTCCCCAGCAAATTACCATCTGTACTCCCGATTTTCTAGCTTATGGAGTGAGACAAAATGAATATTAACCCAAAGTTCCAGCAACCTGGCCCGGGTCTGCAGCTGCAGCAACCTATGCTGCAGCAAAACATCCAGGCGCAGCAGATCTTATTACAGCAATTACAGCAACCCCTGCAACAACAACAACTGCAACTGCAACCACTGCAATCTCAACTGCAACAACAACAACTGCTGCAACAAATACCAAATCAATTTGATCCTAATTCTTATCAAAGACCATCTCAAAATGGTCCAGGACAACAACAGTTTTTCCCCCAACAATTTGGATATCAACAGCAGCAAGGTCAACCCGCTAATCAACAACCTCAACTGCAATTTTACCTGAACCAACAACTACCACCTCATCTTCAACAAGCATCTCAGCAACCACAATTTCTGGGAGTTCAAATGACTGGACTCCATCAACAAGGAACCCAAGTTCATCCTCAGAATGTCCAGAATGTTCAAGGACCCAAACAGATCAGTGTTCAAGTGGATAACCCAACCTCATTCCATTGGCAACACCAACAGCAATTGTGTCAAATCTCTCGAGCAGCTAACATTCCTCATTACTATGCCAGACAATATGCGGCAAACTCTAGAAAGGCCAAGAATCCATACAACAATGATATTAAGTCTGTAAGTCTTACCGATGCCACCAAGTCTGTTGTCGCTTCTATAGAAGAGGAAGAGAAAGCCTCCCAAAAGAGTACTCCCCAAACTAATGCTGCTTTGTTGTATAACAAAAAAACCCTGAATTATTATGAGGATGATACAATCCATGAGGAAGAGAGAATGAGACTGAAAACCAACGGACAGCAGTTATGGTGTCAATTGGATTTGAGTGGTCAAGGTATCTCCAATGTATCTCCTAAATTGTTTAACTATGACTTCTTGGAGTCCCTCTATCTTAATAATAACAAGCTCACTGTGGTTCCACCAATGATCAGTAAGTTAAGAGGTTTAAGAACATTAGACTTGAGTCAAAATAAAATCGAGGAAATCCCAGGTGATTTGGGTTTGTGTTACAATTTGAGATATCTCTACTTGTTCGATAATAACATCAAGACTTTGCCTAATGGATTTGGTAATTTGATTGAGCTTTTATTCTTGGGTATTGAGGGAAATCCTTTGGATCCTGTCTTAGCTAATATTGTTGCTAAAAGTGGAACTAAAAGCTTAATTACCTACTTGCGAGACTTGCCTCCAGTGTTGCCAAAACCTCAACCAAGAAAGTGGGTTTTGTTGGAAGACGACGGAGAAGTCATTGATGAGTCCACTAATCCGGAAGTTTATGCTGCTAACGAATCTTCTACTCCTTCTGATACTTTCACAGTCATGTCTTATAATACTTTATGTCAACATTATGCCACCTCGAGAATGCATAAGTATACCCCTTCGTGGGCTTTAGATTGGGAATATAGAAAACCTCTTTTAGAAAAAGAGATTGCTGGTATGAACACAGATATTATCTGTATGCAAGAAGTCGAAACAAGAACTTTCCATGAATATTGGGTTCCAAGATTACTGACCTTGGGATATAAAGGATTATTTTTCAATAAGACTAGATCCAAGACTATGAGCCATGAAGATGCTTTGAAAGTTGATGGTTGTGCAATCTTCTTCAAGACCAATAAATTCGAGTTCCTCAACAAAGTCAATTTCGAGTTTAATAGTGCATGCATGGGAAGTGATAAATACAAAAAGACCAAAGATCTTTTCAACAGGTTCATGAATAAAGATAATATTGCCCTTGTTGCTTACTTACAACACAAAGAAACTGGAGAAAAGGTTTGTGTCATCAACACTCATTTGCATTGGGATCCAATGTTCAATGATGTTAAGACTTTACAGGTTGGAGTCATATTAGAAGAATTAAAGGGGATTTTGAAAAAATTCAACAGTTCCAGCTCGATGGAAGATATAAAGAACTCATCGATCATCTTCTGTGGTGATTTCAATTCTACAATTGATAGTGCCGTATATCAATTATTCTCCACTGGGGCTGTGAAGACTCATAAGGATATTGATGGGTATGATTATGGTAAGTTCACCGATGATGGCTTTAAGAATGTCTTTAAGCTTAAGTCTGCTTATTCTACAATTGGTGAATTACCTTTCACTAATTGTACTCCTGATTTCACCACCTCGATTGATTACATCTGGTTCACTCCAACTAACCTTCAAGTCAAAGGAGTATTGGGTAAAGTTGACGAAGAATATTCTAAACATGTAATCGGATTTCCAGATGCTAATTTCCAATCAGATCATATTCCTATTGTATCTAAATTCCAAATAAAGAAGAATGGCTCTTCCAAGAGAGCTGACTTCAAACCAGATTTCAAATCTGGTGCCTCTAGAAAGACTTAGTGTATGCTATGTCTTTTGTGTATATTATAACGATCAATAAACATCCTTAGTTTCAAAGCGAGGCAACTCTGAATTAGGTAAATAAAGCTTATTTTCGAAATCGAGGCTCACAACTGCAACCCGATTAGTTTCCGATTTAGAGCCAAAAAGGATATCTTACTATCAGCATATGAACACTTTGACAAATCTACTGATAAAAGCAACTATCTCTTCTTACAAGCAATATTATAGTGTATTGTGTTCCAGCTCGCTTATATGTTCACTATAATGACTGCAAATTGGATCAAACCATACTTTTTTTCTCTGCTTCGCAAAGTTGCTAATTGCCCAAACAGGAAAGGTCCAAAAGTCCATTTTTGCATCATCTGAAGGGCCGCCTTTGGGTTTGGTTATCTATATATAAAATACACAAGGTCCACATATGGCTTTAAATAACAAAAATGAAATACTCAGTCTTATGCTTGTTACTTTTACGAGCCTCTCAAGTTTCCAGTATTCAGTGGCCCTGGGACGACGATGAAGGCTCTGAAGGAGTAAGGGCCCTGGAAACCACATCTTCAGGTTTCCATTGGCCTTGGCAAGATGACGAGACAACCTCAACTACTACAGCTGAATCCAAAACTAGCTCAGATTTCGAATCTTCTGCCACTGAAATATTTGAAAGTCTCTTAATTGCTTCATCCACCAACGAAGACAGAAATCCCTACCAACCTTACCAAACCGAGTGTCCAAGTGAAGATCTTCTTCGAGAAGCAAATAAGATCTCTAAGTCAGAGAAAGAATATGTTCAAAAACGATTTGAAAAGACAAATAAAAACATCATTGATTTCCTCGAAAATGTAGCACAATTGAAGGACTTTGATGCTAAAAGTTTCATCAATGATTACTCAGATGAGCATAATATTAGCATTGGTCTTGCATTCAGTGGAGGTGGCTATAGGGCTATGTTGACTGGAGCAGGATCTATTCAAGCACTTGACAAACGATACCTGGACTCAAACTCAAAAGCTTTGGGAGGAATTCTTCAAAGTTCGAGCTATATAACTGGGCTTTCTGGTGGATCTTGGCTCATAGGTACTCTTATTTTCAACGATTGGATGCCAGTTGATGAACTTCTTTATGGTAAGGGAACAGAAGTACCCATATGGAATTTAGAAGATTCAATATTCAATCCAAATGGAATTAATATTGTGAAAACTGCAGCTTATTATACGAACATTGGAGCAGGAGTTTTGGCCAAGAATAAAGAGTTTGAGACCACATTAACCGATATCTGGGGAAGAACCTTGAGCCACCAATTCATGGATAATCAAGGTGGAGAGGGTGTCACTTGGTCGAGTATGGTTGAGTTGGATAGTTTCAAAGATCACGAAATCCCATTCCCAATTGTCTTGGCCAATGGTAGATATCCAGACACTCGAATTGTCAATTTGAATAGTACTGTATTCGAATTCTCACCTTATGAATTTGGTCTGTGGGATCCTTCGGTCAATGCGTTCATGCCAACCAAATACCTTGGAACATACTTGGATAACGGGAAGCCCAATAACACCCATAGTTGTGTTGTCAATTTCGACAATGCTGGTTATGTTATGGGGACATCGTCGACGTTGTTCAACCAATTCTTAACTCGTCTTGATGAGTTTAATGCCAACAAGGTAATCAAGTCCATTGTCAACAGAATTCTTAAGATCGTCGATAGAGGAGAAAATGATATTGCTCTCTATGAACCCAATCCATTTTACAATTCTGACTTGGCTGAAGACTCTTCCAGTATTATTGAAAGTGAAAAGCTTACTCTCGTTGATGGAAGTGAAGATGAACAAAATGTTCCCTTCTACCCTTTAATCCAACCCGAAAGAGAAGTAGATGTCATTTTCGCCTTTGACAACTCCGGTGATACAAAAACAGAATGGCCAAACGGCTCGGCAATTATTCACACCTACCGTAGGCAATTTGCCGACCAAGGACGGGGATCGCCTATTCCCTTTGTTCCTGATACTTACGAGAAATTTGTTGATGAGGGACTCAATGATAAACCGGTGTTTTTTGGATGTAATTCTTCCAATTTGGAATCCTTGGTAACGCTTAGTGGCAATAAGGATTTGAACTCCACTGATATCCCACTCATAATCTATATACCTAACACAAACTTGTCGTTCGAGTCCAATACATCCCCGTTCAAGTTAACATACGATGAAGATGAAAGATCAGCAATGATTCAAAATGGCTATGAATTAACTTCCAGAAGTAATTTATCAGATGACCGTCAATGGCCAACTTGCGTCGGTTGTGCAATTATTCATAGAAGTAAAGAAAGGCAGGGACTTGAAATTTCTGATGAATGTAAGAGATGCTTTGATAATTATTGCTGGGAGCCTTCAAAGGAGGATTCAGCCTACGAAGCTGTTTCTAGTTTGGCTGCAGAAATTTCAAGTCTGGCAGAAACAAGCTCCACGTCCACCAAAACTGAATCGTCCCAATCGTCCGCTTCTGGCTCCGGTTCTAGTGGCCTGGGAAGCAACAGTGAGTCTACCTCCCCATCAGATGATGATGGTGGAGATGATGGAGAATCAAGCGCTGATTCGAGTTCTGGTTCCCCATTAATTGGCCAAGTACTCTTGATTTTATCAATGATTTGTAGTCTAGCAACATGATGATGTTGGTAATGTATATTAATAATACCCATAAAAACGATGTTACTTAACATTATCAACTTTGGAAACGAAAAATATAATAAAGTATTAATAGTTTTTGAACTACTTCAGTGCATAATTTGCAATCTTTATTTGGTGAAATGACATCTCTCTTTATCCTGAATATCTATTGAGATGCTCTTAACAAATTTAATCTCACTTTTTTGCAGCCATAAGTTTTTTCTCGCGCAGCTCATCACAAACTTTTCACTTCACAAACTCATCGAGACATAATGGTCAAATCATACGATCGTTATGAACAGGAAACAAGTTTCGGAGTAATTACTTCCCAGTCTAATACTGTATGGCTTCCGGCTTCCGAAGGACAATCCAATAAATCTGTAGGACGGGCCTTGACATCTGGTGTTGAAGATATTCTCGTTTGGGACATCAAGACTGGAGAGCTTCTCCAAAAACTCAGTGATGGATTAACTCCTGGTGCTTCCAATGCACCCACCAATTTGCCACCTAGCGCAGTCTCATACCTTGCATATCATCAAACAAACAACATCGTGGCGTCGGGTTATAACGACGGAACCATAAAAATATGGGATTTAGCCAGTGCATCAGTTATAATAAAATTTCAGGGCCATAGGAGCAGAATTTCCAGATTGAAATTCGACAAGAGTGGAACCAGATTAGTTTCTGGATCGAGTGATTCAAGTATCATATTGTGGGATCTTGTAGGAGAGGAAGGATTATTCAAATTGAAAGGACATAAAGGTGAAATTACCGACTTGACCTTCTTATCTAACTCATCGCAAGACAAAGAGCTCGATGAGCTCGACGATTATATTTTGAGTGTTTCAAAAGACGGATTAATTAAGTTATGGGAGTTAACCTCCAAACAATGCATAGAAACTCATATTGCCCATTCCAACGAGTGTTGGTCATTGGCTTTAAATCATGATCGGAACATGTTGGTGACAGCTGGTGACAAAGACCAAGTCAAAGTTTGGCACGTTGATTTGAACAATCCAGACATGCAAAAGATTCAAGAAAAAGGTGTTTTCGCTAAACAAAGTAAAGCAAGATGTAGTGAGATCAGATTCGAACAACTCACCAAATCTGGGGAAATAAATGAATTATTCTACTTGCAAAATACTGACCGAACTGTTGAGATTTTCAGGGTTAGAAGCTGGTCTGAGATGCAAAAAGGAATCAAGTCTCGTACAAAGAGATTGAAAGACCGTGGAATGACCGACGAAGAGATTGTTGAAAACATCAAAGAGAATGAGGTTAATATGACAATAACTGCATTTACAACTTTGAGAAGCTTGCATAGAATCAAGTCATGTAACTGGGTGAAACTCGGAAAGAAATTGAATTTATTGGTTTCTTTAGCTAACAATGCAGTTGAATTCCACTCTATTAACTTACCTGAAAACCTTAAAAAGATTCAGGACATCACAACCGAAAAGACTAACACGATCGAGCTTTTAGGACATAGAAATGATATCAGAACTCTTGATATTTCTAGTGATGATCAATTACTTGTAACCGCATCAAACGGAGAGCTCAAAGTATGGAATTTAAAAACATTTAATGTATTGAGAAATTTCCAGTTAGCCAGTGGATATGCTTTATGTTGTAAATTCTTACCAGGAGGCTCATTGGTGGTGGTAGGATACAAAAATGGTGATCTTGAGTTGTATGATTTGTCATCCTCCTCATTGGTTGATAGAATCGAGCAAGCTCATAAAGGGGAAGAATCAAATGAAGAAGGTAGTGCTATATGGTCTCTTGATATCACTCCAGATGGTAAAACTGTGATAACGGGAGGTAATGATAAGTCGGTTAAATTTTGGGATTTCAAAGCTGAAGCAGAATTGATACCAGGTTCAGATGAAACGATCACTCGTTTAAGATTCAATCACAAACAAACTTTAGAATTGAGTGACGAGGTGCTTGCAGTTAAAGTTTCGCCTAACAGTAAGTTATTGGCTATATCCTTATTGAACAATAATGTCCAAGTGATTTTCATGGATACTATGAAACTTTTCTTGACATTATATGGTCACAAGTTACCTGTATTATCTATAGATATTTCGTTGGATTCCAAATTGATTATCACATCGTCTGCTGATAAAAATATTAAAATTTGGGGATTGGATTTTGGTGACTGTCACAAGTCTATTTTCGGGCACCAAGATTCCATCATGAACGTGAAATTTATCGGAGAAACACATCATTTTTTCTCTTCCGGTAAAGATGGTATGATCAAATATTGGGATGGAGATAAGTTTGAATGTATTCAAAAGCTTGTGGCTCATCAGCTGGAAGTCTGGAGTTTATGTGTTAGTAATAGTGGATTGTTCATGATATCTGCTTCTCATGACCATTCCATAAGACTCTGGACCGCCACAAATGACCAAGTGTTCTTGGAAGAAGAAAGAGAAAAGGAAATGGATGAGTTGTACGAGGACAATATCTTGAACTCCTTGGAAGCAGACGATACACATGCTCCAACTAAGGATGGAGAAGAAGAAAATGAAGACGACGAAGTCAGTAAAGTGAACAAGCAAACATTAGAATCTTTGAAAGCAGGAGAGAAATTGATTGAGGCCCTTGATATAGGATATGAGCAATTCATGAAACAACAAGAATATGAAAAGGCCATTGCCAAGGGAGAACAGGTGGCCAAGCCAGAACTTCACACCATTCTCATGGCATACAATATCACTGGTGAAGAACATGTATATAAAACGGTCAGTCAAATTAAACCTGCCCAACTCGAAGATGCTTTGTTAGTGTTGCCATTTTCTTATACCAAAATGCTTCTTAAATTGATCGATGTGTGGATGACAAAGTTAAATGACATCAACTCGGTGTCGTTGATCTGTAAGATCATTAACTGCATCATCAGAAGTAATTTGAAAGAGTTAATTAATCAAAAGGACCCCGTTCTCAAAAATCAATTGGTGAATATCAGGACTAATATCAGGGCCCGTCTAGCCACCAATAGTGACAAAATTAACTTCAACATACAGGGTATGAAATTCATCAGAAATCAATGGAACTTGGAGCATCAAACTGAGTATATAGATAAGGATGAACAAGCTAAGGCCGAAAATGAAAGAGGGTTCAAGAGAAGTTTCGTCACTATTTAGTTTAATCAAACATTGTAATCAATGAAATACTTCCGTACTTGGCAAGGCTGCGAAAAAAAAAAAACTGTTGTTTCTTGTTTTCTTAAATTCGTGAAAATCACAAAGACAAAGTTCTTCTATAATGCCGTAAAAATAAGATTTATGATTGTGGTGGCGGGTTTCCAAAGCTTGGCCCCCAATTGCTGTCATTTTATCAAGGAACTGACATTACTTGTATCTTGATCCTTAATCAGTTATAAAATCAACAAAGTGTAGTAGAACTGGGACACAGGCCACATGGTCAAGTGCTCCCACCGTAGTTATCTTAATGCTATAAAATTAAATCAATTACTAACCCAAAAACAGAAGCTGTCAACCGCACGAATAGAAGCCATAAATTTCCGAGACTCAGAACTTGACTTGGAGAGCCTCGACCACCTCTTATCCCTATAACCTGTTGCCACTCTTCCCACTCTTTCTACTCTTTCCACTTTCTACTCTTTCCACTTTCCACTCTTTATCGCCTGTGGTTGCCTACGTATCAGGTTGATGCAAGCCTATTTCGGCCGGTGTATAGAACTTTTTGTGCCCCGTTAGCTCGTCTCCGATCTCCTCAATAGCCGTGTCGCAGTGAAAAAATATCAGACAAACCGTTACGGGGTTCAACGTCACAACAGTCACGAAACTTTCAATTTAAACCCGCAAGTACTTATCAACTGTTTTGAAGTTAAAAAGCTATATCCCAGCATTATTCTTGTAATTGTTGAACCAATTTGAACTTGTATCAACTTTTATACAAAAACTTTTTCGCTGAACGTTACTTTACGGGTTGCTACTATTCAACTTTTTTTTCAATTTCACCAGTAAACATAGTTGAATACGGGCACAGATGAATACGGGGTCTAGTTGGCATTCAGTATACCCTGTGGCTGATAGGCAAAAAGTTGTGCATATCCTTACGGCTACTTTGAAAGATATTCAGCATAATAATTATGATAGTCAAAAAGCCAATTCCATGGCGTCGGAATTCGAGAAATATACCTTTATGAAGAGTCAGAGTAAAGATGAATATTTGCGGATCATCAAACTGAAAATAGGTCAACTTCGTAGTGGCCTTCGTCAAGGCCCAAATCCAGGTCAACCACAAGGGCAAGCGCCTCCCCCAGCACAGATGATGCAAGGTCAACCTAATAACCCCACCAACCCTACTGGGGCAAATATTATGGGTGATGGTTCTAACTTTGTACCTCAACAATCACAACAACAACCCCCACCTCCTCAACAACAACAGCAACAACAACAGGCTAAACCGGGAATGAATATGAACTCCGACTCCAACTCCGGTCAACCTACTCAACAGACAGTCCAACAAATATCGAACATGATAAGAGCTGCTCCTATACCACCGGCTTTATTGTCCAAAATCCCCAATCTTCCTCCCAATGTTAGCACCTGGAACCAAGTGTTTGAATGCATGAATAAAAAGCTCATTCCACCAGCAGTTTTCGGAACCATCAAGGAGATTCATAATACCCATCTCCAAGTGGCATTGAGACAACATCACCAAAGAAGGCTCCAACCTCAAAACCAAAATCAAAACCAAGGTCAAGGTCAAAATCAGAACCAGAACCAGAATCAAGGTCTACAATCCCAAAACAGAATGAATGGTATGAATATGAATAATATGAATATGAACATGAACAATAACATGAACATGAACAATATGAATAATATGAACAATATGAATATGAATAACATGGGAATGAACAACATGAATATGAATAACAATATGAACATGAATAATAATTTAGGCGGCTTCAACATCAACAACTTGACTCCCCAACAGAAACAACAATTGATACAGAGACAATTGAAGCAAAATCAACAGCAACCCCCACAACAACAACAACCACAACAACAATCACAGGCCCCACCACCTCAGCAAACACCACAAATGGCTCAACAACAACCTCAACAACCTCAACAACCGCAACGACCTCAGAGTCAACGTCAATATCCTATGAATCAACAAAGTAATGTGGCTGTTCAAGGTCAAATGAATAATGTGAAACCACCAAATTTCACGATTTCTCCGCAAGATATCTTGAAATATAGTTCAGAAGCATTGGTGTTACTCGGTAAATTACAGGCAAACGGTTCCATTCAAAATGGTTTGGACCAAGCTCAAAAGGAAAGCTTCATCAGGAAATTCATCATTCATCAGAAAACACAACAATGGAAACAACAAAACGGTCAATTGGGTCAAGGTGCCGCAAGAATGCCTAATCAACCTAACAATCAACTCAATCAAATGAACATTCAACAAGGACCAGCTGCTGCCCAAGGACAGCAGTCTCAACAGCAACAACAACAAGCTCAACAAAGAAGAATGCAACCCGGTGGTGGTTCTATGGACCAAGTTCCACAACAACTGCCAATGATGAACAATTTGTCCATGAATCAAAGTCCAGTAATGAATCAAAGACAACCTATGGTATCTGGGCCCCAGGGAACAAATCAAATGAATATGAACAACATTAATAGACCTCAACTGATACCAGTTCAATCTAACACAACCAGTGGTTCAAAAAGTGTTGGTCTTCAGCCCAATGGTAATGGTACACCGGTAAATTCGGTGGTACCCCCATTAACAGATGAGATGAGACAGAAATTGAGACAAATGATCGAGGAAGTATCGGCAAATAATGTGGCATTGAAGGAAGTTACCAATTTATTATCCCAAAATGACAAAAATACTGTGAGAGATACCATGATCAAGATATCACAACAATATGCTAATGTCGATACCATAATCAGTTACTTTTTCCTCTTGACCAAGAATGGAGACGGTACCAAACGTTTGATACAAATGAAGTATATGACCAAGAATATCATGGAAGGTTTACAAAGGGGTATTTTTCTTGCATCTCCAGATTTGGCAGAGAAACTTCGTATCCAGTATATGAAGTATTTCGATTATGTCAAGGATCAACTCAACATACGGAGACAACAAGTACAACAGCAGCAGCAACCACAACAAGGTGCAATTCAACAACCACAACCAACCTCGTCGGGTCTGATTCAACAGGTTCCACCGCAGGTTGGAATGCCAATGCAAAACCAATTCAAACCTCAACAACAGGGCCCGTTCAATCAAATGAATATGAATCAACCCGCTGGTCAATGGAATGGTATGCAACAAGGTGCTCCTGTTAACGTTCCATTATCTACTCCTCAAGGCATCCCATCCACCCAAGCTTTGAGTGCACCAAATCAAGGACAAGCAATGATTAATAGTCCAATGTTGAATAATGCCAATTCCTCTCCAGTGATGGGAAGTGGTGCACCAAGCTCTGCGGCATCCACTACCAATAGAGGTAAAGGTAAGAGGGCATCAACTAGCGCACAATCCGGAAGGCGGAAATCCACTAAAGGGGGAGCACCAACGCCCGGAGCTCTGGCACCAACACCTGCATCCTTGGCTAATGCTATCAAGACCCCAAATAGTATACCAACTCCTCAAGTTCCTACCAGTCAGAGTACCAAGAACACTCCATCTGACCAATCACCAAGTTATCAAAACAAGATTATTGGAGGAAAGTTGAATGAGAATGCCATAGGAGACATTTTCAGTAGTTCCAATCAAGATGAAACACAAGATTTGGAATTAACTAAACGGAGGGAGTTATCTAATCAAGATCCTGAAAAATTCTTCTTTGCTTCTTTGGCTAATCTCTTGGAGATTGACGAGAAGCCAGAATTAAAAGGATTACCCACTCCATCACCTTCAATCAATGGTAAATCAAATGGGGTGAGAGCTGGAAATAGTATGAATCAATATGGTATTATGAATCAAAATACCAATGGAACGGCACATAGTATCCGGACGCCATCGTCACCTTCCAGTGACTGGACGGCTGCCATTAAACCAGAAGCTATAATCACCTCATTTAAACAAGTCAGTAGCATAAAAGAGGCATCATCTCTTGACCTCTTAAAAGCGTGTGGAGATATTGGAGAGTCAAAACAAAAACCAATGAAACGGGAGAGAGAAGAAGGGGAAGATGATTTAGAATTGTTATTCGATGATAAAAAATTCAAAGCCGATATCGAAGAAGATAATACATTTGGACTTTTAGCTGATGAAAATCTCGATTTCGATATGTGGAAAGAGCAAATCATTAATTAATTGTACTATTTTATCTATGTACTATTCAATGTATAATTCGCGAGCAATTTGAACTTAACTACTCATGTCCGATAATAAGATATCCGTAGCCTTTGTGTGTACGGGGAATATGTATGTATTGCAATATTGCAAGTTGCTAAATGTCATCAACTAACAGGACAGTTGTCGTTCTCCTATGGCAGAGGCACTTTTTAAACATAAAGTTAAAGAGAGAGGCCTAGAACTGAGATTCCATTTGATTGATTCATTTGGAATAAGTTCATGGCACCAAGGGGATTCCCCTGATTCCAGATCCATCAGAACATGTCAAAAACATGGAGTGCCAATTCGCCATCTGGCTCAAGGAATTGAGAGATCTGATTTTAATAAGTTTGATTACTTGTTGGCCATGGATCAAGGCCATAAGAGTGAATTGATGTTCATGAAACCAAAGACTTGTAAGACCAAGATTGCTCTTTTCGGAGAATGGAAGACTGATGACAGTATAGACAAAATCGTGGTGGATCCATATTACAGTAATAGTAAGGCTTTTGAGTATAATTTTCAACAATTATCTCATTTCACCGACGTATTTTTAGATCAAGAAATAGAATAGATAATACATATCTAAGTGTTGTTTTTTAAAGTTTCTTTGTAGCTTTCTGTTGTGGATATTGTTTTCTTAGGTCCCTGGTTATAGTATGCTGGTATCTACGTAATATATACAACTCTCTGGTTTCGCGATGAAAATTTATCGTCCATCATGAGTGCCAGGAAGCTTCAACAAGAGATTGACAAAGTCAACAAGAAAATTGCTGAAGGTCTAGGTATCTTCAATGATACACATGAAAAGTTATTTGCCACTGAATTAAATTCCCAAAGAGATAAATTCGAAGCGGATTTAAAAAAGGAAATCAAGAAGTTACAACGATTGAGAGATCAAGTCAAACAATGGTTAGGGGACGGTTCGATAAAACTTGATAAGAAAGTCTTACAAGATAATAGAACCAAGATAGAACATGCCATGGATCAATTCAAGGATTTGGAGAAAATCCTGAAAATTAAACAATTCTCTAATGAAGGATTAGAATTATCAAAGAAATCCGGGAAATTAAGAAGTTTTGGAGATGGAATGGATGCTAAGAAACAAGAAGCTTGTGATTATATTAGTGATGTGATAGAGAAATTGGGAGCTCAAAATGAAATTGTGGAAAGTGAAGTCTACCTGTTGGCAACTCAATTGAAAAAGGCCAAAGCTTCCGCTGCTATAACAATTCAACTGCAACTTGATGAATCCAAAGAGAAAAATGCTCTGTTACTAAATCACTTGGAAAAGTTAGAAAGTGTGTTACGATCTTTGGAAAATGAAATCATTAAACCGGAACAAATCGACCCAATAAAGGATGATTTAGATTATATCGTGGAAAGTAATCAAGAAGAAGATTTCATTGATTACGATGACTTTTATGAAACTTTAGATCTTGAAAATGCAGCCGCTGAATTCAATGCTTTCAACATTGAACAAGAACGTAAAGAACAAGAAGAAAAGGAAGAAAGAGAAAGAGAAGAAAAGGAGAAAGAAGAATCAGTTAAACAAGACAAGAAGAAAGACAAGGAGAAGGAAAAAGATAAAGAAACTGATAAGAAACCTTCATTACCACCTCAAACTTCAGCCACTCCAGTGGCAGTACCCGCAACTGCTAAAGCGACTAAAAGGGTTACATCTGCTCCCCCTCCAGTATCTTATTCTAATGCTGTTAAAAGTGCATTAGGAGAATCAATCACTCTGAATCCTGCTCCTCCACCTCCTCCAAATGTGTATGAAAGTGGTAAAACAATGGCAGAAGCCGTGGCTCAAGCTGCGGCTGCTGTAAGTGGAGGACCAGGTGCTGTCACGACTCCTACTCTTTCACGAACATCTACTAACGACGTGAGTCGAGCACCACCAGGTCTTGCTAAACTGACGACAGCCCTGCCAGTTGTGGCATCTGCTTCAAATGCAATCGATAACGGACTTACAACTGATAACAACGGATCCACATTCAATGGTAATCAAAGTACTACAGTTGTCAACGGTAACGGACCAAGCACAAGCATTGCTACAGCATCATTCCTTGATAGTCTCCCCAGGCTTTCAGCTCTCAGTCAAGCAAGACTCAGTAACCCATTACCATTTACGGCCATTTCGCTGTTACTAGAAAACTCCCTCTATAACTGTCCCGATTCATTTGATGCCGAAAGACCTCGTCAGTATGTCCCAAAAACGGTTCATCCATCATCGATTGATTATCCTCAAGAACCAATGTTTGAACTTCAATCAGCACATATCATGTCTAAATTCAATGACGATACGCTATTCTACTGTTTTTACTACGGAGATGGAATCTACAATTTATCTAAGATGAATGCTGCTACCGAATTAACTAGAAGAGGTTGGGGTTTCAATTCCGCCTCCAAACAATGGGTGATACAAGATAAGAAGACCAACGATTGGAAGTATTTTGATTATCAAGAAACTTGGTTAATCCGAAGACATGATGGTGACGTTCCTCACCCGACTCAAACGTTTATATAATGTATCAGTATACAATGTATCGTCTATCAGCTATTTCGTAACACTAAAGAATGTCCGTATTGTGAAACATCTCCGTCTAGAACTAGACCGAGAATCGCCGTGCAGAAAAAAGAACCACAAAGGCGTGCAGGCGAAAGTACGTGTATTTTGTGCACTTTTAAGTGCGCGTTTCACTCCTGTAACAATGTGCGATTAACAATTGAAGAAGAGGCATTGATTTGATTGTCTAATTACCACTAAATTTATTCACTACATAATGTATAGCCTGGAAGGAAACCTGGGTCAAAAAGGTTTCAGTTTTCAGCAAATGAAAGATAGGATCATTTCTCATACAGACGGATCTGCTGATATGTATAACAAGGTCCTAAACATAATTCATGGGACTCCTTCTCAAGCACATGAGAATTCTAATATCAATGTCATCTCCGATGAATTTCACGATGACTGTGGCACAAAGACCACATCAACCGAAGCTACACGTGTATTCCGTAGGGCGAATGATGATGCTCAAGAAACCGACAGTAAAGGTTGTGTGGTGTGTACTGGGTCTCCCGATCCTGGTCCTACTTGTAAATCAGGAGAGGAGAAGCTTTTGAGAACTCAAACCTGTCACCAGTGTCAAGAATACTACTGTGGGCCTATTGACGATGGTCTGTCATCTGGGCCTAATATTGGGGGGATTGTTGGTGGTGTAGTTGGGGGTGTGGTTGCAATAGTGGTGGCCGGCTTACTCTATTACTTTCTTATCTGGAAGAAAAAGCATCCCCAGTTGGACGATGAGGAAGATATTATAATGAGTGATTATGAAGGGGAAGAAAACAAGGATAGTGTTAGTAACGATACCCATGATGGGATTGCCAATAGTGATAAGAGAAACTCTAGTGGTACCACGATGGAAAGACCTGTTAAACGAAATGTTCACGCCAATAGAAGACTCTCATCTTACGAATCTTTCACAAGGCCGCAAGCTAAGTTCAGACATGGGAACCAACGTAGGGGTGCTGCCGGTAGAAGACCGGGTCAAAGACAGTTGAAGAGCCGGAACTTGATCAACAGTTCGATGACCTCACCATATATGAATCCCAACTCCAGTAATAGAAATTCGGTGGCTACCACGATATCCACTACTAATGCCTCCAATATTCTACCCATTGCTTATATTCCTGGAGTGACGGTACGTCCTACTAAGAATAACACTAAATCCATCTATTCATATGAAACTGATTCGATCTTTTCCGATCTTAATACAATTGAAAATGCATCGATCATTGGAGATATCATGAGAGCTAATTACAATGGCCATGACCCTCAACAAGCTTATGGTACCGACGATAATAACGGTAATGAAAATAATGACAACACAATGACAACAGCCATTAAGGCCCAACCAAGATTAGTAAATGTTGATCGGATTGAAGAAGAAGATGAAGATCTTGAAGATCTTGAAGATCTTGAAGATATCGAAGAGGCAGATGTTAGTTCAGCTGAAGAGATTCAAACTTTTGGCAGTGAAAAGAATAATTCTAAAAACAGTATTATTACCAATACTAGGCATCTTAATGATAGTACACTCTCGAATATCACCAGTCAATTAGAGGAAGAGTCTGAGTCAGATTCGGATGTTGATTCAGATATTGGTGAAATCCAAAGAGCCACTAGTGTGAGGCGTAATGATGGCCCGGTTCAGGTACTACCAGTAAGCGATAATAAAAAAGAATTCCCATTGGATTTGATTGATTTGGGTAAACCAGAAATTACCAATAATAATGGAGGAAGTTCTGATCAAGTCACCAACAGATCCGATGGATCGTTTGTTCTTGATGTTGAAATTGATAATACTAGACCTCAAAGTCAAACCAGTGGTGAAAGAAGTCCATTTGAAGATCCTGAGCCAGAGACGAAGTGATTGGCCATACACGTATAACTTCTCGGCATAGTCAACTCCGGAATAAGACATTTTAGTCAAGTGGGGGAGGTGCAGGCGCGGCGGACCTATATAGAATCATTCAATCAATTTTGTTTTTGATACCCTTAAACCAGGAATTGGAATTAAATTAGAGGTTATATGGAATAGTATATGTGGAACATAGTCAATAGTAAGTTTAATTGCTTTTATAGTTGTATGATTGCTAGCGTTGACATTCGCATTGATTCAACGTGGTAGAATGCAGGCCGGCGCGGCCAATGTAGCCCCCTTGAAATCAGGATGTCGTATCCTCGACCTGGCCGACAAGGTATTGGGAGGTTGTTGAACGCGCATTTTTCAACTGCATCTGCTTAGGTTTACGCGACATTCACCCAATGTCTGCGACATCCTGTTACTAAAGAGGTGAACCGAGACTCAACTGTTTTACTAATCACTTGTAAGGTCCCGCAACCTCTAGGCTTCAGATGCCAATTAACGAAGAAAACTATAGGGTTTATTCAACCAATAGACTCGGTTCTACAGTAAATGACATAGTATGAACCAATTGTAGTGATAGATTCCAATACGTAGATAAAACTCCAGAAATTCCGCCGAATTTCGCCACAATGTAAAGTCTCCAACTCTCACATCCACCCTCGATTCCTTCCCCCGACCATTTTCCCAAAAAAATATATAAGTTGCGGCCAAAATCCCGTTGAATTTTTTTTCAACAAATTTCTTGTGATTTACTCAATTAACATGTCTGACATTGATCAATTGGCTATTAATACTATCAGAACTTTAGCTGTCGATACCGTTTCCGGTGCTAACTCTGGTCACCCAGGTGCCCCATTAGGTATGGCTCCAGCCGCTCATGTTTTATTCAAAAACATGAAATTTAACCCAAAGGATCTCAAATGGATTAACAGAGATAGATTTGTTTTGTCCAATGGACATGCTTGTGCTTTGTTATATACCATGTTATTCTTATATGGTTATGACTACACCGTTGATGATTTGAAGAACTTTAGACAAGTCAATTCCAAAACTCCAGGTCACCCAGAAAGATTAGATTGTCCAGGTGCTGAAGTTACCACTGGTCCATTAGGTCAAGGTATTTCTAATGCTGTTGGTTTAGCAATTGCTCAAAAGCAATTTGCTGCTACCTACAACAAGCCAAATTACACCTTGTCTGATTCTTATACTTACGCCTTTTTGGGTGATGGTTGTCTTATGGAAGGTGTTTCCTCCGAAGCCTCTTCTTTAGCTGGTCACTTGAAATTGGGTAACTTGATTGCCTTCTGGGATGATAACAAGATCTCCATTGATGGTTCCACCAATGTTGCTTTCACTGAAGATGTTTTGGCTAGATACAAGGCTTATGACTGGCACGTTTTATCCGTTGAACACGGTGATGAAGATTTAGGTGCTATTGCTAAAGCCATTGAAGAAGCTAAGAAGGTTACTGACAAACCAACCTTGATTCAATTGAAGACCACCATTGGTTACGGTTCCGTGAACCAAGGTACTCATGGTGTTCACGGTGCTCCATTGAAGCCAGATGATGTCAAGCAATTGAAGACCAAGTTCGGTTTCAACCCAGAAGAATTCTATGCTGTTCCAAAGGAAGTTCAAGAATACTACGCTAAACACGTTGAAGAAAATGTCAAGGTTCAAAAAGAATGGGAAGCTACCTTAGAAGCTTACAAGAAGGAATTCCCAGAATTAGGTGCTGAACTCCAAAGAAGATTGGATGGTAAGTTACCTAAAGGTTGGGAATCTGCTTTACCAACTTTCACTCCAGAAGATAAGCCAGTTGCCACCAGAAAATTATCTGAAGGTGTTATCAATGCTTTGACCGCTGTTTTGCCTGAATTCATTGGTGGTTCTGCTGATTTGACCCCATCTAACTTGACCAAGGCCACTGGATCTGTTGATTTCCAACATCCATCTACTGGTTTAGGTGACTACTCTGGTAGGTACATCAGATACGGTGTCAGAGAACACGGTATGGGTGCTATCATGAACGGTATTGATGCCTTTGGTGCTAACTACAAGAACTACGGTGGTACTTTCTTGAATTTCGTTTCTTACGCTGCTGGTGCAGTCAGATTGGCTGCTTTATCTCACCATGCTGTCACTTGGGTTGCTACTCATGATTCTATTGGTTTAGGTGAAGATGGTCCAACCCATCAACCTATCGAAACCTTGGCCCACTTCAGAGCTACTCCAAACCTTTCTGTATGGAGACCAGCTGATGGTAATGAAGTTTCTGCTGCTTACAAGTCTGCTATTTCTACCACCACCACCCCACACATTTTGGCCTTGTCCAGACAAAACTTACCTCAATTAGAAGGTTCTTCTATCGAAAAGGCTTCTAAGGGTGGTTACACTTTGAAGGAGGTTCAAAATCCAGATATCATCATTGCTGCTTCCGGTTCTGAAGTTGAAATTGCTGTCAATGCCGCTAAGTTGTTAGAAAATGAAGGTAAGAAGGTCGGTGTTGTTTCTATCCCAGATTTCTTCACTTTTGATAAACAACCTCAAGAATATAGATTGTCTGTCTTACCAAACAATGTGCCAATCTTGTCCGTTGAAGTTATGTCTCCTTTCGGATGGTCTAACTACTCTCACGAACAATTTGGTTTAACTAGATTTGGTGCTTCTGGTAAGGCTCCTGATGTGTATAAGCTTTTGGAATTTACCCCAGAAGGTGTTAGTGAAAGAGCTAAGAAGACCATTGACTTTTACAAGGATGCCAAGCAATTGTTATCTCCATTGAACAGAGCTTTCTAATGGATTCAATGCCAGCTTGATTAAAGAATTAGCGAATATATAAAATGTTGAACTTTTGATAGAACTCTATTATGGAAACGTGAAGTAATCATATACGGGATGCGGCTAATGATATATGTACCAACACAATTTTGCAGCCAAATAACTTTATTTGCTACTTTGCTATTCGGCAAACTCTTACACTACAATTGGACATTCAGTAAACATAATTTCATTTTGAACTAGATAAAGGTTATAAAAGCCTATATACTATGGCATAAGTGCCTCATGTGTTGTGATTATTTGGAAGTATCAACGACGTATCTACCAATAATCTTACCTTGTTCCATTAATTCGTAAATCTTTGGTAATTCAGATAAACCGGCCAATTTGATGGTACATTTGACCAAACCTCTGGAGAAGAAGTCAATGGCTTCAGCAGTATCAGCTCTGTTACCAACGTAAGAACCTTTAATGGAGATGGATTTAACAACAGAGTCGAAGACTGGAGCAACAACCTTTGCACCAGCTGGTAAACCAACCAATACAACGGTACCACAGCTTCTAACGTATTCACAAGATTGGGCAATGGCAGCTTCAGAAACAGACACATTTATAACACCATGTGGACCACCGTCAGTAGCTTCTTGAATTTCCTTAACGATATCCTTAGTTTGGGTGAAATCAACGTAGTATTCAGCACCTAATTCCTTTACGAATTCACCTTTTTCGGCACCACCGTCAATGGCCAAAACTCTGTAACCCATAGCCTTGGCATATTGAACGGCCAAAGAACCTAATCCACCACCAGCACCGGAAATGGTAACCCATTGACCAGCGGCTAAGTTAGCAGTCTTTAAGGCCTTGTAAACAGTAATACCAGCACATAAAATTGGAGCTACGGAAGCCAAGTCGGTACCTTCTGGGATTCTGGCAGCTTGAACGGCATCAGCAGTAGCGTATTCTTGGAAAGAACCATCGTGAGTGTAACCAGATAAATCAGCATGGGCACAATTAGATTCATTGGCATTGTAACAGAATTCACAAGATAAACAGGAACCATTCAACCACTTGACACCAGCTAAGTCACCTACTTTCCAGCCAGTAACATTCTCACCCATACCAACGACAACACCAGCACCTTCGTGACCACCAACTAAAGGTAACTTAGTTGGTAATGGCCAGTCACCTTTCCAGGCGTGCAAATCGGTGTGACAGACACCAGAATACTTAACGTTAATTAATAATTCATTGGCTTTTGGAGTTGGAACGGCAATGTCAGTGTATTTCAATGGACCACCATTGGTTTCAAAGATAACAGCTTTTTGAGTTTTTGGAATTGACATTTTAATCAATCTTGAAGCTTGTCTAAGTTTATTCACTTTTTATTGATTAAATGAAAGTGTAACGAGATCGAAATCAAGGGAAATATTCAAGGTTTAAATAGTTTTTTTGAAACGTAACCTATTTTGAAAAAAGTAATGTTTAGAGGAGAAAATCGTCATATTTTGAGATATTCAGGAGTGGGGTGCTGTGCTGATACCATAAGTTGATTGGACTCAAACATTTGCCTGATCGGAGTACCAATAATAATTCGACATTTTCGCAGCCGTTTTGGTAAACCGCGCGGAAATCACCAGATGTTATCACCTGAGTTTACGGCTCCTGATGACAAATGCTTGTTTAAGGTAATGATCGGACAGGTTGTACTTGATACATTCTAGAGGAAACAAGGTTGGTCTACTACTTAATTGTCAATTGATTAGCAAGCAATTGACCGGCAAAGACCCAGATTTCGGTGTTTCAGGAAAGGGGTTGGGCGAGTGTGTATATTAACCGGATTTAACGATTGAATAATGGACATTTCTGGTAATAGAGAGGCGTAGTGTTAAACTGGGGTTTGTAACTGTTGGGTTACGTCTTTACACTTATGGTCCCCTCCCCATCACAACAACGGCCATCAGACATCCGGAGTGCCAAAACTCCGACCCTTTCGTGGGGTGGTGCTTTAGTGGTGTGGTCGCTGCATGCGAGCTGCATAATTATGTGCGTGGTGTGGTGCCCAAACTTTAATCAGATGTTCACTGAGGATTTTCTGTGAAAAAGTTTATCCGCTTCTTTGTGCTCGCAATCGGGATTATCCAACTACGACGCATTCACAATTTTTGAGGTTGCTTCACAAGGTTGGATGCAATTGGTTGAAATCCCGAGTCAATTGTTACCCGAGGTATTCTATGGTATAGTGCAACCGAGACATTTTCTCTATGCCCTCGGGATACGTTGCAAAGTTAAATTGAAAATTAGCCAAAAATCTTGTAGTGTATGCACTTACCCCGACATTGACATTTTCCATAATAATTTTGGTATAGCATACACCAATTAAAATTGCCTCCGCTTTATCCCCAATTGAAAGGTTTCGACTATTCTTAGGCGTTAAGGCTGTTCAGGGGTTAAAGCTGGTAGGGGTTAAAGCTTTTACGGGTTAAAATACTGTCTTAAGTCCTGTCCTGAAAATAAGGGCAGCTCCAAATGTTGCGCCAAACCCCGGATTGATCGACGACACAATATACGGCATCCTTAAACGATAATTGACCGGAGAATGTGCAAGCCCGACCAATATCTTTCTATTGTATTGTTCGGTGATAACACCAGTACAAGGCGTTAAGAAAATCCTCGACTGCCCGGTGTATCAATGGGTCGGTGTCGGACTTTAAGCTTCCCCAAGTTTTTGTTTTTACTTTGAAACTTTGCCAAACCTGGAATTTATTAAATGACATAATTATTATTATTTCATCCAAGAATGATCTCATCCTATAGTTCTTCGATCATGTACAGGCGTATATTTCTCTACAAACCCCGAAGCTACTTGTCTTTATTTGGTCATTCCGATCCGAGAATGATTGTGTACCTCAATAATAGTTCATGGGTTTGGGTTCCCAGTTTTCATTTTGCACAAACTCAATCAATGATTTGGAACCGGTCTGTAAAAGTGGATGTCCAGTGACTCCCAGTAGGAATTTCTCAAGTCCTTGGCGTCTTTTTTCGATGTTCAAGTCATTGAACTTGTTGGAATTTAGTAAGATTTTACCCGGTAATGGAGGAATTACAACCCTGGATGTTTCAGCTTCGAGAATCTGTTTAAGTTTCACGAAATCTGAGTATCTTCTTCGAACTCTACTTTGTCTTTTTTTAAATGCTGGAATATTTGTCTGAAGTTAGTAAGTCTGGATCGGGTTGAGATTTAATTCTCATTATCATCATCATATACATACT
This sequence comes from Yamadazyma dendronema, assembly GCA_030572355.1. Classification (NCBI taxonomy): domain Eukaryota; kingdom Fungi; phylum Ascomycota; class Pichiomycetes; order Serinales; family Debaryomycetaceae; genus Yamadazyma; species Yamadazyma dendronema. The sequence continues at coordinate 856,333 of JAJLZP010000005.1, forward strand.
CTGCATACCACCTCGTAATCGGTGAACACTTCTCTTGCGTAGTTGTGAGTTTGAGGATTTCGAACCTGATCGTTAGTAAGCTGGTGTTTTTAGTGGATTATGCATTCATACCTCTATCTCTAAAAAGTTTTCAGGCTCCCCATATATCTCATTGAATGACTGGGATTTCAGAGGGCTAGAATTCTTGAGTATTTCACTTATAGGTTGGAAAGGTTTAGTCATTACTCCTTGTCAAGAGAAATCCTACAATTCGCGAATTCCACAGTAAGCAGTACTGATGGTTAAAATGCTGCAAAAAATATTGTAAGAGCCTGCGAAAATCTTATAGGGTAAGTCTGTTCTCATGGACACTAAAAAATTACATGGAATACATTAATTAACAAAAGGCATACTAAATACTTTTCTATTGGATCTCTGTTTCTTTAACATTAACTTCGGTTTTAGAAAATTTTCTAGCACTGATTCTTTGCTCAAACAAGAAATCAAGTTCCAAATAACTTCTGTTTTTACATTCTGGCACTCTGAAATATGCCCAAATAAAAATAGGAACTGCAGTACCAGCCCATACAAAACAGGTTTTACCCTTTAAGTTGGCCTCCCCTGGATTGATCAAATAAGGCTCGACGATGTTACTTATAAGACCAACCAAATTGTATGAACCTCTAGCCAAAGCTAATGATTGAGCTCTCAAACGGGTACTTCCAATTTCACTAATAATGGTGTATGCAAGCGGACCAATAGTTGAAGCATAAGTTCCTACCCAAGCGACACAAATACCACATTGAGCCCATTTTAAGGAAGTGGTCTGAGTTGGACATGCCAATATACCAATTAAAATCAAAAGACTGGCAAGAATTCCATGTCCAGTAACAAAAATATTTCTTCTTGGAAATTTATTAATTAAGAACCAAGAAACCATACACCCAGTCAAGGATATAGCTTTGGTACCTAAATTTAACTTATAAACATCATCAGGGTTAAGACCAGCTTGGGAAAAGAAATAAGCAGGAGAAAATGCAACTGCCAGCCCACTGAGAATTTGGGAACATAAGGTGAGACAGCAGATCTCTGTTCTTCTACGATTAGTTCCTCTGAGACACAACTTATAGGCAGCAAATCCTCTTTCTTCGGAAGTTCTTGAGTTATCTGTTTCATATTCAGTCTTGGTTGTATGGACCATCATAGCCACTTGCAGGGGGATATTGTGGTGGACTGATTTATCCCATAATCTGGCAAGAGACTTTGCAGCGTCTTCAGTTCTACCTCTTCTGACGAGCCACCATGGAGAATCTGGGGCTAAATATGTCAATATGAATAAAGGAATAGGCCAGGACCATTGAAGAGCAAAGGGGATACGATAACTCCATTCAGTAGAATTACTAAGGAGCCCCTTTAAAACACCAGCACAAATAATTTGACCAATAGCCCAACACATATTGGTGTAAGCAGTAAGATAGGCTCTCAATTCACCTGGAACAACCTCCAGCGCAAAAGTAGGACCCATGGTACTGAAGATACCCCATGTCAATCCCAATAAACATTGACCAACAGTAAGAACTTGAACAGATGGAGCAAAGAATGGGAAAAACAAAAGACAGCACATTAAAGTAAGAGCACCCATGATGGTTCTTCTATGTCCGTATCTTTCAATTAAAATACCATTACTAAGAACACCAATAATTGTACCAGCCGAAGCAGCACATGATAATCCAACTTGCCACTGGGATGTAAGTTCGTAAGTACCATCTGGTCTTAGCTGGCCATATTTTTCTTTGAAAGTTGGGTAAGCAAAAAAGTTTCCGATCAAACTGGTATCGTAAGCTTCACCAATAATCGACAGCGAACCTACAAGGGCCCAGAGTACAGCTTTTCTATAAGTTCTGAGAGCATCTTTTAACAGAATCTGATGTTCGTTATCAATAGCATCTTCAACATCTTGAAGCAAATTTTCTGAAGTTTTAATAGAAGCATCACTATCGTCTTCAATATGAGCAATTTCTGACTTGACAGGTAAATTCACATCTTTCTCCACATTAGTGGATTCGACTTTAGTGTCTTTAGACATTTTCGAATGTTTATCGATATGAAGCCCAGAAAACAATGGGATAATTGATGGTTTATATACACCTGAACCACTTGCAGCGAATCATGTGGAGTGTGTCTATACAGGCAAGGCTACTGAAAATACGGGGAAATGGGGAAATACGTGGGGGACCACGGGAACACAACCCAGATTGGGGGACCTTTCTATAAGCGATCTTATTATACGTCTAAAAACGGCTTTTTTAAGGCTTTGGGGGCCTTGTCTCACGGGTTCGTTTAACATTTTGTGATAGTCGTCTGAAATGATGTGAAAAGAAGGATTCCCAGGATGTCCCAGAAGAAATTCAGACAGACTCTGTTCAAAGTGCTGCCAAGGAATCCAACCCGTAAATCCTGTTCAAGTGGGAATACAAAGACGCTGTTTTCGGCCAAAAAAGAGTTCATGGTTAGTAAGCCCGGTGTAAATACAATTATAGGACTTCGTAAATAATTAATATTACTGTACGAAAAGAGGTTAAGTGACAAACCATCAGTCATAGTATTCAGTATGTCGGGATGTGGAGCTTGGGAATAAACTACTAGATCTTTCACTGGATCGCAGGCATTGTAAGTGCTGCGTTGTACCCCTATAGACTTTTCCCAACTTAGTATAGTCGTCTCAAATGCTGCGAAAAGTTAGAGGATCCCCCATCTAAATGCGGAATCCGCAAATCTGAAAGTGGGGCAAAAGTGGGCCAACCACCACTGAAGTACAATTACTAGGTGAACCATGGCAATATCAGAATCGTGGGGGAGGCAGTTCATTCGTGAGTAAATGAGTGGAGGTTTATAGTTCTTTATTGTTCCCGCAAAAAATAACGGAACACTCTCCTACTCAAGTGGGGTACACCCCAGGTGGAATAATACTCGTAAATTTTGTCTCCCTATATTAAATACCTGGTACTGCATCCAAGGCTATTACTGCATGCAAACAAGATAATATTCCGGGGAAATTTGAGCTTCATAGGGTATTTAAATCTCCTAGCCGATGCCTACACTTGAAAATTGCATTAACTATTGTGTCAATTATGTATTCCATTGATAGACATGTTGAATCCGATACCCGGTTCAGTAGGGGTATGTGGGAACTTAAAGATGGTGTGAATATCAGCTGGGCCGCTGAATCTTTCAAGACAGTTGTTAAAGATGATTCCATCTATACCATGGCCGCCACCAAGAAGATTTTAAGAAGAGGTGATACTTTGAATGCTCCTACTATTTCCGCTAACTTGACCTCTCCATCCGAGAACGTAATTGGCTTGGAAGCTTATCACCACTTATCGAAATATTTGAACAACAAAGAACCAGTATTCGAAAAAAACGTTACATCACCAAAAGTCTCAATTACTGAAGATGATGATTCTGCTAGCTTAACCTCGGGGACTATTTCAAGTAAATTGGCTAAGAACCCATTTGGAATTGAATTCAAATCCGGAGATAAATTGTTAACCAAACTTGGATTTAGATCTTTGGGTCATGTTCAAGACAAGAGAGTTGACAGAAGGTATATCACTGCTCAATTGCATTTATCAGTCGGTGAAAAGTTATACGGTTTGGGTGAGAGATTCGGAACTTTCTTGAAAAATGGTCAAAGAGTTGAAATGTGGAATGAAGATGGTGGTACTTCTTCTGAATGGACTTACAAAAACATTCCATTCTACATGTCAAGCCGTGGTTATGGTGTTTTTGTTGATTCTCCTTCTAGTGTAGTTTTTGAATTACAAAGTGAAAGAACAACTAGAGTTAACATTACTGTTCCAGGTGAAGGTGCTAGAATCTACATTATCAACGGTCCAGATCCAAAAACTGTGTTAGAAAACTACGCTAAATTGACTGGATTCCCTGCCTTACCTCCAGCATGGACTTTCGGTTTATGGTTGACAACTTCTTTCACCACTTCCTATGATATCAAGACTGTATCTTCATTCTTACAAGGTATGAAAGATAGAGAGATCCCCTTGAGAACCTTCCATTTTGATTGTTTCTGGATGAAAGGTTTCCAATGGTCTGATTTCGAATTCGACGAAGAATACTTCCCAGATGCTAAATCTATGTTAGCTAAGTTGAAGAAGGATTTTGGTATCAAGGTTTGTGTTTGGATCAATACCTATATTGCTCAGGAATCAGCATTATTCGCTGAAGCTGATAAGAATGGGTACTTGATCAAGAACACCGATGGTTCTCTGTACCAAAGTGATTTATGGCAAGCAGGTATGGGTATTGTTGATTTCACTAACCCAGATGCTTGGAAATGGTTCCAAGACAAATTGAGTGTTTTAGTTGATTTGGGAGTTGACTCTTTCAAGACTGATTTTGGTGAAAGAATCCCAGTTAAGGATATTAAGTACCACTCTGGTCAAGATCCTATCTCCATGCATAACTATTATACCTTTTTGTATAACAAATGCGTCTTCGAAGTGTTGGAGAAGAAATTGGGTAAGCATGAAGCTTGTCTTTTCGCTCGTTCAGCCACTGCTGGAAGTCAACAATTCCCAGTCCATTGGGGAGGAGATTGTGAATCCTCTTTTGAAGCTATGTCTGAAAGTTTAAGAGGTGGTTTATCTTTGACCTTATCTGGATTTGGATTCTGGTCTCATGATATCGGTGGATTTGAAGGTTCTCCAGATCCTGCTGTTTATAAGAGATGGTGTGCATTCGGATTATTATCCTCTCATTCTAGATTACATGGTTCAGGATCATACAGAGTGCCATGGAATTTCGATGATGAAGCTTCAGTTGTATTGAAGAAGTTCACTGACTTGAAACTTTCTTTAATGCCATATATCTTTGCCAAAGCTATTGAAGCCCACAAGAAAGCTACTCCTGTTATGAGAGCCATGTTATTGGAGTTTCCCGAGGATATCACTGCCATCTCTTGTGACACTCAATTCATGCTTGGTGAATCATTGTTAGTTGCTCCAGTATTCAACGCTGAAGGTGACGTAACCTACTATGTTCCAAGTGGTAAATGGTATGGTTTCTTAGACGGTAAGATTAGAGAAACTGTCGATGGTAAATACTTCACCGAAAACCACGACTACAAGTCTCTTCCATTACTTGTCAGACCAGACTCAGCATTTGCTGTTGCCGGTCCAAACACTCCAATTGAAACTCCAGACTATGAATATGTCAAGGATTTCACCATCAATGTCTTTGAATTGACTGGTGATAAGACTGTTGAGCTCCCAGATGTCAAAAAGGCAGGTGAATTCAATGGAAGTGTTAAAATCACCAAAACTGAAACTGGTTTCAGTGTTTCCAGTTCAGGAAAAGTAAAAACTTTCTACGTCAAAGTATTGGGACAAAGCGTCCAGAACGATGGAGAAAAGGATCAATTCGGTAACACTCTTATCAAGGTTAGTGGAAAAGCTGATATTAAATATGCTTAGATAGAGATGAATATGCGAATACATTAACACGTTAGTCATTTTATTAAACCTATGAAATTATTATGCTATCCCCAATTTATATGATGTTGTAGTTAACTCTTGGGACTTGATGCATTTTGTCAGAAGCCAATCCGTAGACATGTGGCCAAGCAAAGAAAGCACCCAAGGCACCGGCCCAAATGGCTACATTTGGAGCTCTTCTACCGATGATTTGAATATAAGAAGTTCTTGGTAATGGCATATTAAAGTAATGAATAAATTAGTTAGTTGGTTGTTTGAATTGTAAGCTGTTAAACTTATAATGAAGAAATTACTACCTGGATTCATATCAAGTATTTATAACATTTTTGCAGCCAAAATTATCGCACCACTGAAAAAAAAGTAACGCCATTTTTTGGTGCAAGAGAAAAATGTAACGCCATTTTTTTGACGGAAAATTCCGGGGATAATTTTGGTAGAAAACCACCTGTCTGATCAGATGGCTTTAATACCAGTCATGTTGTAATACTAAGGGGTCGCCTTGTTAGCCTTAGCCTTAAACTGTCGATTTAAACTAGTTTAACTTACCCTGATTAAGACCTATTGATTATCAAGTCAATTTGGGTGAGGCACGTCTGGTTGCAAATACCAAATACACCCCATCAATGTAAATCTTTATTGATGTGCAATTAGTGTTACCAGTATGGTAATATCAATTTACTATAAAAGATAAAAAAACTATAACATTAAAACCTATTCGTAAATATATTTATTCCCTAAAACCAATCCATAAATACTTAATGGTCTTTCTTATATATCTCATGCTTGTCCAAGTATTCTTGTTGGGCAGCAAAGGTATTGTTGACAGGGTTACAGTCAGTCAAGACAGCAACTCTCATGTTAGCTAATAAATTATGAGCTGCATTAGAATGGGCATAGACAGCACCATTGAAAGCTTCAGTGGCATCTTTACCTAAAGAAGCTCTAACAACAGCTTGTCCACCAGGATGTTCTTTAATGAAACTCTTAACATTATGAACAATACCAGAAATCAAGATTAATCCTTCCTTCTTAGCACGTTCACTGAATTCTTGTCTATCCCAAACTGGTAAATCACTAACTTCAGCACCCCATTGAAGTTTAGCTTTCATTTGATCTAATTTCTTTTGTTGTTGTTGGAATCTACCTTGTTCAATGGCATTAGCACTGAAGGTTCTTAAGTTGTAAGCCAATCCCAACTTGGACAAAAAGAAAATGGTAACCTTAGTTGGATCATATTGCCACCATTTCAAAGCATTTCTGTAATCACTTGGAAATTCATGGTGGAAATTGTGGTAACCTTCACCGAAGGTAACCAAAGCAGTTAAAGCATGATCTCTTGGAGTTCTTCTGTCATCAAAAGGTTGTTTACCAATCCAATGAGCCAAAGAGTTAACACAGAAGGTAGCTTGTTGGATGACGGCAGTCTTCCAAATACCTCCATAAACGAAACCACCCCAGTAATCACCCCAGAAGTAACCAGCAATCAAGGTTGGTAAAATGTAAGCAGATACAAGCATAACACTAAGGTAATGTTTGTGTTGGAATTTAACCACAGAATCACAAGTCAAATCAGAAATATCAGCTCTAGCTCTGTGTTTTGGATTTGGTTTAACCAACATCCAAGTTAAATGACTGTACATAAAACCCTTTCTAGCATCATATGGATCCTTGTTGGTATCAGTATATCTATGATGAACTCTATGAGAATGAGCCCACCATTTGATAGAACCTTGAATGGAACCAGCTCCGAAAAATGCAAAAAATAATTTAACTGGGTAAGACATCTCATAAGATTTATGGGCCCAACCTCTATGGTAACCACCAGTAATTGAGATACCACTAAATAAATAAAAGATGAATGCCATAACCAAAGTCTTTTGAATTGGGGGTGTATGGAAAGCTGAGTAAAGACCATAAACTGGAATGGCAACCACCAATACAAAATTAAGCCAGTTCACATGTTGATGCCAATTGGAAAGAGTCCAAGGTTGTTCAGAAATATGAAGAGGCTTGGCAGCATCTTTTTCATTTTGAATAGCTTGGTCAATCAATTTTTCCTTCTCAGCTTGGGATAAAGCATTGTTTCCCTTTAAATCCTCAGTCAATTGTTCAGCAGTAACGGTGACAAGGGATTTAGTACCCATTAATCTTCCACCAATACCGGCCGCCACAATTCTTGGATTTTTCTTGTTACTACCAGCGGCAATAGCATTTAAGGAGGTCAAATCTACCGTTTCTAATTGATCTGATGACATTATTAATGATCTAGCAACCTACCCAAAATGAAGAAAAAATTATGTCGCAAATTCAGCTCTTTTATATGTCAAAATTTTCCCACAACCCAAAAAAATGTTGGGTGGTCGGAAATCGATATCCGTCCACGATCGACGGTAAGAATTTTCGAGAGTTCTCGGGGAAAAGGGATCGTGGTAGTGGAGCGACATCTGGGGAAAAACTGGTGCGACTGTCGCGGTGTGGCACCCCCAAGCAACTGACAAAAGCTTAGCTCATATACCATATTCCGAGGGTGCGACCGGTATTATTGCGACGGTAGTCCAACATTAGGCGACGTGCCCGGATCGAGCCACTTGGCAAGACCGTTTAATTAACTAAATTGGGCCATTGAAATCGGCTCACTTTATACTGTGAGGTGATCCGTTGCACAACAAGCAATACAATGTTACGTGGGTCGGATACGTCAGGCAATGGAATTGACCCATAAATTGTTGGGATTGATGAATTTATGTCTGTGGTCCAAGTTATTGTCCGAGGAAATAGGAGAGCTGTTAAACAAAAGAAAAAAGAAGGCGGTTGATAAGTGATATCCGGAACTCAGCTTATCGCAGCCGCACGATCTTGGGAGTGTGCGACACCAAAAGCAGTGTGCGACACCAAAAGCAGTGTGAAGTAGTGCGATTGTAGTACTACGGCGGTGGTGCTACGGCGGTGGTGCAGGCCGTAGGATCACAGCGACGGCACCAGCGCAGGCAGCAGCTCAGGCAGCAGCACCATATGCGTGGCGGCCTATAGCGCGAAGACAGCCGCCCCCAGCTAAAAGCACCAGGTCATCGACCCTTCCCCATCACGCCATGTCTTAAGCCATTACTTACACAAACGCTATCTACAGCAACTATGGTCCCCCCCATGTCAAATCCCGGTTATGCAAACTCCTGCATCAACTGCCAAACTTCTAATGACATATCTGTCATCCTGCATTACATATCACTCTTTCAATATAACCCCCCTCTACCCCTATCCTCTCTTATAAATCATAACCATCCCCGGACTATTGTTCATCGGCTGGTCATGTCGCATGGTTTCTAGTTCTCCTCCATTTGGGTGCGTGAAAAATTGAAATTACTTTCCACGCACAACGTAGTTTTTTTTTCAACTGAATATGAGCAGCTTTCAAAGATCAATCCCTACTTCGCCAAAGTCTAGTTCTCCTGCTCAATTGGCTGGTAGTCATGAAAGACACGGATCTCATGACCGGACACACGACAGAAGTCACGAAAGAAATCCATCCATTTCAAGTCATAAATTACCCAATCATTCTGGTTCTCATTCTGGTTCTCATTCAACATCCCATCATTCTAGTACTTCGTCGGCTCTGTCGCTGAGAAAGCCTTCAATTGTGGAATTATTGAGTTCACCACCTCCACTTCCCCCATCTACAGGGAAAGATGATGATATTAACCCTTTTACCTTATCGAGGGCAAATTCTGTTAGTTCAAAATCAAGTATTGATCTCCAAGATATCCAACTTTCTGAACTTATTGAAAGCAACAAATTAATATCGATCAATTCGTCGTATTCAATTCAAAAGGCATTTGAGACTTTAAGAACTCATAATCTCACCTCTGTTCCTGTGAGTTTGACGACTTCAGATTCTGGTAATTTGACCAATTGTCTTACCTTTGATTACTCAGACTTAAATACCTATATTTTAATGATCATGAACAAGATCAAGATTCTGGATTTAAATATTGATCCAGATGATAATGACATTTTATCTGTATTTGATGAATACGTTGAAAAGGGGAAAAAAGGTGAAGAGGTGCCGGTCAACTTTATAATTAAACTTCATCCTAAGAACCCATTCATCAAAATTAATGAAGAGGACCATTTGGTGTCTGTAATGGAAGTCTTAGGTAATGGGGTTCATAGAGTGGCCATAGTAAATAATCTGGGGAAGATTGTGGGGATATTGTCTCAAAGAAGATTGATTAAATTCATTTGGGAGAATGCCAGAAGATTCTCCAATCTTGAATATTATTTCAATCAATCGATTGAAGATTTGAAAATTGGATCTTCTAGTCCAATCACTATTTATGGAGATTCTCTTTTGATTGAAGCTTTACATAAGATGTTTGTTGAGAGAATCAGTTCACTTGCAGTCATTGATAGGAAGGGGAATTTATTGGCAAACATATCAATTGTAGATGTTAGAAACCTTACATCTTCCAAAAACAGTCATTTATTATATAAATCGGTCATGAACTTTATTGGATTCAATTTAAGTCAAAAAGGTATCGACGAAGGAAAAGATCAATTCCCTATTTTCCATGTCAATAAGTATACTGGATTGGGTAGAATCATTGCTAAATTGGTAGCCACTGAAAGTCACAGATTATGGATTGTTGAATCCAATAGTAATGGTAGTAACACAATTGAAGATACGTTGACCAAAGAGCCCGGAACTCCTGGGAAATTAATTGGAGTTATAACTTTGACTGATATCTTGGGGTTCTTGGCCCTGATTAAGAGCAATGGGAAGAAGATTGATCCTCAATATGCCAGAAATCAGCGGAGAAGAAGTTCCACCTCTACCACCAGACTGTCTTTTGATAATCTGTCCAATCTGGATATCTTCCGTAAGTGATTATATATATATATATATGTAGTACAAGATACTAGTTATTTACAGGTCTAATCTCTACTCCATCTTTAATAGTCGTGAGATGCCCGCCGCGCTCGATTGCTTTAGTAGAACATAGACTAGATAACGTTTAACCAATAAGGTGCACTTTTAAGTGGTAGTGGTAAACTATTGATATATGGTGGTGGTTATATCCAAAGACTTGTGGTGTTCTATCTCACCCCAAGATTTTTTTTTAAACCGTTCCATATCGTGTCGTAAAGAATAAAAATTCACCTTTTCCATATCTGAGACATTACATCTACCAATCTATTTATACAAATCTGGTTGAAATTGCCATTGTAAATTGGCCAGTCTCTCTAGACCAACTAGTACTAGTCAGGGCTCTTCTAACATACCGATTCACTTGCATTGACTGGCTCACCCTCACATTCCTTTTAAGCCTTCTGTACAATGCCATAAAGTCATCGATTAAAAGTTGCAAATATGATCTGCAGTGAAAAATTCCGGTATTTTGCGGCAACTGAATCAAACGCCCTGTACCCATATTTTTCCCCAGTAAATTCTACTTTTGGCCAACGATATTTCACCACCATAATTCATGGGCCGTCCATGTATATATATATGTATGTATACCCTTGAAGGTCTTAGGATTGCCTTCTACCATGAACACCTACTCCCCTCATGGCAATTATACATTACAACCACGACCCCCCAGCGCGACTTGACACTGCCAAAGGGTCGCGCCTTCACCCCGCGGTAGGGGCCGCCGCTACGCCCCACTGTTGGTACCACGCTGGCATTAACCCTGGCGGTATGTAGGGGACGTTAAAATTTCGCTCATCTCTGCCAAAAAAAAATTTTTCACTGAAAATTTTTTTCTATAAATTAAACCAATTTCGCCCCCTGTAAAAAATTTTTCTTTTCCACTTTATACACTTTTTTAATTTTAAAAGTTCATATACATCATGGGTAAAGAGAAAACTCACGTTAACTTAGTTGTTATTGGTCACGTCGATTCCGGTAAGTCTACCACCACCGGTCACTTGATTTACAAGTGTGGTGGTATTGACAAGAGAACTATTGAAAA
>JAJLZP010000006.1:0-24367 GCA_030572355.1 Yamadazyma dendronema
AAGAATTCGGAGGACTCGTTGCAGGTACTGAAAAGTCACGTGGAGATGTTAATTTGGATCGCCCAACAAGACAGTGGGATTATCCATATGGATGGCCAAACACCCAAACACCCAAACACCCAAAACACCCATACACCCAAACACCCATACACCCAAACACCCAAACACCCAAACACCCAAACACCCAAACACCCAAACACCCATACACCCATATGGGAATGGGATAGAGTTCCCTTTGTTTTATGAAGCTCTCAGTGAACTTCGCCATTTCATCAGGTCCCATTTTCAGGTGTTTGGAGAGCCCAAGTTCCTCCAAAAAATCTTTCAATCGTGGATCACTCCACATATCGTAATCTATACGAACTCCAAGCTCTTCCCAGGATTTTACAATGTTTCCAAAAGAAATGCCCTGCATTATCAAAATGATGTATCACTTCTTTTTCCCTGCTTTCCCAAATTTTAAAGTGAGACTCGAAATTTGAAAAGACAAATTTAGAAGGGATGCAGCATCCTGCATTGCAAAATTAATGGCTGTCCGTCTTGATACTGCAGTTTCCTAGAAATAGTATGTGGCTTCGAGATCAGGAGTACTTCGCCTATTGTCTGTCCTTCCTTATTTAGACTCTGGTGTGTCAAGACACGACTCTTGGAGGTGTCTCTAATTTTTTGCAGCTTCTTTTGAATGCCTGCAGATAACACAGTATCTTCCCTTGCAGCAGCATCGAAAATTGAAGAAAATGCCTAGGAGAGGGAACTACGCCTTCCGTAGGTTGCAAACCCTTCTACATATGTAGACTAGTAATGTGTATCAATACCTTACCGATCGATGATTATTCATAAAAATACACTTTTTAATTTTCTTACATATTTTGGTCTTAACACAATTTGCGCTTCTGCCATTTTTGCTGGATTTGGGATGAACAATAAATTCACATAAAAAAATGCAGTGCCAGAGTATTGGAAAAGAGTAACTTGAGGATGGACTTCGGAGACAAGTACCCCCTGGAAGTTCCGTTGCTCATATTTTCCTTGGCTATTAGGCATGTAGTTTAGTCTAGCTAATATGTATCGTATTAAAAAAAAGGTCCATTATACCTGCGCATTCTAGTAATGAGTTGATGCCACGAACCAACGAGCTAAATTATCTTGATCTCTCTTAGCCCATGATGCCTTGATATCGATTCTTTCCTTGGCCTTTTCAGCCACTCGAATAAATGGTCCATTCCGGTTTTCGAAAAATATACTGACCTCTTGCATTTGAGGTCTAGTACATAAACCTGACAAACATGTTTCCACAATTTCGATGTGATTCTCCGATTCTACTTCGAATATCTCAGCAATGTAGTTCCATTCATTCTGAAGCCATTTCCAGAGTACGTCAATTCCAGTACGATGAACCAGCATGGTTCTCAAAGTAGGTTTCCTTAGAGTCAGGCTCTAGCCCAGAAGCTAAGAAACGACGTTGAGTTAAAGTGACCATCTCATCTTCTTCTTCAACAAACACAACGGGGTATCCTGATTTGTTGACCCAATCGCCCATGGCGGAGGAAACATCTTGACCCGAAGCGTCACTTAAAGCTGTCCACAATTGGGAAGTAGATACCGATTCCCAAGAGTGTTTCTTCAAGTACATGGAGATACCGCTAAGAAATTTGTCTTCACCCATCCATTTGCTCAACATGGTTACTATTGCACAGCCTTTTTGGTATGTTATATTATCAAAATCTTGATTGATATCATGGAGTGTAGCTTTGGCTACTTTCACTGGATGTGTAGACCTCTTAGCGTCCGAAATCAATGCACTCTGGAGGGTGTATACGAGATATGTCTCAAAAGTCTTCCAATCAGGAAACAAATGATCCATACAAAGCCAGGAAAAAAAAGTAGCAAAACCTTCCTTCAACCAAAGATCATCCCAGCTGTCAATGCCCACAAGATTTCCGAACCATTGATGAGCAATCTCATGTGAAATTGTCTCCGCCACTTCTTCTTTATCATATTGTGAGCTATCCAGCTCCAAAAGTAAACATTCTTCTTTGGAAGTAATTAACCCGAAATTTTCCATGGCACTTTTTGAAAAATCAGGGACTGCTACAATATCTAATTTTGATAATGGGCATTCAACACCAAATTTTTCAGTAAAGAACTCGAGAGCTTTTACAGATAAATCACCAGAGAAAGCATGTTCATTTTTCAAACCTGATTGTGACCATATCCGAACCTCCTTCTCGTTGAAAGCAAACGAGGAGAATTCGAATTTGCTTATAAAGAATGCAACTAGATAGGTGGGAATTGGCGGAGTCTTTGCAAAAGTGGTTTTCTGTAAGTCATTTTCAAGTGGCATAGTCTCTTCAACTTCAGTGTTGGATAAGACAGTGTACGCGAGATCAGTAATTATAGTCAATTGGAACTCACTTCTATATCTCGGTTCATCAAAACACACGAAAGCCCTTCGTGCTGTTATGGGCTCAAAATGAGTACCTAAATAATCAGCATTGGAACCAGCAAATATTCCCCTAGGGTTCAGGTTAATGAGACCATTGAACTCAATAAATATCTTATGCAACAGATGCAACCTCACTTTCAAAATGAGCTTCTGCTCGCTCTTGTTGATTTCGAAGCCGACCGTTACACCATCCACTTCCACCTGTAATATGTCCAAATCAACCATATCCAAAGCAACTTCATCACAAGGTGATCCAACTTCAACTGTTATAGTTTCACGACCATTGAATGAAGTCTGCTTCGGTGAGGCTTCGAGCTGGAGTTCATAGTGCAATGGTATGATTTTCATTCTTTTGTACCTCTGATTAAAAGGGAGTAAGTCAAAGACACAAACGATATTGAAATGAGGTGTACAGGACGTATGGCTCTCTTGTTCAGGGCTCTTGTGTTTAAAAGCAACTCCAAGCGGATTTATATTTTGACTGTCCAAAAGGGAATTTAAAGTTGAGTGCCTTCCGTTGGAGTTAGTAGCCCGTGACGTTGTGCCACAGTCTCGAGAATAAGGGTCCAACTTTTAAATTCAGGTCAAACATAAATTCAGGTCTCGGGTGCATGATTTTGAGAGCTTCAACGCCAAAAGAGCCACTAACCATTATAGTAATCATAATCTACACGAATCGATATCAAATCGATCTGGCAGTCTCTTGAAATCGTATTTACTCGACTTCCACTAAATCTCGCTTTTTGTAATTATATCAGCACTATATTCTAGCTCCATATAGGGCTACTGTAGTATACAAACCCTCCTATAGAGAATTCTCCAAGAGAAGAGGGCTAGAAGTGGTAACGGTAGTGACGGCCGTACTAAGGGTCAACCCGGATGAACTTACATCCCTGATGAAGCCGATTTGGAAAAGAGAACCGACGGCAACGGCAACATCCTTAAGGGTTTTCCAGCTAATGGGCTATCTTTCACGACAATTCTGACTCTCTAAGCTGACATGAAGAGTCCCGGAATAATACTCGTACCTGAGATAATCTGATTTTTCAAGTTCATGAACATTCAAGGGTTGGGAGCAAGAGCTTACCATTCTCGCTGGAAGGAAAAACTGTCATATAATTAAAAAGTGGCATTTTGTATCTTCGGCATGAACCCCCCTTTACATACACCTTTATACTTAGAATGTTGGCTTAATTCAGCAACAAAAGTTTTGAAGGCCCAGTTTCACTCCATAAGAACTTTGTCATATCAACACGAATTTAAATCCACATAAAGATTTTCTTGTCATTTGTTGTTATCAGGTGGTTTGTAGGTCGGTGGTCAAAGCACAACTACCACCACATCCACCACAACTACCACACATGCCATTGTAGCTTCAAAACCAGTCAGTACTTTGATTTTTCTACACAATAAATACCTGCGTTTATGAGATCAGCCTTGTTATGTCTATATGCTGACGAGTCAAAGGTGAGTCTAATCTTGAACAATGTAAGTACTTCACTATTTCACTATTTCACTACTTCATGAAAAATCATCATGGATAATGTCTTTTTCTGATACCAAAATATACATGAGGGGCAGATAAGGCAAAATAAAAAATACAGCAGTGTCGGACACTCAATTTACTAAAGAGATAAGCATCAGAGGGGTTTACGTTTCCACAATTTGACGCAAAACTGTTAAGGAAGTTAGGGACTGAAACTCTATATAGGCTTCTAAATCATAGATCGCGGCGGACTTCATCGGGTTTTCACCGAAAACAAGACGGAAATTTGATAAGCTCTTATCGCAATTTTTTTTTCACCATGGTCGAGGATACGAATAATGGTGGCCGCAAGATTCCTGCCTGTGAACGATGTCGAACCAGGAAAACAAGATGTGACTCTGAGCTTCCTTCTTGTAGAAATTGTGCAAAAGCCCATAAGCAATGTATGAATCTTGACAAGGTGCTCAACCGAGTTGTCACCAGAAGCTATGCATATTCATTGGTGGATAGAGTGAGAGCCTATGAACAACAATTTCCTGAAGATCCCAATAACCAGAACAAACGGGCGAGACTATCTGAGTCAACCAATCCTTTATTCAATCACCCTTCGATTCTGGAATCTCCAAAGACTGGGGTTGATAACCCATCTCTGGATCATTCTGAAGACTCTGACAGTGATCTGGATCATAATACCAACTACTCCAATAATACTATGGAAACCCTAATTTCCAACACATTCATGGGAGGGGGTGATATGCATGTAAGTGAGGACTTGAACAACCAAATACGACGGTATTCGAGTGGGGCTAGACTAAATCAAAGACAAATATTTATTGAAAAGGAAAAGTCGGCCATAGCCAAGCTCAGTAGAGATTTCTTAAAACATGGACGCAAGTACTATAGTAGGAATAAAATTACTGATATTAGTGCTTATGACTATGCCATTCTCTTAAGATTGGCTCGTCGGTATATCACCTGTATAAACAGTGCATATCCTGTTCTCCACGAATGCATGGTCCACTTTCAGTTGGACCGGTGCCGAAATAAACCAAAGGAAGCTAGTGAAACAGATGTTTTCCAGATTAAAATGGTTATGGCAATTTCCCTTGCTTCCATAAATCGCTCCCAAGTGTCGATATCAGAAATTGGTAGAATAGCTCATATGCTTTGGAAATCGGCAACCAAAAACTACGGGAAACTCCTTTTTGGTAGAGGCATAGAAGGACTACAGAATGTATTGCTACTTATTCAGTACACATTATTGGTGCCTAAAGCGGGAAATTTATGGCAATTATCCGGAACTGCAGCAAGATTAGCCACCGAGATGGGACTCAACGCTGAACCAAACCCGTCTCAATCATTTGATCCATTAACCTTGGATCTCCGCCGTCGGTTATTTTGGACATGCTATTGTATTGATCGTACGTTGTCAACGGTTTTGGGTAGACCAACAGCGATTCCTGATACATGGATATCTGCTAAGTATCCTCAATTGGTAGAGGATAAATTGATTACGGTCAAAGGCATTGAGCAAGGTCCTACATGTCATTTGAAAGTGGCCCAAGTTCAATGTATTCGTATATATCGTCTTCAGTCGGAGATCCATAAAAGATTGTATGCCGTAGGTAAACTGAAGGATGGCTCAAGTTCAAATTTTTCCGTATGGAGCTGGCAAATGTATGATCAGTTGAGAATTTGGAGAACTACATATTGCCATCCTGCTCCCTTGGTGACCAAGGAATGGATAGACTTACAATTTCATCTTGCGGTGGTCCTTCTTTTCCGTCCTTCTCCAAATAGACCCAAACTTTCCACCGAAGCTATCCATGCTGCCTTCCATTCAGCTGGTGAAGTAATGAAGTTAGTCAAAATAATGCATCGAGATGGATCGGCTGTTTGCTCCTGGCTCACCGTTCAAAATCTTTTCATGTGTGGTTTGACGTTTGTGAATTCTCTAAAGGAACTTTCTCATGATCCGAGGGCTAACCAAATCTGTCTTTCCTTCTACGAGATATTTTCCCAGATTCAATCATGTACGACAATGCTTGAAGCATTGTCCACGGTCGAAGCAGGAACAAATGAGAGAATAAGAAATGCATTTGAAATGATATCGTCTAATGTTCTTCAGTCTGTGGCCACTATTGCACCTTACCTACCTCCACAAAAGTCTAACAATAGTGGATGTGTTTGGGCCCAGATTGCTAAAGTTGAAAGTGTTTCAATTGCTCGTCCTGAAGTCCTTGAGGGGCATAAGGTCCCGATCCTTGAAGAACTGCCTTTTATAAAGCAGTCAGATATAGGGTGTTGTGGTGATATATTAACCGAAGTGTCTCCTTTTTTGAAACACTTCAATGAACATGACATCGATGCCACTAGTCATAACAGCATGCTCGAAACTCCTTTAGACCCAATGGATTACAACATACATAAACCACAAAATAACTCCAGGGCCTTGAACTCGGAGATTCCAGATATCACCTCAAATAATAACGGAGCACATCTGAGGCCAGAAGGTGAAGTCACTGACGAGCCAACACCATTCAGAGATTTGGAGGGATTGGCCGCAATATCTCAAGTGGCATCAGAAGCAAGAGATATGGAGGTCCTCCCCACATTTAATAACATAGATTTGGGTGCCGAGCTAGAGCGGTGGTTCCTTTATCCATTTCCGGATCCCGATGATCTGTTCATACATTGAATAAATATCGTCTCACTTAATAATACAAAATACACATATATAAATGCTAAGCTTAAATGCTGTTATCGCTACATGAGAATGCACGATCAACAGTTCCGTTGGCATAACTGGTGACAATGGATGCTACGGAACCATAGATACCTGTAACTGAAATGTAGAATCCTCCAACGATGGAGATAGAGGCTAAGCATATTACCATGGCATTCTTTCTTCCTTCGCCCCACAGGCCGAAACCCTTCTTGATCCATGACATTCCAATGAATTTGTTCTCCTGGGCTCCTCCTCCGATTTCATACAAAGCCATAAAAGCTGGAAGAATAAGACAGAAACTCGTTCCCAAGAGAGATCCAATCAAACCCAATAAATCACTGAAAAAAGGAATAGCACCAGCAACCACAAATCCAAGAGCAATGACTATACCCATCATACTGATCCAAGTCAACCAGTGAGTCTTGGAGTTCTTCTGCAAATGTTCTGTTCCTCTTAAAATACGGACAAGGGCATATTTTGCAGCAAGATGAGCTTGGAAGAAACAGGAGAAGAAAAGTCCAGGAAAAGCAATACCATAAGAGATCTTTTTGATCAAAGGACCAGCAGACCCAAGAGCTGGAGATGTGATATATCTTCCAACTTTACCATACACGATGCAACTAATAATGATATAGTTGATAACAACAAAACCTTGTCCCATCAAGAGAGATTTTGTGTATTTCTTTTGATCTTTCATCTCAGCATGGATGGTAAAGAAAGATCCTGATCCACAAAGACTCAAAACTTGTGCACCAACTGCAGATGCAATGGCCATGAAAGGTCTTCCAGTTCCAACAATCTGGATTTTTTTGTCAACAATTTCACCTACTGGAGCTGCTGCAGGCACACTTTGGGTTAAACAGGCGATGGTAACCAACCAGATAGCAATTAAAAGAGAACATAAGCCGACATATCCACACCATGATAACCATTTCATGGTACGAGTAATAGTTCCCAAAATCATGGAAACTGCTGCAGCAACACCAACCCATGTAACAGTACATGTTGGGTGTCCAGTGACTGCATTAAAAGCAATAGATGTGGAAAGGGTTCCAACAGCATAAGTTAAAACTGATAATAACCAAAATGCCCCTCCGATTATTTCACAAGCCACTTTACCAAACATGAGATTGGCTGCATCTCCAATACTGTGAACACCTGGATGACTTAACCGGAAGTTTCCAATTACAATACCAGTCCATATAGTAAGAATACAAAGGGCAAAAAGGCATATCAATCCGGGCACAAAACCCAATACATCCAAGGTTCCTGGTAAACCAAGTAATCCTAAACCGATTTGTGATTTTGCAATCAAAATGGCAGCACCAAAGCATGAAACACCTCTGAAATCCGGTCCTTCTTCGGTCTTAGCAAACACATTTGCTTCTTCAATGTATAATAAGCTATCGTGGTCTTCTTTGACCGATTCCTGATCGAAATCGACTCTTGTCTTTTTCTCTGACTTTTCTGACATTTAGATAAGATAATGAAATTCAATGGAAATTTGTTGTTACTTTATATTCTGACGACAAAACTCTTATCATCCCCAATAGTCTCATTCCGTAGCTCTTGAGGGGGATAGAACTTTCAGCATATGTAATGCAAAAATCTCGTCCTGCATACCTTATCTAATCTCTGAATTTCGTCGGCCAAGATTTACCATAGGAACTTTTCCGATACGCTGTGAATTATCTGTTTAGCATCAACACTTTTAGGTGACTGGGTAAGCTAGAATTAGCGTGCTTAGCAGATGAACATAAGGAATTCTATGGATATGGTCCTGATGTATGACAATACCAAGCTTAATCAAGACGTGGGGTGGTGAAATCCCCACATTAATTATAGATGATTTTGTGGTGACAAGAATTTTGGCGAGACTTCGGACATTTTCCGAATCCCAGAGACCCTAACATATTTGAACAAGCGGAATTTGTCGACTAGGCTGCCGTTTCAGGATTATCTCTCTAAGGCATTCTATCAATAAGCGATGTAGTAATGTTGCAGAGTTTGACTCTGTTCGAAAGTATTAGTGACTACCTTATCTTAAAAGAGGTTATCTATATTGACTAATTGCTAAATTTACACCTTTTATTTCTGATTTCTGAATACGGGTGGGGGAAGTTTTTCATAGATATTGTCATAAAGACCATCACTCACCACTGCACTACGTAATTTTAAGTTAGTTGTATCAATCAAGCTTTCGTTTAATTGATCGATTCTGTCGACTCCTAAGAGTCTCATGTTATTCTTCATCTCATCCTCCAAAATCAGGAATACCTTGGTAACTCCCTCTTCTCCATATGCTGCCATGGCGTAGAGGAACGGCCTTCCAAGACCCACTCCTTTTGCACCCAAACAAAGTGCTTTTATGATATCAGAACCTCTACGAATTCCACCATCAACGTATAATTCAATTTTATCCTCTAGCTTCTTCTCCTTCAACATCTCCCGAGCTTCAGCCAATACTTCCAATGGAGGTCTTGAAAAGTCCAATTGTCTACCTCCATGATTCGAAAGAAGAACACCGTTAATACCCCTTTCGGCAGCAAGAACTACGTCCTCGCCTCTTTGGACCCCTTTCAAAGCAAGAGGTAATTTTGTCATATTTCTAATTCTCTCAATATCACCCCAACCAAAGGTTCTTGGGTATTTGGTCTGCATATTAGCAATTGTTGCAAATTCTGATGCAGCATAATCATCATTGATTCTATTCTTTTCGTCTCTCTCCCTATTACCTAAAGCTGCCATATCAACGTTGATGAAAATACCTTTGACGGTTCCGAAAGATTCAATTTTCCTGATGGTTTTTTCCACATCGTCTAATTCCTGTTGACTGTCAAAATGTAATTGACACCAATGTTTCTGATCATCTGGAACTTCAGAGAAGAACTCATCCTTAGAAAAAGAGTTCAACTTTGGAACCATCTGCAACACATCAGCATTATAGGCAGCCCTCTGTAAATTTCGTTCTCCAAGTGGATGTGCATATTTGGAGCCAGCGAAAGCAGTAATATATATTGGAAGCGAAACACTGTTCCCCATCAAAACTGAACAGGTGTCAGGAGGACCATTATCTGCAAGGATCTTGGGTCTGAAGAAAACTCTGCTATAAGCATAATGGTTTTCTCTCATGGTGAACTCGTCTGCTGCTCCAGTACAGAAGTAGATATAAGTGGACTTTGGCAACACTTGTTTAGCTACATATTCAAACTCCGATATATTGAAGATTGTATGTAAGCTTGGTTTATTTCTCATGTTCTCTCTGATTCTCAAGACTTCTTCAGTGATGACTTCTTCAAACTCACCATCCAAAGAGCCCAAGTAATCCAAATAGTCCACCATCTTCTCCAACACTTCGTTGGAATGCATTTGTCCAAATTCAAGACTAGCATCTTTACCAGCATATTTCATGATTCTTTCCCTTCCTCCTGGATGAATGGCAAGGAAGTTGGTAACATCAAACACCTTTCCGTTGATTGCGATCCAGCAGTCTTCAGCAGTATTGTGTTTCATGACTTCTCCCACAGATATTCCTGCAATTCCCATATCATTCTTCACGACTTCTTCCTTGTTACTAGTGTACCAATATGCGGCAGAAAGAGCCACCACCGATGGTACTAGGAAATGGGTTATTGGAACCTTTTTAGCAGCATTTACCGATGAAGTATGAGAACTTCTTGCCTGTCTAGGAATGAATGGCCTGATCCTCTGAAGATTGATTGATTTAACAAATTTGTGCCACTTGATCATTGATATTCTGATATTCTTGCAAATAGAACGGTAAAGATTGGACGTTCTCTATTTAAATTCCGATATCAGAGAATCTCCTCATGGGGATCAATTCTCTTATCTTCGGACAGATCCCGAAAACAACTGCAAATAGAACGGTAAAGATTGGATGTCCCCTATTTAGATTCCTATATCAAGGAATCTCCTCATGGGGTCAATGTTCTTATCTTCGGACAGATCCCGAAAGAACTGTCCGAAAGGTTTTCTTATCTGGTTGAACATTCGCACGACCTTTTTATCGACGTTGTCTAAATCTGGACATTGTCACAAATGAATATGAGCTATTATGGGCATATATTGTTATAACTAACGATTTACTTGTACTTTCTAGCTTCAAGAAGTTTAGCTAAACCCTCTCTCTCTTCGTCGGAGAATGGAAGGGTTGGGAGTCTCAATGGGCCTGCAGAATATCCGAGAATATCATGGCCAGTTTTGATACCAGCTGCATAGTTGTTACTTTCTAAGTAATCACTAACCTTCCACAAGTACTTCCATTGCTCTCTACCCTTTTCAATATCCTTCTCTTTGGTCATGGTGTTCCAGAATTCAATACACTCTTTTGGAAGAAGAGATGCAACACCCCAAACGGTTCCTTTGACTCCGTGAGCCATGGACAAGAAGTTGAAAGTATCGTATCCAACAAAGACATCGATATCATCAGATTGGTGGGTAAGGAGATTAGCATGTTCTCCTCCATCTCCAGCAGTATCTTTCATGAAATCAAAGTTTTTGATGGTTGCAAGCTTTCTTACTTTTTCAGCAGTAAGATGAATACCAGTGGCTCCTGGTAAATTATAGTAAACTAATGGAATTGAGATCGAGCCACAAACGTCTTGGAAGAACTTGAAAAGAGTGTCAAATGGAAGTGGGTCATAGAATGGAGGAACAACCATCACAGCATCAGCTCCAACCTTCTCAGCATATTGAACCATTTCAATAGCATGCTTAGTACTGTTACTTCCAACACCAGCAATAACGGTGATTCTTCCATTAGAAGCTTCAACATAAGCCTTGATGACAGCCTTATGCTCTTCAGTGGTAAGAGTTGGGAACTCACCGGTAGTTCCAGTAGTAACAATTCCATGTACCCCAGCCTCAGCAAGTCTGTCAACCTCACCTTTAATAAATGGGAGGTTAAGTTCTTCAGAATCAGCAGTAAAAGGGGTTGGGACAGCAGCAATAACACCGTGTGGTCTAGTCATAATTGTATGATATGAAATAAGGAACTAGTTGCCGAACCTGGTCTTTTAAATTTAATTCTGGATCTGATTCCGGATCAGTTGTGCATATAGCCCATCGGAGAATTTCCGCACGAGGGGCTCGGAAAACCACCGAAACCACTATAACTTCGGGACTGATAAGAACTGAGCGAAATATATATTTCTCCTATTCTCGAGAAGAATTAATAATTTTCACTTAAACATGTCTGTTACTATCAAATCACCAACTGGACGCGAAATCAAAGTCAACACTGGCTTATTCATCAACAATGAATTTCAACCTGCCAAAGGTAACAATACTTTAACGACTCCAAATCCAACCACTGGTGAACCATTAGCTACTATAAGTGCTGCTACTTCCGAAGATATAGATATTGCTGTTAAAGCTGCTAGAAAAGCATTCACTACTACTTGGGGTAAAAATGTGACTCCAGATAAAAGAGCCGAATGTATCTTTAAATGGGCCGATTTGATTGAAGAGAACAAAGAAACACTTGCTGAACTCGAATCTCTTGATAATGGTAAGCCAGTATGGATGGCTCGTGATGTCGATATAGTCGACAGTATTGGATGCCTTCGTTATTATGCTGGTTTGGCCGATAAAATTGAAGGTCGTACTATCGAGCAAGAAGAAGGAGTCAAATTAGCATTCACCAGACTTGAACCAATTGGAGTTTGTGGTCAGATCATTCCATGGAATTACCCAATTCAAATGTTTGCTTGGAAAGTTGGTGCTGCTCTTGCAGCTGGTAACTGTATTATCATGAAACCAGCTGAGCAAACCCCAATGAGTGCACTTATTTTGGCACAATTGGCCAAGGAAGCTGGATTTCCACCGGGTGTGGTAAATGTGGTCAATGGTTTAGGACGTGAAGCCGGTGCTGCAATTGCTTCTCATATGGATATAAACAAGATTGCTTTCACCGGATCTACAATTACTGGAAGAAAGATCATGGAAGCTGCTGCTAAGAGTAACCTTAAAAAGGTTTCTCTTGAGCTTGGGGGTAAATCACCAGTGGTCGTGTTTGATAATGCTGAAATGGACCAAACCGTCAACTGGGTTAGTCAAGCTATTCTTTTCAATCACGGTCAAGATTGTTGTGCTGGATCTCGTTTATTTGTCCAAGATACAATCAAAGATGAGTTCCTTGCTAAGTTGAAGAAAAATTTTGAAACTCATGTAATTGGTGACCCTTTCGATATTAAAACTTTCCAAGGTGCCCAGGTCTCCAAACAACAACAAGAGAAAATTGAATATTATATCAAAGCTGGTATTGAAGAAGGTGCCACTCTTGTCACCGGTGGTGAAAAAAGAATTGCTCATTTACCAGAAAGCTACAAAAACGGTTTCTTTGTTGCCCCAACTATCTTTGATAATTGTAAACCGGGTATGAAGATTGTTGATGAGGAGATTTTCGGTCCTGTTCTTGCCGTTCAAACCTTTAAAACAGAAGCAGAAGCAATCGAAAAGGCAAACAATACAAGTTACGGTCTTGGAGCAGGTATTTTCTCTCTGAATGCATCCCAATGTATGCGTATGGTTCATGCCCTTGAAGCTGGTACCGTCTGGTGTAACCAATATATGGCTTTGAGTAATGCCGTACCATTTGGAGGTATGAAACAATCTGGTTTCGGACGTGAGTTGGGAATCGAAGGATTGAAGGAGTACACACAAACCAAAGCCATTCACTGGAATTATGGTGAAGAGATGCCATGGCCCCTTGACGGAACCAATGTTTAAGTCGCTAACATGAAGATTCAAATATACATAAATATATATACACATACATGGCAATACAAAAACACGTATATTCACAACCAAAATCCAATTGAAATTTCTTCTAGATAATAAGGCATAAGGCATACTAACGCATGCCCGGATCCATAATCATCTAAAAAATAGTTGCATCCTTAATTCATCAAGCATTTATTCATCGAACCCTTCACCGAACTCTTCATCGGACTCTTCACCATAGAAAGCATCGAATGGATTAAAATCGTAGTTTTGCTTGGGATAATTGTGAGACGAGGAGTAGCCCTCATCCAGATTGACTTCGTAATGATCTTCAAACATATCTAATACACCAGCTCCGACATCAAGACAATCAAATGGTTTGGTTTTGCCTGCATTATATATGAGTAACCAGTTCATGGTGTTTGGAAACCTGAAAGAATGTTCGCCAACCAGAGGGACCAATAAAAGCTTCAAGTTCGTGTTTGAAAAGTCATAAAATTTCTTGTCAAAGTGCACCATGAGACGAAGTTCCTCCAATTGTTCCGGAAGATGATCTAAAAACAGCAAATCCGTTCTCTGAGTCAGGAAATATTCTTGTTGGAAGGTCATTTTCTTGAGCTGAAAAGGGAATCTAAGGGTACTAACTTTTTTCATCACAGCATCATCATTTACAAGGAGTTTCAAGTTTGTAAGAGGCCCTTGGAAAATATTATCAAGAATCTGTTTGTAATTCATACTCTTATCTAGCGAGAGAGACACTGTCAGCAAACTATTACCGATAATCAATTTCGGAACTGAGAAGAGACAATCTAATGTCTTACAGCTATTTGGGACCATTATTTTATCTGGCATTAACTCATAGTTAACGATGTTCAACTCTTTAAGGTTTGGCAATGACACAAAGTCTTGTGTGGGTGTGAAAAGTACTTCAAGATGAAGTTCCTTGATGGAAAGAGGTAATTTGACCACAGAAGCATTCCAATGAAATCCCTGACCGGTGAAATTGAGGACCTTAAGATTCCTGAATCTCGTAAAAATTCGTTTCAAATCAGAGTCATCATCATCTTCCATCTCTATAGTCAAATCCTCTATATCAGGAGGTAATTGAGACAACAGCTCTTGGACATATCCTTGGTATCTGAAGCTGTTTAATATTCGAACTTTTTTCAAACTTTTAGGTAAATGTATTTTACCAGTATTTAAGTAATTGCAACATATCTCAAAAGATTTCAACTTGTGAGGTAAGGTGACTCTAGCTTCAGCTATTGGAGCCAGTCCTCTATATTCTGGAAAATGAACCAATTCAAGATTATTAAAAGACGACAAATTAAATGTCTCACCAAACAAACCATATGGAATCACCAATTCCTTCAAAGTCTTGGGTAATTGAGACTCACGGACACGGTGCAAAATTTCCAATTCCCTATTCCCAACACCTTCACGAACCTCCAAAACTTCAAGATTCAGAAAGGAGAGGTCGGTGTACAAACCCTTGATAACGGAAAGACATTTCAAATTAGGTAATTTCTTCAAAAGCCGAATCAACGAAGGAGATTCTTCAATGCAAAGACTAGTGACACTTTGAATGTACGGAGCGATTTTGATGTAACTTTTGATCACCTTTTCCAAGTTAAAAGGTGGTAAGTTCTGGGTGGTATAATTGCTCTCATACTCAATTTCGAGTTCCTTGAATTTGTAATTCATATCGGGTGTAATGCGAGCTGGTGTATAATCAACGATACCAATAGCGAAACAATTCATTGCTTCTGGTTCTTCTTCATGGAATTCAAGGAATAGGTCATACCCATTTTGGGTGGAACTTACACTTTTGCCTCCAAACTGAAGAACAATAGATTGGTTTATAGGGTAGAAAGGTGGAAATTTGATAAAATCAATTAAGTCAATGGGGGTTCTTGAATTGTACATCTCAAAAATGGAGCTTTGGAAATTGTATACTCTATTTCGTCTTCATCTTGAGAAGCAAACAACATGAAATTGACTCTATCAGTTCTTCCTGTAAACACCAAATCCTTGGTTTTAGGTGGTAAGTACTCGAAGACTGCATCTACAATTAATGGGTCCATTGTAAATGTGGGACTTTTTTGGGACTTTTCAAAATAAGAATGTTAGAGGGTTTCCATGATTGGACACGACTATGATGGGGGGGGGTCTTTTATCCAAACTTTCTTGGGCAAATGGGAGCTAGGTAGAGAAATACAGAAATGCTTATGAGTAATTTATTGGCATTTGTTAGAGTTTTGATCTATGGGGGTGTCTATAGTGTTGTTATAGGATATATGCTTCAAAGTTAGTTGAAACGTGATATCACAACTATGATGGATTATGGAGAGAGTTGATGGTAAAAGTGTCTTTTCTGCGAAAATTGCATTTTTCAGATTTTCAAAACTTAAGCGGCATTTTGCAGCTGTAAAACTCACAGAAATAGTGATTAGAAGATGGAATATTCACCTACCTTTATTGTAAATTACCTAGGGATCCGGAACCCTGTGACGTAGATAGACTCAGATCACTTGATCCTTTTGTACTCTTTCTAAGCTGTTCACCAGAATGCCGGATATTATCAAAATACTCATAACGTACCAATCTCACAGTACATAAATCTCCAATGTCTAGTTTACAACCACAAAACCACAAAACCATGAAACCCAAGTAACGTGATCTGCATCCCTAAATGATCTATCGCGCATTAATCAATTATCAAAGATAAGATATAATATGCAGGCCCGCCTCACAATGACCCGATCTCGCAATATTTTTCATATATTAAAGGGTTTAATTAAACTTCCCCTGGATCTTTTTGTTGTTTAATAAACAATTCATTATATCATGAGATTATTAAATATATTGTTATTGACACAAGCAGTAGTTGGATTCCCCATTCATTGGCTAAGCCTTAAAGGCAGCCCAAACTCCCAGGTGGTTTATAGTAAAGACTCAACTGTTAATACTGACAGAATTCCCAGTCAAATTGAAGGTGCATCAATTGCCCGTACTTTGGTTTATAGAGAGTCTTTGATGAATGTTAATACAGTGAAAACCATTAATAAAGGAGGTAAGGATCTTTTGGTGCCAGTATCTGCCGTTGAATATTATGTTGATTGTGATAACGATGGTGATTTATACTGGCTTGTGGTTGATATTGGCTCCAGTTTCCAAAATATTGTTCATGGTTCATCTTCCAGTTTTACTATCAGAGTTGGTGACCATCATGTTGATGATGAGGTTGACTTGAAATATCCAGGTGGAATAGTTGAGTCACCTGCAGGATCACCTAGATTGAATTTGTACGGTACTTTGAAAGATGTTGAAGATAAAGGAACAAAGTATGCCGAATTGGAAAAATGCTTCTTACAAAGACATCCAGATTCGAAATGGTGGATTCCTGGTAAATCAAAGTCTCACAAGTCCCACTGGATGAAACTTGAAGTGGATGATGTGTATATGGTTGGTGGATTTGGAGAT
Organism: Yamadazyma dendronema; assembly: GCA_030572355.1. Classification (NCBI taxonomy): domain Eukaryota; kingdom Fungi; phylum Ascomycota; class Pichiomycetes; order Serinales; family Debaryomycetaceae; genus Yamadazyma; species Yamadazyma dendronema. The sequence continues at coordinate 16,888 of JAJLZP010000006.1, forward strand.
AGAGCATATATTGGTGCTATTGACTCGGGAATTTATCATTCGGTAACAACTCTTGACGATCATTAGTGTTTGTTAGTTTCAGAGTAAAGGGTTAATTATAAAGTAATGGAAGTCACTCATTCTTCCTATCAGGTTTTGTCATAGAATAATAATTGGGATAAATGTTTTAGTGTACAGAGTGAGAATGCAACAAAGAACTTATACATCAAAGTATTTGTTCTTGGACTCCAGGCGAGTCAGTATCTATCGTTGAGTGATCATGGATTATTATATATTGTGTTTAACTTAATTATACGATCTCTGTGTTTATTGGCTAAACATTCTACCATTTAGTTGGTCCAAAGGTTTCTCCTTCCGCTAAGGTATAGAACTTGGCATACTCACCATCTGCCGTGTTTTCAAAGACAGTATTCCCCCACCAGCTTAAAGCACCAACAGGATAAGACACACATAAAAAGATGATAACTGCTGCAAATGATACACCAGTGTCAAGTGCAGCTGATAAGACGTAAGTGTATTTTACGTGGAAAGCCCTGAACCATTTTCTGATATAATGATTGAATCCAAAACAAACAATGAAAAACAAAGAGTAGTTGTAAACGGTTGATGGAGGAATGTTACCTGGACCGGTAAAGAACACTGGGGCATTAAGCTTGCCTAACCACAGTTTTGGGAATTTCTTTCTTAAAAAGAAAGTTACAAAAGGTGCAAGTAAACCTATCAAAAAAAACCACATAAACCCATTGTATCGTTTACCTGGACTGAACAACTTTGCTGGACCAACAGCACCCCAAATTATTGAAGCATTGAATATTGTTCTACCATTGGCACAGGTAAATCCGTCTTCTTGAGTTGAAGAACATATATTATTAATATGACCACGCATCCATTGTTGCACTCCAACGTTCACTAAACCGGCCACAAGAGTTCCCAAGATCTGTGCAAAGAAAAGTAATCTGGGTGGAATCTTCATGTATTGGGCTATCTTTAAATCTCTCGAGAAATCAAGACCCTGTCTCATTGGAATGAAGCCATATAACTTCACCATCATATTGGCAAGTGGTTTACCGGGCCAAATATAACCAGCCACAAGTTCGGTGATGATATTGAGTCCAACGTGTTGATTGGTGATACCTTCAAGTAATCCCTGAGGAACAAAGGTGATAACAGGTATCAATAAAGCTACGATAAGACCCCACCATGGAAGTTGTGTTTCGTAATGACAGACAGCAACAAAAGCAAGAACAAGAGATATCACCCAAAGTATCAAATACCACCAGTCTGGTACTTCCTTGAAATTATTCATCAATCTTTTGTGAATATCTTCTCCACCATGTCTTTGATCTTTTAATTTCTTCCAGATATCACTTCCATGGTAAAGCCCACAGTGGACGAATATAGCAATCACGGCTGCAAAATTTAAGGAGTATGAAAGTAAATAGGAGAAAGGGACAAACAAAGGGGAATATTCCTTGTATGCTGACTCATCAAAAACAAGCTCATGGTTTAAAACTTTGGTGACATTGTAAGTATTAGCAGTATTATCATAGGTTGTCGTTGAGATCATTGGCATGTATTTTGCATGGAAAGTGTTGGTGTAGTACAAACAAGGTAATACAATCAAGAAAAAGATAACAATAGCTCCATATGTATTTGCCGCTACCCAAGCTGGAGTTGCCAATGGAGTGGGCATAGCTTGAGTTACCTGGGTCCAATCGAAAGATATAGGGATTAAGCCAAGGCCCGATTGAACTCCAAAGATTTGGTTGACGACAACATTATTAGGTACAATCCAACAAATGAAGCTGAAGTAAGATAATGCTTTGAAAAGATAACCTGGCAACCAGTAGAATGCAAATGAAAATATAGCCGTGTAAGTGAAAAATCTATATCTTGATATAGTCCAACCATTGGCATTCATCTTGTTCAATACATCATTTTTTTCAGTATGCAAAGTATTAAAGAGTGAAGTGGTCACCAACGTAGCTGGCCAAATCATGGAGGCAGGGTATACTATCCATCTTCTAGTAAGCCCTGCCAAACCATAGCCCAAAAGCTGGGTTGAGAACACCAACAAAATCATATATCCTATACTCAAGTCCTGATTGTAAAAATCAGTCTGGGCTATAAGAATGTTCATGGCATAGGAGGTTGAAGAAGTCAACGATATAACGATAGTAAGAAGTGCATGTTCTTGTTTTGTGTAAGGTCCAGGGTTCAATCTAAAAAACTCCGGTAAAAACGAAGGCTTATAATCGGGAAGTTTGGCTAACAATTTCCCTATTGGAAACAGCACTACCTGAGCCACGATAAACCCGATTGTCAAACTCGGAAACCTCAATGAAAAGAATTGATTAACACCTGCAAATACAATCACAAAAATCAAAGTGAGTGTCCATGTTCTCCAATGGTTCAATTGAACATTCAAGTCTATATCAAGACTTACTGCAGATCGGACTTCTGGATAAGGCGAATTCAAAAGCTCTTCCACATTTCCGGTATGATACAGCCAGTCATCATGTTCAAGTTCTTGCTCGACCTTTTCAATATCAAGCAGCTGAACTTCTACCACGTTTTCGTCAACTCTCTTCTTCTTGTCGTCAGTATATGATGACTCTGTAAGAAGCGACATATTTTATAAGGGTTGCTTTTGAAAAATAGCTTCTTTGACATATCTTTTATAGACAAAAATAAGGTTTGTTAGACGTCAGACTATATGCAGTAAAAATAATATGTCAAGTGATAAAGAAAAATGTGATCGGCCACACTTTAAAAGCCACCTCAAAAGTTTAAACTTGGACACAATAAAATTCCCCTGTCAAGAATGGCTAAGAATCTTCTATTTAGACATTAGCAGATTGTTTCCGATGTGCCTTTAATTCGTAGATTTAAAATATTAAACGATGCAACCAATTTCCTATACCATCTTCTTATAACGAGAAAGATGAAGTACTGGTTATTGTTTTCACTAACATCAAGTTCGCTACATATGTCTACCATACTACCAACCCAATCAGTAGGGGATGGGGTACTTAGTGCTCATTTGATTATCACCTCTTCTGTATCTCTTGTTCTCTCCATTCGGATAGAAGTCGTTCCCAGTCCACTACGCCAAAATACCGTTCTCTCCAATCAGATGTAAGACTTTCCCAGTCTTTCTTGACTAAGTAATCTACCTCCTCGTCTCTAAGACTGTCTACCATTCTAGCCAATCCAAAATCAATTATATACATCTTGTCTCTTTTTATGATGTTCCGTAAAGCTAAATCCCCATGTATAATTCCTGCTCCTCTGATGACTTCCATTTGCTCCTTGATCTCTTGCCAACTCTCCCGTGTGGGTTCTATGTCTTTCTTCTCGATGTATCTTGAAATAATACCTCCTCCAATAATCAAATCACCATATCCTCTATAATACTGTATCTCCACATCTTTGTGCCACAAATAGATATTGTTATACTCTCTAACATTGTGCAATTTTGCAACTGCTTCTCGCTCTCTTATATATGATTCTCTGACATATTCTTGTACATAAAGGTCATTTTGTTTTGACAAGATACTATGAACAACAAACGGATCGTAGATCTTCACAACCACATATTCTTCATCATCAATTTCTTCAAGAATAACATCTTTCAAATATTTTGCCTTGACTTTGTAGACTGTAGTAACATTATTAATAGACCGTTGTAATAATTCAGCACCTGAAGTATGGGTAAGCAATTTAGTGTATGTCTGCTTGTTATCTGAGCCTGCAGAACTTGGGGTCGTTCTAGAATTGTTCCGATCATAACCATACCTAATAGGTCTCCGAGATTCTCTACCAGAGCTTGTGAATAGCAGGCGTCGACCAAACTGACCGAACTTACCTGATTCCTTCGACACAAATTCAGTGGCTGGAAAGTTCCTTAACACCAATGGTGCAGGTAAGTTACGGAAATACTCTTTACTATCGGACTTGATGGATGCCATCTTGGCCTTCTGTAGGATGTAAATTAATCCTTCTAATAACGTGGGACTGGTACTGTAAATGTCCAAAATTCTGGTTTTGAATGGAATCTTTAGCGAATCATTTGTACCTCTGAACCTGATTCTCCTAACTCCATCCACAATTTCGATATTTCCAGTATCTTCATATTTAGAAAGATCTTCATCAAACTCAATTAGAATTAATCGATTCCCATCCCATACACCTCCAAATCTCGTTGATCCTGTTATCATGTATGACATTTGTTGTCTCATAATGCCTTGCATCTTTCCCAGACACAAAAGCTCCTTCGTTATGTTGCTTCTATGGTCAACTTCAAATAGTGATGGAATCTTGACTTCAATGATACATGCCAATTGATCTCCATTGAATATTGCAAAATCAGGAATCAATTTTTCATTCACATCATGATTTGCTGGCACTAAAGGTGAGTCCTTGGTGTTTAAGTACCATTGCTTGTAAAACTTCAAGTTCAAGAAAGAGCATGCCAGTTCTACCACAGGAGTCAAACGATCCAGCACTGCCACCTCAGAAATGACATCGATATGGACAACATCCCCCTGGTATATTTGAAGGAGCAAGCCTGGATTATTACCTTGGTTACTAAAAGCGTCATGTAAGACTTTTAAAAAGTCTTCATCTGGAATAGTTTTCACCATCCGATGGTCCAAAGATATTTTCAACTCTCTTCCAAATGAATTCGACGTTTCCTTGGCAACAAACGGGAGTAAATCGACATCTCTGATAGTATAAGGAACGGGAATAGTTGAAATAAAGAACTGAGCCAATTTTCGGACGCTTACTGAAGCGGGATGAGTTGAGGTATGTGTGAATAAACTGTAAGCCTCCGCTACCACATGGTAGAGTAGTATAAAGAGAAGGAAAACAGTGGTCTTCTTATTATTTTGCAACCTATACTGACCGGGAAAAATGGATGCAATGTCTAGAAACTCGTAATGGTCCACCTTTACAAAGAAGGTAGTTTTACAAACCTGCCAGAAGATCTTGAGAATGCAAATACACTTGTAAACGAACAAGCGACAGCGATACCCCATAATAATTACAACTGCCATTAGAACGAGGTGCCACTTACCTTTCACCATTGCGGCTAAGACCATCATAGCACTGACCAGGTATAAGAGTGTGCTGGAGTAACTTACGGTTACCATTAGCCACTCCTTGTCGTAGAAAAAGTAACGAGTTTCTGTTCTAAGGAAAACCTTATAGTAAGTTGGTAATCGAACGGTCGGTTTGTCTTAGCTTTCAGTCTGAAAGTTGAGCTGTTTTACACCGCAGCGAATATCACAGCGTACAAAAAGTGAAACTTTAAGACACTACAAGTTATAGGCTGGTAAAACAGCATGTTGGCTTTATCAGTGATTCAGTAATTTAAGCTGGATCTCTAAGAATTGACTTCTGATAAAGATAGTTAATGTGTCAGTCACTAATCTGCTATTTTACGAAGGCTTGAACAAGGGTAAAGACTTGCGTAAGTATTAATTTAATTAATATACGTAAAATAAAAGATATAAGGGTGAGCTGCTTTTCTTGTGAGAGAAAGGGGCTACTTATCTGACAAATCCCAACCAAAACGGGAGTAGACCCTTCAAGGTCAAGATAAGCCGAAATGGGAGGAAGAAATGTAGAAATCCAACACGACATGAGGCACGACAACGACACACATGTCGCGGCAAAAACCCAGTTTCTAGCTGGAGGAAGCGTGCGACTTTACCACAGTGCGACTTCACCATCGATCTGTTTTTGTGGATGTTCTTTGAATCGTTCAAACCTAAGTGACGTGTAATTTTTGAATTTCGATTAACCAAAAAACGAGATTGTAAATTTGTGGTTCTCTTAGTATAAATAGTAACTTATTTAGACTCCATTGTGTATCAGTTAATCGCATCTTTATACAAATTTATCGAAGATGTGGTAATATGAATAGAGCAGCACTTTGGAGCAAATGGTAGGTCGGAAGCAGAGTGTCAAAAATAGAGATTCAAACCCGAGAAAATGCCGTGGGTGTTGATGCTTGGAATATGTCGATTTGGCTGCAAAATGCTGAGTGTCTCTGAGTATTACACGACCACTATACCTAGACGTATACGTACTTTTGGTAAAATGGGAGGTATGGCTAAGCATTAGGTAGCTGATTCTCTCATTTGTATGTGAGTTGGAAACTACGGCGTTTAATAAAATAACTTTTGTTATAATTAGATCTATAAAATTAACATGTTATTATAACACGAACGAAATTAAAGTTCCCAAGACCAAAGTCCACGAAGATTTGAATCCATTGGCGGCGCCCTCGAAGACAGAAAAAGCATTAGATTGAACACCTGCTTCACCTGAACCAGTAGAAGAAGAACTCAGGGATCCGGTTGGTTGAACAGCACCATCCTCGGCGTCATTTTCATCTGGAGGCAACACGACAGTGGTCTCTTGTGGAACACCATTAGAATTAGCAGTCGTAGAAGCAGAGGTCCTAGTAGTAACAAACAAGGTAGTTACAGGAATACCTTCAGAATTTCTGGTTGTTAAGGTAGTACCTGTGACAATTATTTGATCGTCTGTTTCACCAGGCACTTTAGTGGTAACCACACCATTGGAGTCGGTAGATACTACACATCCATCACACACCTCTGTTTGAGTGGTAGTCAATGTCTTTGTAGTGACCACACCATTTTCATTAGTGGTTACAGTTGTAACTTGGCACTCAGGACATGGCTCGGTGTTAGTGGTGGTATGGGTTGCAGTAGTCAAGGTACTGATGTTACCGTCTTCATCAGTTGACACATGACAATCTGGGCATGGAACACCTGTTGTAAAGGTGGTTGTATGAGTAAAGGTTGATCCATTTTCATCAGTTTCAGTGGTACAAGTTGGACATGCGGTACTCGTTGGTGGATCCAATGAAGTTGGGGATTGAGTACTATTCCAATAAGGCGAAGGGATGATAGAAGATGATGCAATATATGAGGAGGTCACAATTTCACTGGATGATGGAGCTTCACTGGAGGTCACAATTTCACTAGAAGATGGTGCTTCGCTTGAAGATGGAGCTTCACTGGAGGTCACAATTTCACTGGATGATGGAGCTTCACTGGAGGTCACAATTTCACTAGAAGATGGTGCTTCACTGGAAGATGGAGCTTCACTGGAGGTCACAATTTCACTGGATGATGGAGCTTCACTGGAGGTCACAATTTCACTAGATGATGGTGCTTCACTGGAAGATGGAGCTTCACTGGAGGTCACAATTTCACTGGATGATGGAGCTTCACTGGAAGACACAATTTCACTGGATGATGGAGCTTCGCTTGAAGATGGAGCTTCACTGGAAGACACAATTTCACTAGATGATGGAGCTTCGCTTGAAGATGGAGCTTCACTGGAAGACACAATTTCACTGGATGATGGAGCTTCACTGGAAGACACAATTTCACTGGATGATGGAGCTTCACTGGAGGTCACAATTTCACTAGAAGATGGT
>JAJLZP010000007.1:0-20149 GCA_030572355.1 Yamadazyma dendronema
CAATACCTTACCGATCAATGATTATTCATAAAAATACACTTTTCTATTTCTTACAGATTTTGATCTTAACACAATTTGCGCTTCTGCCATTTTTGGTGGATTTGGGATGAACAATAAATTCACATAAAAAAAATGGAGTGCTAGAGTATTGAAAAATAGTAACTTGAGGATGGACTTTGGAGACAAATACCCCCTAGAAGTTCCGTTAATCATATCTCTTTTGACAACCCCATAGCTACATCCCAAAGGTAAATTACAAACCCAATTAGTCTCCTAAAATGCCATATGGAATTATCTGAAGGCTCGGATGCTGGGAGGTTGAATTGAGAGAGCTTTGAATATATCTCACAGTTACTACGGGGTTTGATGTATTCATGAAACTAACAACACCGGTTGACTACAAAAATAATGGGCATTTATTATTTACTATTGTTGGCTAATAATAGACGAGACTTAAAAGTCATAAAAGCTCTCAACCCAACAGAACAAAAACAGACTTTGCCGAAATAGTTAGAAGCCATGATTCTTCATACGCTTTCAAAATTGGCCCGGCCATGAACCCCCTTGTGAGACAATTAAACTGAAGCTCATCGCTCACAATGCCTATTGTATTATAGACGGTCATTAAATTCAACGTTTCTAATTATAGCTGATTATTGACGACTTTGCTCTAGCACAACGAAACCCATGTTAGGCAAAGAAGTAACCCCCACGGCTAACTCATATAGCACCTATGTACTGTCCTGCACGTTGCTGTCATAATGTGTCGCTTGCGTCTGAGGCTTACGGGAAATGCTGCAAAAAATAAAAAGCTATGATGTAATGATGGGGGAAAACAAAAATAGAAATGAGGTACAACATCGAAGTCATTTTATATGAATGAAAAAAAAACCAAAAACTATATAAACTGGGATAAATTCCATTTAGGATCTACTTATCACAAAACACAATAAATCAATAATCAAAAATGAAATTTTCCACTGTTATCGCTGCTACTGCTTCTTTATTCACTTTGACTTCTGCTGCTCCAGTTTCTCAACCTGAAGAAGCCGTATCCTATGCTAGAATCGTTGTTGAATCCTCAGAGGAAAAGATCAACGGTCAAGGTCTCGTGGGAAAACATGAAGGTGCCGGTATCAACTACGTTTTCTTCACTGGTGAACCAAGGAACTTGAACTACAACGCTACTACCAAAGAATTAACTGATTACGAATCAGACATTCCATTGCGTTTCAGTATTTCCAATAACATTGGTACCTTCTCCGTCCTTAGTGATGCTACCCCAGTTCTCGTTAACGACGACAACTATTTGACCGTCAACGGCTCTGCTGATACTTTCGGTGCTTGTACTAATATGAACGATCCATACAGATACTCCGAAAACGACCCAGTCTTGACCAGTTTCACTGAATTACCAGAGGGCTGTTATCCTTTGAAACTTAAGGTTGACCAATGGAGTGCTTCCTTATAATTGCACTATCCTATCACCTCATATAGCATTTCAATAAAAATTTTTCATCCTAATTATCTTTCTCTGGGGAACCAATTATATTGAATTAATCTACAGAAACGTAAAAAGTATTAACGGAACAAGTAAAGGAGTTTTTCCTTGGTAGTTTGTGGAACATATTTTTCCTCCTCTGGGTTTATTGGATCCTTGCCCTCCATATCTTCGATTGCATTTTGATTATCACCTAAATAATAATTAGTTTGGAAAAAACTAGCAATGAAGGCAATAAGCTCTAAAGCAGGTGCAGGGGCAAAAAGGTACATAGCGACATAAGAATAGGCCTTTATTGCACCTTGTCTACCTTCGGATTCATAGGGTAAAGCTTTGAGAGTCTCGACATTTTGAAAGAATGTGGAAATATCCAAATCTGTGTAGGTGGATGGCATGAACTCCCTTAAGTACCCGGGCAACTTTGATGTCCAGATTGGTCCTGAGATTGCTGAACCTATAGCACCACCAATACTGGACCAGAGGGTCAATAAAGCAATGACTGTACCCAAATCCTGATGGGGAACCGAAGCTTCACTTGAAGTCTGGGTACCAATAACCGAGAAACCTCCACCAATACCCATCAAAACTTCAGCCATGATAAATGATGCCCCATTGGCAATTGTGCCCTGGGGCCTGACAGTAAGAGAATAACCTATCATTCTGATGAAAATACCAATCACTTGCAAATATTTATAACGATGGGTAACTCTGCAAATAATACCTGCTAAAACACCAAAGAAACATAATGACATAGTCAATGTATTATTGAAATATGTCCATTCTTTATCAGACCAGTCCTTTGAAATTCTAACAATTGTGGAAAGGTATTGGTTTCTGATACCATAAACGAACTGGTACATAAAGTCAATAACCATACAAGTCAAGAATGTTTTATTGAAAATAATCCTTCTAGGCATACACGGGAATGGACAATATGTCGTTTCATAGATGGTGAACCCAATGATCAAAACAGCACCAACTACAATCATTGCAATCATACTAGGGTTTTTCCAACCGTCATTGGCATAGGGATATAAAGAAAAAGGTAATAACAATAAGGCCCATCCGAAACCTAAAAGGAGGAGTCCAAATGCATCAACTTCAACCAAGGAGTTCCAAATAACTCTGGTTATTGATTTCTTAGCTTTTTCTATCTTTGGTACCAATTTTTGAGCTTTGTGCTCGAAGTAGAATAACACAAGAATAGCTGGAGTGGCCACTACTGGCATGATGATTGCAAACATACCGTAACCCCATCTCCAGTTTCTCTTCAAGATAGCTTCTACAATCAAACCAGAAAACCATACGTTGATAAGATAAGGAGTTGCAAAAATGGATAAGGCTAAACCTCTCCACTTCAAAGGAGTTAAATCGGCGGCAATGAGACCATTTAAGAAAATAATACCTTGAGACCCAACTGTAGTAAAGACCTCACCGATTACGTATGCACCAATAGTGGAAGAGGATGCTGCAACAACAGTTCCAATAGTGTAGAGACCCAATGCCACAAGATAACAAGTTGGCCTTGAAGTTACGTCTGATAACTTTGCCAAGAATGGTTTCATAACGGACCCAATAATACTGGTTGCAATACTAAGAGTTGAAACCATTGAATGTTTATTGAAGCTGGAAGTGGCAGGAACTTGATAGTTCATAGTTGTGGACGCATCCAAGGTGTTGACAAAAGAAATTATCAAAAGACAAGTGATGAGAGTGGGCAAGATCCAATTACCACTTTTATTCAGCTTTAACATCGCTCTGACATTTTCTATTCTCCGAACACCTCTTGATTTTTCGTATTCAACGGTTACATTGGAGTCTATAAAGTGAGAACCATTTGAATTTTGATCCGATTCAGGTATCTGGTTTTCATTTTCGGAAGCATACGCTGACTTAACCTGTTTTTCAATCAGGTTTTTGGCTGACATGTTTGACAATCTGATAATTTGTGGGAAAATGGGCACTTAAATACTAGCCGAGTCGTACTTGGGAACATTTGAAAATTATTAAAACCGCCTGCATGTCCTGTGTATAATATTAACCAGACTGATCTGGAATAATTGTTTGTTCCAGGTTTTTCGGAAAAGTCGAATACTAACATAGTATCTCTTTGAGGAGTAGTTTTGTTTGCCAGTGAAACAAGTTAGTACCACGGGCTGTAGTATTTCATATACACTACCTAGTGTATATATCATCCTCTGTTGTCCACCCGCTGTATGAGTGTATGGGGCCTGCTGATGAAAGAGATAAAATTACAAGTCCTGTATATTTCATCACTAAGAAAATAATCCAATTGAATCCGCTCAAATTCGGTGCCCTGTCTACCTTTACACGTTGAAATTTTCTTGTGAAGCCGTGTGCGGAATCTTTACAATGAATGTTGAAGCTGGAGATACGACCGATACCCCGATTTATCAGATAATCTTCCCGTAATTGCGACTCAAAAAATAAGGCGATCTCCGTCAAGGTTTCGATCATTCTCTGCATTGAAATAGAGTTAAATCTTGAAGTTTATCACGAATATTTCCACACTAAGCTCATGTCTGCGAATCTCCTCTCTTGACCAGATGTAGTTTGTCCAATCTTTCATGATTTCATCAGTGATAATATCAACTGATCAAGTCCAACATAATCGACTTAAATTCGGATACAAAGGTGATGAATGCCAAGACATTTTCAAAAAAAAATTTTGATTGGCTAGAACAACTAGGGGCATTTAGGAGGGGTGTAATTGGGGAGTGTTACATCCCGACATCATTTGCTATCAAAACGTCCGGAAACTGTGGGCTCATTTCCGATTAAGAACTTGTGATAGGCCGCCCTTCCATAATATTTCTTTAAACAACTCGAAGTACGTAAGATTATCTGGGAAGGGGACGCACGGACAGTTATCAGCCCAGTAACTCGGAGCTAGGGCATATTGTTCGAAGTACAATCGTTCGCCTATTTAATTGCCGAGGGACTCTCCAATTCATCCTGAATACTCACATCTAACCCACAACAATTTATTGTGTTTATTTTATCTGAAAATTTACATATATTTCCCGCTCTTCCTACTGGCACTTCCCCCAGTATACCAATTCTCGCTAGGGGAACAAAGAGGGGCACGGAATCTATATCAGAGGCTGACAAGTGTACCAATATCTGGCCCTTGTCGTCATAAATATAAAAGCCACGGCTCATATTGGCACTAAAAAATTTTTGTATTCCATCTTAGATGACTGTAGTCATTTAGATTTCAATACAGATACCCCTCTACTAGCCTGACAGTTGTGGGTTATTTTTATGCTTAGATCGTTAATATGAGCTATTTGGTTCTCATCAAATTTTCACTTTTTCCTGGGCGGCTTCCAGCCTTCTTTTTATTGTGTAACTGGGGATATTTTACAAGTCAAATATACTAATGTTGTCATCGTGTCAGTTACACGAAACGGTTCTCTATATTCCAGTCAATACATTAATGAGAGATTCATGATGTATAAAATCCAAATGGATGGGGACAGGTATTTTCCACGAACTTTGACCATGCAGCATTGGCTTGAGAGATGTTTCTCAGATCCCATATTCTAATCATTATATCTAATGAAGCTCTAGCTATTTGATGAGAACTATTGGGATATATAGTAAAAGAACTTATTCTTTCTCTTGCCATCCCCAAATTGATTCTTCTATCACATTGATAGAAATTTCTACAGAGGGTTGTCATGTAGAGAAGGTTTAAGTTATTAACAATATGTTTATGCCAGACACACCTAAAGGATAATCATCAAGTTCATAAGGTTCATAAGGTTCATAAGGTTCATAATGGCCACTAAGGTACTCCACTTCCGACGGTTCGAGTTCGTTCAAGCGGGGATATCAATTAGTGGAGCAGCGAAGAAGAGTGAGAAACATGTTGCAAAATTATAGGAATCTGACCAGGGCAAGTAGGCTTTTGTATGGGACCAATATGCAAGGATGTCTAAATGTAGATCGCTTTTGTGCAGGTCATTTTGAACACTTAGCATATTCATGCACACCGCACTAACCTCTAGCTGAACAATTACCTTCTCTGTCAAAGCTGGGGAATCGATCAAACATGGAGTGATATCATCAATTTACAACCCTCAAATCTGTGGTCTAATTTCCAGTTTGGCCACACAGTGGAAAAGCGCAAAGAAAAAGGCAATAAATTCACAAATAGTTTCCTAATGGAAAATCAGGTCAGTTCCTTATTACTCAAAGGCACCATAACTAGATGGGCAAATGGAATGAAGCCTTTTCAGTTTTTTTTGTTGTAAGTCAAATTTTGACAGGAAAGGAGAATGCATAAGAATTCGTAAGGGTACTCCTTATACAATTATGCTAAAGGGAGCTTCCGACTGAATTACGAGCCTGCTGAAAGATAGCTTATAAAACTCCAGTTTGTTACAATCTCAAAATTATCACATTACCTACTTACTTACGTCCTTTTGAAAATATCTCCATATTTAGGATCAGAAACTTTGATATATTTGTCTTTAGTCCATCTTCTAAAGCGTTTTCCAAAAAAGATCATTCCTATAAAAGACCCATTGATGACTAAAGCCATCATGAACAAAAGCCAAGACAATAAAACTAATCCACATCTGTCCAACCAATATTGGAACACGAGAGTGAAGACCATACCGATCATATTTCTAATAAATAACATCAAAACCATTGCTTCACTTGCCGTCTCGTGATAACAGTCAATAGCATATGTTAAGCAAATAGCACCAGTCGAACTCATCGAAAAGCCGAGAAAACCAAGTCCAATAATCACAGATACTGGCCAAGGATTACCGTTGGCATTTGCAATTCCATAGACTAACAACCCAACAGCATTAAGAATGGTTGGAACAATCATGGCATATAATCTAAACTCTGGTTCCATAATACCATTATTTCTTTCAGCTAATTTGATTGTTAACCAGTCAACAAACTTACCTCCATAGAGCATACCTACGAAATTACCAACCAAAGGAGAAAAGTTGAATAAACCAATTACCCCAGCACTGAATTCATATGGAGCGGCTCCATAAATCGATGCTTGGGTGGTTGAAATCAAGGATAACCACATCATCTGAGCACCATAAATAAGTCCACCCCAGAGAACGGCTGGGAATGTGATCAACAAGAATGGTCTATACCAAATACATAACCACGATCTTGTGTCATTGTATTCTGTTTGGATAATCTTCATTTTCTGCCAATATGTCCTAAGAGGGATTGTTTCATCGATTGATTCATCTTCGCCCGAAGCAAAGTCACTGCTACTAGCTTCGTTGGTTTTGTGTAGTGCTCCATTTTTGTCTGCCTCTTCAGCAGCATGGATGGTATCCTTAGATTTGATTTGTTCAAGGATTTCTTCTTCGAATTGGTTATCATCTTCAGTTCTTCTGAAGGTAGTGTCTTCCATGTAAAATAATAACACAACTAAAGTTCCTCCAAACATGATGAGTTGAAGATAGTAAGACCATTGCCAACTCAATCTGTCAACAATATATCCACTCACTGCAGGGCCCAAATAATTACCAAAGTAAAGGGCTAAGATGAAAAGTGCTAAGTAGCTAGCTCTTTCATGTTGGAAGAAAACATCTGTGGTTGAAATTTCAACCAATGAATCACAAGGGGCTGCAGCAAAACCATTAAGGATAAAGGTTCCATAGATTTGATTGACTGACGTGGCCTGAGATCCAACGATCTGGCCAATTATCATAATCACACAACACAAGATGTAGACAAATCTTCTACCCAATTTCAATGCCGTTGGTTGCAAAAAAAGACAACCAAGACCCAAAAAGCAAAAAGTTAATGACATTGCATTATTTAATTCCTGAAGAGTACAATTCAAGTCTTCAGTCCAAATCAACCAAATTGGACCTGTCCAACCAACGGTTAAGGCCAAAAACACAGCCAACCAAAATAATACAAAAAACTGCTTGAATTTTTTAGCTTTGGACCATCTCAATGGGTCATTAGGATTTTTGGAAGGGGGTGGTCTAAGAATAATTTGCTCATTACCATTGGAATCTTTTTTCACCAGTAAATTACCTGCAACATCGACTAAATGAACAGTTCCCGGCACTATTTCTTCGTCAGTCATTTTATGTTTTATGTAATTGCTACGCAGTAAACAAAAGAGAACCAAAAAGATTGTGCTACTATTTAAGTCTTATATATATTTGCTATTTATTCAGTCAATAGATTTCTCAACCAGTTCAGGATAAGAAAACCGTTAATCTCTGATAACAGAAGCGGCAGTTTGCGCGGATCTGAAGTAACCCGATTAGGCAGTTTGCGGAGCCAGGTTCACTTAACAAGAAAACTGTGGAACTTTTAATGTTGAAATTAATGTCAATGGAGAGGGGTTGGAGACTTCATATTACAAGGCCGATCCCTTGATGTGCCCTCACATAGTTGGCGAGTGCAAATCCACATCAAATCGTTGAAAGCCACAACAAATCATTGAAAGCCAAGCCACTTCAAATCATTGAAAGACATGCCATGGTAAAACTTCTTTCCTTGTATTCTCCCTTACCATAGAAATTGATATATATTATGGGTCTATAAATGGTAAATCCCATGATACTTGGGCGATCCAGGTTCCACAGTTTAGTGAAAGATTTCATCAACTGCAGAATGTTCCAGTTTTATTGTAGCTTGTGATTCCTGCATAATACCAAGCGATATAGATAACGACAAATAAATGCACATGGCAAAACGGCAACTGCCCTATTTGGAATCTCACTCAGATATAATCTGTCGCTTCCAGTCTAATGGGTTGCTTGGAGATCCGAATTTTATGAGATCAACGATCATGCTCGGTATCATATGATTGTGTCCTTTCATTGATGAAGTCCCCTCCAAAAGGACAGTCCATATCATCAATGATCCAATAATCAATATCAAGACACACATGATGATTTCCAAAGTCAAGTTAATAGATCCTCTTAAGCTTAATCTTTGGCTAAATTTGCGTTCAGAACAGGAATTTCAAACAACGTCTTTAATAGATACTGTAACATTTTGATAATTGATAGGAATCTTTTGATGATTTTAGAGTAAAAGTCGAGGGCTATTAAACTTCTCACATATTCCAGTATTTGGACGACTGACTCTTCCCCCCAGAAAAGAAAAGAGATGTCAAACACTTGAAAGATAATTGTTCTCTAAATTCGAATCTTGTAAATATCACTACTGAAACAAGGAATCAATCTCCCATCTCTCACATCTTATTTGTAGTGTCTGAATGCTGTACCTCCTTGAAAAAGAATAAAAGAACAATCCAGATAACTCCATCTTGGGATTTGACTTGGGAATAATGCATGGAACTCTTTGCCGAGAAAATTAATTTGTAAAAGAGAAAGAGATTATCACTTTATATCCATAAATCTACAGCAGTTTACCGAATGAATTCGCAGAAGATTGTATCTAATATGCTCATGGGCTTGAATTGTTGTGGTTACCAAAGAACCAAAGGCTTAGAGGAACCGTATTACATGTTATATTGTCTCACAATCCTCAATATCCTCTCTGAAAGTTCATTATCTCTAACAATGAAACTTGTTTTCGTAAGCATTTAGCGCATTTACTGTCACTTTTAGGCAATGCTTTACTTGAAACAACCACCCTTGAACATACCGAAATGCTTCGGAAAAATCTGAATTCGGCGTTCCTTTCATCACTTTCCTGTAACACGTGGTGAACCTAGCAAAACTCTTTCTCTGAGCCTTTCAAGTCACGCCAATCTCAGAATTCTTATAGAAAATCCTTCACGACGACCCAAGCTCTGTGTTTTTTTAACGAGCCGCATGAAACAGGGTTCGGCCGTTTATTATTTACGCCATTCTGCCGAGTTTTTTTTGTGGTCCAACTTCATTAGAGACAACCCAATTGGGAAATACGTTTATAGATTATTAGAGAGACAGAGTCATTTCGGTGTGAAATATTGGAGTCTCTTGACATTACTCCCTCATTGACCTCGTGCAAATAAAGGATTTAGTTGCTACTAGATGTGGAGGTCCAGAATTGAACTGTGATGTTTACTGAGTCTGAAAAGAGTGTCATGGTCCATTTTTTCAACACAAGGTTGGTGCTATTGTTGGCTAAAGTTTCCGTTCTTTGGAAAACAAAATAATAAAGTTAAGGTTTGGGGGAAATCTTAGAATTCGGGGCGTCTTTGTTCGGCCGTAAGCCAGATCGTAAAAGTCGCCTGATGAAAGATGTAGAATAATGTAAAAAAGCGAGAAAACGCAATATGCAATGTAAAATTTAAAAGGAATTATTTCCAGTTATGCACTCTTTCCTCCGCTCGTGTTTTAATGAACTGAAATTCGGCTTTTTGACTACTTCGCGGTAGGGCTCATAAGCGAACTGTTTGGCTCGATTAAGCATTTAGTTTGTGAAAGCAAATTATGAGCCCTATACGTGCCCTGTATTGCGGGTAGTTTCTTTGCGTCTTCGTCTAATATTGACATCTATGTTCCTAAACAATAAATCCATTCTAGGTTTCATGTATATTCTAGCCATACATGGCACCCAACGAAGTTGCATACCAGTCTTTTTGATCACGGAAGTTTTCTTGGAATTACATCTCTGAAATCGAACACCTTGTAAAAGTAGCCCATGTGCATTTGTTGTCTTAGACTCCCGCTCATCAAATCACCAATTCTGATGATTAGTCAACTCCTCTCACAATTCGTTGCATCATTGTGAATCACACGTGAACTAGCACAGATTAGACAATTCTTCTCTCCAAAACGGTGAAATCCGACAACTTTAATCACCATACAGGAATTAGAGCTTTTCAGGGAATATTGACTAAAAGTTCCAGTCAACTTTACTACAGGCTTCTGGGTGTTGTGTACAGGCCAGTGACATCCTTTTACCATACATACTAGCGTGCAAGTTCAATTCAGGGTCTGGCTCTGATGGTGGGTCATTACTATGAGTACAAGAGAGGCAAGAGAGATTTTGAAAATCAGCCTTCATCCAAGTTTTAGAAAGTACCACCACAAAAATGGTGAAACTTATCAGAATTGAAAACCAACCAATAAATAGGGGTCAAAGTCTACGGAAATAAAATCAGAGTGGAACTTAAAAAAATGTCCTCCGGGATCAGGCGCCACTTTGGATTACCGAGACTCCTAATCTCCTAGTTGAGAAGTCAATTCAAGTTTGAAAGATGCCTTAGTTCCTATTGGAGCATATGATAATGAGTTTATTTCTTCTATTTAATCATGGTTTAAGGTACTGACCCCAGCCATTGAAGGGGCTTGTTTTTTCTGATAGAAACTCTGAAAATAAAATTAGTGTTTTTACAATGCAAATAAGTACCTGAGCACTGAGTCAATATCTTTTGCAATAAAAGATCTAATTTGTAAAAACTGCGAAAAAAGCTGAGGTCAGTGTACAGAGAGATTGAAATAAGGAAGGGTAAATAGAATCAAATAATTTAAAAAAAATAGTCTAAAGGTCTAGATCAGTACTTCTTCACAAAAATACCATCACAATTTACTTTTTTTTTGTAAAACTTTTGTCCTTACGTGAAGAATTTCCGGTTAGTAATATCTGGTCGTGCATGGACAATCTTTTTGGTGTCAAAAGAATCTTGAGAATCGTAGGATGCCTTAGAGCACCAGTTTTCGAAAGCCTTTGAAAACGGAGGTCCTCTACATTAGTTACAGAAATGCATTAGTTTAACATTACAAATGGTCTTTTTTTCCCTGAGATCGGCAACCACCATAAACAAGGATGAATATGACACACCCTGCCTTACAGTTTCATCCAAGGTTTTGTGTGCCCCATTGATTGCAAAAGGTGGTTCAATGGGAACTGCAGTAGTCGTCGATTGGGGATGGTTCGGCCGGTACTGGTACTTTAGGTTTATAGTTCTTTCCAAATACACTACTAAGGGTCGTTCGATGTAATTTTATTTCGTGGACTTTGGCTCGACTCGGAAAGACTTAACTTTCATTCTGCAATTCCATTGAGGCTCGTACGTTACCCTCCTAAAATTAGTCGGGATATAAAAATAATAATCCCAATCCGGCAAGAAGCACTATATCACTATACATAGAGAAGTTATGACGAGCAAGAAACATACCAAACTCAAACAGAAATGGGAGAAGCGCAAATTACTTGGACCATGCATAATATCGAACGACATGTCCATTTGAACACCCAGAGTATGAAATTTCATTGAAATAAGGTTTTGAGCCAGCCCAAAGCAGCCCATAGAAAATTACGGCCGGCTCAAAAACTTTTCTTAATTAATTCCGAAAAAAAATTGATCTCACTTGATGAGCCTCGAACATTAAGATTTTTAGACGAAGAGACACGAAGCAATTGCTGCAAATAATAAAGAAAAACCCACCCAAACTACCAGAGGCTTTAGTACTCCCAAGGGGATCGAATAGTTTTAATATATTGTTCTATACGGCAACAATAAGGCGGATGATATACACAAGCATTAGCGAGTTGGTTCTACATATAACTAGCTCTTGGAATGCATATGAGGCTAAACCTTATTTTTTTCTCACTAAACGCAAACAGAATTTATCGTAATTTCTAAAAATGTTTGATGCCGTCGACTCCAGGAGGGACATTTGTTACCAAATGCAGGCATGAGACCAAGAATTAAGCTTCTTATACATATTCGTGTTTCTCTGGCTGTGAATCAAGAGAAACCTTATTTTTGAGGCAGTCCATTCTATTGAGACGATGTCCCCATCAGAGTCAGAGACTCAAGTCACTAGTGTATTTATGGAGCTGCTGATAGTATCATGGAGGTGGTTCCGTCTCCATTGAAGCATCTCGTTAGATTCATTTTTTTTTTGTCGAAAAGGCTGCCACGATTTACTTAGACTCAATCTAGTAGAAAAAAACTTTATTAAAAAGCTTATTTTTAGAGGGTTTAATTTTCAAGTCAGCTGAAACAGACAGATTAAGACTATGTAGTGGGTATCCGAGGCAGTATTTCAAATGGACTTCCCAGATCATGTACGGCAACGAAGACAAACTAAGATAAATTACAAAGGATTTTCCCTTTAAAACAATTTTTTTCAATTTCAAGTAACGTTAGCCTCGACTTATCATGTTCAATTTGATTAAAGTACTTTTGGCTGTTGCCTGTCTGGTAACCCTTACAGGTGCTGTAGATATTACTACTGATACATTGCAAAAAGGTACACTTAGCTTACGTTTAGGAAATTACCATATATTTCCAGACGTTTATTGGTCTATCGTTGATAATGCCCTTTCTAGTTTTACTGGTAGTTTTAATAACGAAGGAGACTTCTACATTTCGTCCAATAATCCATTGATTGGTTTGACTGTTAGTATGGTTAACTTGTTGGGTACTATCGAGAATAGTGGAGAATGGGCATTCAACTCTTCAAGAACCCTCATTGCACCATCGTACACTTTGAGTTCTAGAAATTTCAAAAATACGGGAAACATGTGGTTTGGAGGTAGAGGCTCAACAGGATCACCAGTAATGACTGTTCAGGCTCCAAATTGGGAAAACGATGGCTTAATGGTCTTTGCTACTGACCAAAGGTCTTCAGGTGAAGTGATCTTGGGTGCTTCCCTTTCTCTTGGAACTGGTGATATCACTAATGATGGTACTATATGTTTGATCAATCAAGTTTATCATCAGTCTACAGGAATTAAGGGTTCAGGTTGTTTCGATGTCGGAAAGGATTCCAATGTTTGGTTAGCAGGCTCGTCATTAGGGTTGACTAATGGTGTCGACCAAAGCCAGATCTTTTACATGAGTTCTCCAGACTCCAGTATTCGTGCTGAAAGTGTATCTTCTTCTCAAACTTTCACTGTTGCAGGATTTGGAAACGGTAATGTATTGGGTCTCTCCTCACCTATCTTGTCTTATAAATACGATGGTGAGTATTTGACAGTTTATGCTGGCTTGTTTAGTACACTCGGAACGAAATTCAAAATAGGCTCAGGCTATGATTCAAGTAAATTTCAAATTGTCTCTTCGACCTTCGGAGATATTGGACTCACATTACCCCTTAGAAATGCAATCAAATATAACGGTGCAATTCCTGCAGGATCAACCAGTACTTCCAGCTGTAGAATTTGTGAACCTATCCCTGAACCTCCTTTGGATGTTTCGAGTTCCATCGAGTCCTCTAGCTCCTCAGCAGAGTCTTCTTCTGCACCTCCATCTTCACTGAGTGCTACAAGTACGGCGTCAAGCGAGGTGTCACTGTCTACTGCAGAATCATCTACTGAAGTATCATCTACTGAGGTATCATCCACTGTTGAGTCTTCTACTGCCGAGTCTTCTACCGAAGTATCATCTATTGCTGAGTCTTCATCCACTGAAGTATCATCAACTCCTGAATCATCTTCTGCCGAGTCTTCTACCGAAGTATCATCTACCGAAGAACCATCTTCAACCGCTGAATCATCAACTGTTGAATCATCTACCGAAGAACCATCTTCAACCGCTGAATCATCAACTGTTGAATCTTCTACCGAAGAACCATCTTCAACCGCTGAGTCTTCTACCGAAGTATCATCTACTGCTGAGTCTTCATCTACCGAAGTATCATCTACTGCTGAGTCTTCTACCGAAGTATCGTCTGCTGTTGAGTCTTCTACCGAAGAACCATCTTCTACTGTTGAATCATCCACTGAAGTATCTTCTACTGCTGAGTCTTCATCCACTGAAGTATCTTCTACTGCTGAATCATCTACTGCTGAATCATCTACTGCTGAGTCTTCATCTACCGAAGTATCATCTACTGCTGAGTCTTCTACCGAAGTATCGTCTGCTGTTGAGTCTTCTACTGAAGTATCGTCTGCTGTTGAGTCTACCGAAGAACCATCATCTACCGCTGAGTCTTCTACTGAATTATCTTCCACTGAAGTATCGTCTACCGCTGAGTCTACCGAAGAGCCATCTTCTACCGCTGAGGACTCATCGTCTATTGTTGAATCATCTATTGGTAGTTCATCCAGTGCTACTGCCTCATCAAGCGAGGTATGTCCTGAATGTACCGATTACACTACTACTTTTACCACTACTGATGCCGATGGTAACCCAACCACTCAAACCGGTGAAGTCATTATTACTACTGATTCCGATGGTGACTTAACTACTAGTACTGACATCATTGGTGATTGTCCAGAATGTACCGATTACACTACTACTTTTACTACTACTGATGCCGATGGTAATCCAACCACCCAAACCGGTGAAGTCATTATCACCACAGACAGTGACGGTGATTTGACCACTACCACCGATATTATTGGTGATTGTCCTGAATGTACCGATTACACTACTACTTTTACTACTACTGATGCCGATGGTAATCCAACCACCCAAACCGGTGAAGTCATTATCACCACAGACAGTGACGGTGATTTGACCACTACCACCGATATTATTGGTGATTGTCCTGAATGTACCGATTACACTACTACTTTTACTACTACTGATGCCGATGGTAATCCAACCACCCAAACCGGTGAAGTCATTATCACCACAGACAGTGACGGTGATTTGACCACTACCACCGATATTATTGGTGATTGTCCTGAATGTACCGATTACACTACTACTTTTACTACTACTGATGCCGATGGTAATCCAACCACCCAAACCGGTGAAGTCATTATCACCACAGACAGTGACGGTGATTTGACCACTACCACCGATATTATTGGTGATTGTCCAGAATGTACTGACTACACTACTACTTTTACCACTACTGATGCTGATGGTAATCCAACCACTCAAACCGGTGAAGTTATTATTACTACTGATTCCGATGGCGACTTAACTACTAGTACTGACATCATTGGTGATTGTCCTGAATGTACTGACTACACCACCGCTTTCACTTCCACTAACTCCGATGGTGCTGTAGTGACCGGCGATGTGGAAGTTATCGTTACCACAGATTCTGATGGAAAGCTTCATACTGAATCATCAATTTTCAATGAAGCTACTCTCGCTTGTGTCAGAGGTGATTGTGTACCAGTTACTGTTACCAAGACATGTCAAGTGTGCACCAGCTACCCAACTAAGGTGGAAACCGTAGTTGAAGGTGTTACTGTTACTGTTCCTTGCGAAGTTGAGGTTTCTACTGACAAAGAAGGATCTCCAGTTACTATTACCTACACAAAGGGAGATTGTGAGGTTTGTAAATCTTATAAAACTGACGTTGTTAGTGTTGTCGAAGGTGTCACCACTACTGTTCCTTGTGAGGTCCAAGTAACCACCAATTCCGTAGGTGATATCACAAGTACCACGGTTCTCCAAGTGCTGGTCACCGTTGCTCCTGAGGAAATTGCTACTGAAACCCCAAATACCGTAGCTAGCGAGTCTCAATACTCCTCTTCTTCGACTGCCATTTCAGTTCCAAGCATTGAAGCTAATGAGTCAAATGCTGCAATGAGTGGAAAGCCTTGGGTGATGGCCATCGTAGGTGTTTTATCACTCATTCTTGTTTGATTTTCAAGCTTGTCACTTGAATTTCGTTTGGAAATGATGGATTGTTCTGTATTCCACATTTTTTATTTCTTGCTATCAGCTTTTATACCTTATCACAAAATGTGTGAGCCGTTCTGTTTCTTATGTAACATATAGTTATTTCGATTAGTTTTAATTTTAAAGTTTCACTATAATTAACGGTTTAATTTTGAGATGAATTACCTGGGGAGTTGTGAAAGGGACTATGCGTCACAGCATATCTGGATTTCAGTATGCATTGGTTGCCCAACTTAGCGGTTATTGCACCTTTTACCTGTGAGATTGAAATAACCATATAAGCTGGAGGTTATGCTACCAATCTCATATTGAAGCTGTTTCTACAGTCAAAGAAAGGGTGAAAATAGCTCGGTGGTGGTATACAAATTAGCTATCGACAGAGGCCGGGGTTCGACAAATGTATAAATTAAACCTTTTCCTTCAAAATCGCTTTATTATACGAGCGCCAATTTGGACTCTCTATAGATTGGATCTCGAGTTAGATACTGAATAGAGACATAAGGTGTTGGCTGACCCGGAACTGCCAATATCGATCCTGTGCCTAACTTTGAATGACAAGCATCGCATACGGCCAGGTTGGAGAACATGAGTTTTTGTACAACAATGGAGAAGTTGATAGAGACCCCCAAAAAACGTAAATCGCTTTCCACTTGAAAGCTGATATATGGAACTCTGTTAGTAATAAGCAATTATGGGAATAAAACCAACCCCATTCTGGGGTTGTTGGGCAATTGTTTTTGCACAAGAGTGGGAAATCTACTGAACCACAAGAAAAAGTTGAAGATAGCCTACAGTTGCTTCGTTAAAGCTTACCAAAAGAAATATACACAGAGATGGTAATACAAAGTTCTGTGGCTTTCACCCACAAAGGCAGGAAGTAATTACCTACCCGACATCGGCAACAGCGTGTTGCAAGGCATCAAATACATGTAGAACAAAGTGACCCTATTACGTCTATTTGGTTTGAGTGGTGACAAGAGCCAAGGATGAGTCCCATATTATTACAGCTAGAATTTAAGTCATGTCCCGTAAGAAGTCATAATCGCCTTGAGCATTTACAGTGGTAACAAGTTAGTTGTTTCGGTCCACAATTTCAGTGAGTGATGACATCAACCTTGAAACCTAATACAAGACGCCTAATTCGGGTGGTAACTTCGCCTTGGTTCAAAAGGTCGAATGAGCCTTTCAAGACAAAAAAGAAAGGTTTCTATGGGGTATGAGTTTTGTGTATAGAGGCGGAATGAATAGCCTTCACCTTCATCATATTTCAGTTAAAGTTAACTCAATTGGAAACTTTTGTTCCGAAAATGGACGAAAAAGGGTCGTTTAACCTTTTCGCTTTAATTAAATCTATCGTATTAGTCATATAGGGTGTGAATCAAGTTCACAGACCAGTTTATGTAGTTATCTTCAAGGAAGAGAATAACGAGGTCTTCATACTCTTAATTACGCTATGGAACATGAAACTGGAATATTTCATAGAAGTTCATATTCGTATTAAGAATTCACTAGAATATAAAAGTGGCGAATAGGTGCCGCTATTGGAATTGTAATTGAAGGCTAGACCATCTCTTGGGAATTAATAATTGAGGTTTCGTAATTGCATGTGCTTACCCTGGTTTTGATCCCTGCAAACCAAAAAGCCGTAAACTCCTGTTTGGTTGATCTGGGAAAATAAAGTTGAGGCGAAAAAACTTTAAATCCCCAAAAGATGTAAGTATCTCAGGATGTTTCTCATGTATTTAATACACAATGAGGTTGTATCTAAATACTCTCGATCCCATAGAACCTATCTGTAAGTAACAGTTCTTAAAGAATCAGAATTCCAGCATCCACAGATTTCGAACACCACATCATCTGTTCTATGTGATATTTTTTACGCTTAATGCAGGTTTCGGAAAGGTTCTCTCCACCAAGCGACGATTAGGAAAATAAAGTTTTTTTCTGATTATGGGTGAAATATTGTGACATCAGCCATTGAAATGACGTTACAATAGTGGTTCAGAAACATGTGCAACTACTTTCTCGTATACGACAATAAGGACAATAGAAAATAACTCGTATTTTTATGCGGCTGCAAATTTGCATTTGTGTTGAGATAATGAAACTGGCATGATATTCTGACATGTACATGCGTCTAGTGTGCTCTCAATGATGCATTTCGTATAATTACCGTTTATTCAACCAGTGAAGTAAATATCAGGTGATGCTTAGCTAAATAGTATTCACTTTTTAGCGAAAACCCTGAGGTTTACTTTGGCTCCCTTCTCTTAGCCGAAAGTTTAAAGTTTATTACAGAACAAGATGATGAACCCACATGTTCAGTTGGGAACCCTAGAATTATCTAGTATGGAAATGGGCTGAACTGTGTCCAACTGGGTAGCATGGTGTCCTATTTAGGGAAAAATCTATTGAAGATACTTTATAACTTTAAAGATGGAGCTAAGCTGTCGTGGCTGCAAAAAATAAAACTTCAAGATTTTTTGGACTCAACGCCCATTTATAAGATGTATAAATAGAGATCATAATTCTAGAGCATGGTCCACTCACAGTAAAGAATGCAGTTGTGTTTAAAGACCCTTTTCACTGTTCTTTGGGTGTTCTCCATAGCAAATGCTGTGGATATCACATCGGACAGAATAAACAGGGGGACCATTACTTTGGCCATAGGAAACTACCACATCTTTCCCGGTGTTAGTTGGTCTATCATTGACAATACAATTTCATCTTTTACGGGAGATTTCGTCAACAATGGTAAATTCTATATTTCAAGTAACAATCAAGGTATTGGATTGTCAGTATCTATTGCAAATTTGTTTTCAAGAATTGAAAATACTGGTCA
The DNA here is from genome assembly GCA_030572355.1 of Yamadazyma dendronema. Classification (NCBI taxonomy): domain Eukaryota; kingdom Fungi; phylum Ascomycota; class Pichiomycetes; order Serinales; family Debaryomycetaceae; genus Yamadazyma; species Yamadazyma dendronema. Next base: position 18,871 of record JAJLZP010000007.1, read on the forward strand.
GTGGGCTTTCAATTCATCAAGAACCCTTCTCCCACCTATTTATACCTTAACAACTCGTCAATTTTCCAACACAGGAGACATGTGGTTTGGAGGAGATGGATCTCTTGGTACACCACTCATGACAGTGGAGGCACTGAACTGGAATAATAAAGGGCTCATGGTTTTCTCGTTGAACAAAAGAAGTAGTAAAGGTGAAGTTTTCTTGGGAGCTTCCCTTGCTGCCGGTTTAGGTGACATCACAAATGATGGAACAATTTGTTTCATCAACCAAGTATATCACCAGACCACTGCCATTAAAGGTAAGGGTTGTATTAATGCAGGAGCAGGAGCTAATATTTGGTTGGCTGGTTCGGCATTGAATTTATTGAATGGAGTTGACTCTACTCAAACAATCTATTTGAGTGCTCCTGACTCTTCAGTTCGTGCTGAGTCACTCTCATCGCCTCAAACATTCACTATTGCAGGATTCGGAAACAGAAACGTAATTGGATTATCATCTCCAATTCTTTCTTGGGATTACAGTGGTCTGACTTTGACTTTGACAGCCGGTATCTTTCTTAGTACTAAATTCAAAATCGGAACTGGCTATAAAAAAGAAAATTTTCAAATAGTTTCTTCAACTTTCGGTGACATAGGATTAACTCTTCCTTTCTCGAATGCTATAAGATATAACGGGCCAGTTCCTTCGGGAGCTTCGAGCACCTCCAGCTGTGCAGTATGCAAACCTTTCCCCAACCCTCCCGGTGTCGATACCTCATCCTCATCGTCAGCTTCAAGCAGTGCTCCTTCATCTTCAAGCAGTGCTCCTCCATCGTCAAGCAGCCAACCACCTTCTTCGAGTGAAAGTGCTTCAAGCAGTGCCCCTCCATCGTCAAGCAGCGAACCACCTTCTTCGAGTGAAAGTGCTTCAAGCAGCGAACCACCTTCTTCGAGTGAAAGTGCTTCAAGCAGTGCCCCTCCATCGTCAAGCAGCGAACCACCTTCTTCGAGTGAAAGTGCTTCAAGCAGTGCCCCTCCATCGTCAAGCAGCGAACCACCTTCTTCGAGCGAGAGTGCTTCAAGCAGTGCCCCTCCATCGTCAAGCAGCGAACCACCTTCTTCGAGCGAGAGTGCTTCAAGCAGCGAACCACCTTCTTCGAGTGAAAGTGCCTCAAGCAGTGCTCCTCCTTCTTCAAGCAGCGAACCACCTTCCTCGGAAGTTCCATCTTCTGCCGAACCATCTTCTGCTGGGCCATCTTCGGAAGTTCCATCTTCTGCTGAACCTTCAAGTGCTGAACCA
>JAJLZP010000008.1:687500-731905 GCA_030572355.1 Yamadazyma dendronema
TCTTTTTATCACATTAGATCCAACAGATTTGTTCTTGGAATTCCTTGATAAGTCACAATATAGAGTCCACTGATAAGGTTTAATTATTATTGTACTATATCTTAGTTGATTGTTGAGGTATTGGTGGTCTTTTTTATTACAACGGTGGACTACACATGTAACCATCTTACTTGTAACTTCCATGAGACATAGAGGGTGAATTCTCACTTCAATGGGCTACTATCACGGCAAGGCCCTTTAGATAGACAGAAGAGATTTACGATAACTTGATGATGAAAGAATTCTCGCTGCTCAGTTTCGGTGGCCTTTCGGGATCGAAAACTGATCTTTGTGACTCAATAGTTTTAAAATAAACCCATTTATTGACTATAAAACCTCCTCTTTTACCCTTTTAGTTGTGAGTTTCAGTTTTGATTCGATGTATTTTCTTTTGTTCTTTCTTCCATCAATCTCTTCCTTAACCTTTTCGACCTTTTCGACCTTGACCTCCGATTTGGTCACTTCGTTTATCCCATTCTTCAAATCTGACAAGTCTGACGCAAAGAGCACCGACTGTGCCCAACCTGCATGAGTTCCAAACAATTCTTTGAAGAAAGTTCTTATGTCATGGTAAACCTGTTTGTTCATAGTCTTGAGGTCTCTTTTGCCTTTATATTTGAAATCCCTTATGGCGATTTGATAAACATGAGTGTCTACTGGAACAATCTCATGCTTGTCGAGAGCCATCAAACATATACAATCGGACACTTTTGGTCCAACACCGTCTAATTGTAATAAGAAGTCATGTGCTTCTTCATAGGGTAAATCTCTTTGGTGGTGTAAATTCTCGATAGTAATATCAGGATAATTCTCATTGTCCATAAACTTGCAAGCAGTATTGTAAATATATCTAGCTCTGTAACCAAATCCTAGTGTTCTCAATTTCTCCTCTGTTCGTGGTTGGGCCAACTGCTCTGGTCTTGGGAAAGAATAGAATGAATGGCCCTTGTATTCATTGATATATTCACCGTATTCAGTACAGAGACTGTCACACATCTTAGAAATCCTCTTTACATTATTGTTGGAAGAACAAATGAAAGATACCACGGTTTCCCAAGGATCTTGTCTCAAGATTCTTATACCAGGAAATCTGACAAATGGTGACTTATGGACTGATTTTTGAAACTTTTGGTCCACCAACAGCCAGTCTGAATAAAGCTTTTCCAATTTGGTTGATAATGAAAAGTAATCATTTATAAACTCCACCGTCTCCAACTCTTGAGTCTGAAAATTCTTCTTCCGATCCAAATTTTCACTCATGATCCATGAAAAATGGAGCTTTTCTTCATCTTGCTTCAATAATATAATCCGGTCAGAAACGGTGAACGACCACACATCATCTATATTTTTCCATCTGAACGTCTGTCCACATCTTAATACCCTAGCCAACGAGAGTTCCACTGCTTTTAATGGTAAAGTCTTCCAAACGGTATCTACTGTCATAATCTACTGATAAGAAATATTTTCAGTCGCGTCTCGAAGACCTGCGCGTAATAATTGTAAGCTTTTACCCTACAAATCAATGGAATCAGTTTGTCCCATATGTCAGAACAAATTCCCTCTGAATGAACTTGAGCTACATGTCAATTCTTGTCTAGATGATGAGGAGAAGAGAAGATTGAAGAAGAGGGACCAAAAAGAAGCCCGGGAACTGAATTTGGCAAGGAAGAAGAAGGTTAAAGTCAATCCTTTTGAAGCTTTGGGATTGAAAAGAGATTCATCCGATGTCAAACGGAAGAATGAAAGGGAGAAATCAGGACCTTCATTGACGAGTATTTTGATTGCCGAGAAACGTATGAAGGCCAAAATGAAGTTGGAATTGGAGATGATGCAAAAGCAAAATGAGGCCCCTAAGGACACATCTAAGCCTTCTGTGGCACCATCACCTTCACAACTACAATCGCAAACTCAACGCCCTTTGAAAATGGGGAATTCCAAGGAAGAGAGTACCTTTCAATTAGCACCACAAGTGACTCCAGAAGCTTCAAAAACGGTCCAAACCATTGTCGAAATGAGAAGAGACTCGAAATTACCATTGGCTCAACGATTGAGACCCAAGTCATTTGATGACTTCTACGGACAGGAAAAGTTAGTTGGACCCAATGGTCTTCTAAGGAATATAATATCATCACAAGAGGTCCCGTCATTTATTTTGTGGGGCGTTCCAGGTGTTGGTAAAACTACATTAGCCAGGATAATAGCTCATTCCACCAACTATAGATTTGTTGAGCTTTCTGGCCCCACAACAACAGCAGCAAAGCTACGAGAAGCTTTTGCGGCTGCCGAAAATCAACGAAATTTGAATGGTACAAAGACGTTAATTTTCTTGGATGAAATTCATAGATTCAATAAGGCTCTGCAAGATTTATTACTTCCAGTTATAGAAAAGGGTATAGTGACTGTATTGGGAGCTACGACTGAAAATCCTTCTTTCACTCTCAATAATGCTCTTTTATCAAGAATGCACACTTTTGTTATGGAGTCTTTGAGTCATGATGCTTTGGTGAAGATTCTCAACAGAGGGTTGTTTCTTTTGAATCAAACAAGGAAACATGTATTTAATCTCCATCTTATTTCATTGAGCAAGGATGCTGTGGATTATATAGCAAACTTGAGTAGTGGAGATGCAAGGGTTTCATTGAACATTTTAGAGTCTATAAATGCTTACCTTTCGGGTGTCAAATTCAAGTATACTGAGCCAGGTGAGAAAAAGATCAATGAACTTCCCAAATTGGGAGTTGTAAAAGTCGATAAAAGCATTTTAGAGCCTTTGCTATCCACGAGAAATTATCAAAAGATGTACGATCATCACGGGGAATCTCATTATGACACGATCAGTGCATTTCATAAATCAATCAGGGGTTCAGATCCAGATGCAGCAATTTTCTATTTGACCAGAATGCTAGTAGGTGGTGAGGATCCTCTCTTCATAGCAAGACGTATGATAGTCATTGCCAGTGAAGATGTTGGTTTGAGAGACAGCTCATGTTTACCCTTCGCCGTTGCTGCCAAGGATGCTTTGGAGTTTATTGGAATGCCTGAAGGGGAGATCATCTTGGCTCATTGCGCTGTAAGGTTGGCCAAAGCTCCCAAATCGACCAAATCATATAGGGCCTTGAGATCAGCTCAGGAACTCTTCAAAGAGAAACCAGAACTCACCTCTTTCAAGATCCCCGTGCATCTTCGTAATGCTCCGACTAAGCTAATGAAGGAATTGGGATATGGAGATACATATAGGTACAATCCAAGCTATGATAATGGGAAGGTTTCCCAAGACTATTTACCGAAAGAACTCGAAGGTACGAAATTTGTTGATGAAAGGCACTTCCTAGACACTAGAGACCCCAAGCTTAGTGATGAAGACTACGAAAGGGCTGAACAAGAAAGGCAAGAGTATTTGGATTTCAAAAAGAACAGGAAAGAATTGAAAAAGCGATTCTTGGATTCTGTAACAAAAGCAAACGATTCACAAGAAGAATATGGAGAAGATGCAGAAGTATCAACCACTTATCCATATGACGAATTTTTGAGTAAAGAAGACCAACCGGAGTATTTCGACGGCAATGAAAACGATGAGTATTCGGACGATCCGGATTGTGTTACAAATCACGAAGATAGTTTCGAATTCTTACCTCATGAGGATACAGAGTACGAGCTGTATCCAAAGGACGACATTCTTTAGTTTTTATATTTATTAATGATTACATGGGCTGCATATAATCATTGGATTTTTTTCGCAATCATATCCACAAACGCAAACTTATCTATCTAACTCTAATCGAAAATGTGTGGAAGATACTCTTTGAGTGTTGTATGTAATCATTGATGTTGATTTAATTGTTCAATCTAACTAATAGGATGCCCTGCAATTGCCTGCCAATTTTACCCGAACTGCCCTTGCTCATAGAAGCAATGACAATCCCTCATTAAATCAAATTGATGAAAATACTTACTCCACAAATACGCATACAGACAATGAGAGTGAACAAGAAGTTACAATTTTCCTTTTGAATGGACTAGACGGTTTCAACAGCTCATACAATATTGCCCCCACTAAAAATGAGGTGATTATTTATCGTCCAAGAGGAACCGGCGATTCAGATAAGTTGCAATATACCTTCGAAACCCTGGGTTTTGGTCTTGTACCGATCTGGTCTAAACCTCTGTCATCTGGATTAAGTACAAAATCAACAGAAGAAAATATCAAAGAAATGCATCGAGAGCAGTCAAGGCATTTTAATTGTAGAAAAGAGACATTACAACAGAAATCTTCCATATGGAACACTTCCAAAAACACAAGATGCGTTGTTCCAATTCAGGGCTATTTTGAATGGCACAACACAAAGAATGAAAAGCTTCCGTATTATGTGCATTCCAATAAAGAGGATTTGCTTTACTTAGCAGGATTTTACTCTCATAATCACAACTATAACCAAAGTTTCAATTGTAAATTGGAAGACACGGAATACCTTTCGACTTTCACTATAGTCACAGGACCTGCGACTAAAGAGGACAGAACGGACTTATCATGGCTACATCCAAGGAAACCCATTTTTTTGAAGCCAGGTACTAAGGAATGGAATGATTGGTTGGACCCTGAAGTTACATGGAGTGAAAAGTTACTTAAAACATGTCTTGATACTATAAATAATCCGGCTTACGATAATGTTATAAGCTACAGAGTTTCAAAAGATGTGGGAAAAGTTACAAATCAAGGTGACTATTTAGTCAAAGAAATTAAAAAGACCAATCCAAAGGGTATTGATGGCTTCTTTAAGAAACGATCCACTTTGGAAGATGACGGCGAATCCACAAGAAAGAAGTCAAAGTCTAAATGATAAGATATAATGATAATAAATCTAACTCAAATATTCTCGAACACGATACGCTCCCCTTACCAAACATCGACTTGCTTTTCTTTCTTCTCCATTCTTCTTTTTACCTCTTGTGTTCTCAAGATTCCAATTGGTTTTGACCTCATTCCTCCGTCTCAAAAATTGATCTCTATCGTACTTCAAACAAGTAAAGTATATACTTATGCCACAATGAAGTAACACAAATGTATCAAGTTATATATTCTGTTCATATTTCGACGGGACCAGTCCTGAGTACAATAGCTGCAAAATGCAATGCATTTCCCGTGCACTAACCGAAATTATATATCGAAGTGCGGAAGTGAAAAATTTTGTCTTCAAGCCCATAAGATCAATCATGGTATTGTCGACTTCCAGAAGTATCCGTTCGATACGGTCAATAGGGATAACCGTGCGTTATAATTCTTCATCTCAAACCCCTCTTCACTTGAATCCCCATGCCTGGGAGGGATTACCGGCCGACAGAATCTTTGAATTGCATAACCTTCGTAAAGACGCATTAAAAGAAAACTATAACCCTAATGATGCTGAAAGAAGAGCAGTTTTATCGACATTCAGATCTTTAAGTGCCAAAAAAGGACCAAAACTTGATTATGTCTATGAAATCGATAATTTCAAGGAAAGATACATGAATAATACTCCTGTAAAAGAAAGAGGAAAACCTCCAAAAAGAAGTAATGTTGAAGTTGTCTCTAGTGGACAAACGGCCCATGATTTGAGAAGAAGAGACCATTTAAATCAAATTATGGCATTTGAAATGCCATTATTAGCTAAATTTCGTCAACCATATACCGGAAGCTCAGATAATGAATCTCCAATCAAATTAACTTATCATACAGATTTCAGCAACCAATCCAACTCCTCCAATCGTAAAGTTTCTTTATCTGTACAGCTTAAACATTTAAACCTTGAGCCTAAACAACAGAGAAAATTCATGATTTTGGCTGGTAATAAGTTTGATCACAATACTCAAACATTACACTTCTCAGTCGAAGAACAAGAAGAACCAACCCAAAATGCTCGTTTAATATTAGAGAGATTCAATAATCTTTTGAAAGCTTCTCAGGATATGACCGATGATTTCAGTGATATTCCTGTAGATACCCGTCATTCCAAACCTTTGAAACCATCAGCCAAATTTCCTGAGGAATGGAAAAGACCCCAAGATGCTCCAATTGCTCAGCATCAAATCATGAAAAAATTGGTGGAAAAGGTTAAGCAAAGAAAGGATGAAGAATTTGTCAAGCAGTTTACTCCATAAATCCTATATACGGTATGTACTCCATGATCCCTGTAAATACATTTAAAAATTGGTTAATTGTGCCTGCGTGTGCTACTCAATCTCTCCATTGGCGATGTATCAATCGCGAAGAATATAACAACCTTAGGAAACTACATTGGGAACACATTTTTAAGGTTTTGAAAATGTCAATCGCTGGATCACATTCGGCGTCCACCACGTTGGATGACATAATAAATGAGCTTAAGCTTACGTATGATTCTTCTGTTGGATTACTCGAAGGGGATGCAGTTGGAGAAACCCCAAATTATAACGTCCTTTTAAACCTTGGTAAATTGTTGAACAATTTGGCAAAGGACTTGGACGATTCACATGGTACTGATTCCAAAGTATTATCCCTCATAGAGCTGAAAATAGCTGAAAAAGAGGCCCACGATAATGCCATCGAAGTCGACGAACAAGAAATGGATGAAAATGATGAAGCAGAGGAAGCTGACATAAAACACCCATCCACCCCCGATCAGACCGGGGAAGACTCAGACCTGAATAAGGAAGCTTCAAAGATTAAGCTGTCAGAAGACATTGAAAGTGCCATGGAAGTGGAAGATGGACAGGACATTGATAATAGTATCGAAGATGGTGTGGCCCTGGAGGAGTCTGAACCTGAACCAAAAAAGAGGACTTTTTCACAGGTTGAAAATGATGCCGAATCCGACACCAAGAAGAAAAGAGCCAAAGCTTCGGAGCTGGTTACAACAGATTCGAGAGATGCTGAAGATGACAATGATGACGAACCGTTAGCTAAGAAAGATTTAACCAAAAATGAAGATGACGCTGAAGAGGATGTTTTAGACGATAAAGAAGAGGAAAGGCTAAACTCACCAGATGATCCTGTTCCCCCGGTACAAACTGGTCATTTCACCCACGAAAATGATACAAGACTCATGAACCCCAAATCTGAGTTTGTGACACCACAATCCTTTTCGAAGAATGCTATTGCAGAGCTTGGTCTCTTTTCAGAAGATAATAATGGGCTACAGACACATGGGAAAGAATATCTTAAAAGGAAGTATGGTGTTGCATCTTATCCTGAGAATGACTTACAAGATTTGTTACCGGGTAAGATTCCAAATACAGATTTTTCAAAAAACAAGCCTCCTTCCAATCAAGTCCAATTTACCACATTTCAATCCTATATTGAATCTTTCTATAGAACATTCTCCAACGATGATCTAAAATTTTTAAGTGTTAAGCATATTATCCCTCCTGGATTTGAGAAGCAAAATTATGACCCCGACGTTAGTCCTTATATAATACCCAAATTGGGCCGATTTTATGGGGATGCATGGGGTGAAGAAGATTCGAATCTAGGAAGCAAAATCAACTCATCCGGCTACAATCAAGCTTCCATAGATTCATATAAGGCTAGGGGAAATATCGATAGTTTATCTGATGATAAGCTCTACACTGAAGATATTTCTTGTGGTCCCTTATCTAGTAGATTACTTTCAGCGATCTTGAGTGTACATGAAGAAGCTGGAGTTGATGAAGATGGTGATAATGGGTCTTTAACATCCGAAAACGTTTCCGCTTTTGACGAAGAAAGTGTGGCAACTCAACTTTCAAAGAATGCCAGTAATGAAGATTATGAATTGGCCACCGAATCAAGTGATTTCCATTCAATTGAAGAAAGGTTGAAACGAGAATTGAAATACATTGGTATCTTTATGAACCTACCAAGTGAAGAGTCTGAGACTAAGAACAAATTGTGCATCAATGGAAGATCTATCAAGACGGAATCCGGTAATGGGAATATCATTGATGACGATGAATGGATCAAGAATAAAGAAGATGATGAAGTCAGTGCTGAGATAAGAATGCTACAAAAAGAATTGAAAGAAGCTGCGGCCAGAAATAGACAAAATAAGAAAAAGATTATACCATTGGTAGAAGAGCAAATAGCATATCAGGAATACTGTACAATACTTGAAGATCTTGATAAACAAGTGGATCAAGCTTATATTAAGAGACTCAAGAGTAAAAATAAGAAGAAGAAGAATGATAGAGTTGAACCCAACCCGGCACAACAGCAGGCTATGAATACAGGATTGAGATCGTTGTTGGATAAGCGGAGAAGGTGGATCGACAGTATTGGTAAATTATTCCCTGCTCCAGAAATTATGAAACGTGTTCCAGACACTTCTGTTCTCGATGGAGATCCAATTGAAGAAGAGCCAGAAGATGAAGGCAATGATGTTGCTCAAGATGTCATTCAAGAAAAAGCTTAATGCCGTTGATAATGTTTATAATGGTGTATTATAAAATGTTTATGTAAATATATATATATACAGGTTTCATGGAGCAAATACTAGATAGTCGTAACTAGGATAATCCGTTTTGAATTTCGGCATGCGATGGTAAAGTCTCAACATTACCCAAAGCTGCTAAGGCGATAGGTTTATCTTTGAGTCTATAGTTGGCCCAATCGACCACTTCTTTTTTGGTTATACTTTCAACCCGTTCAAAAGCTTCTTCAGGGCTCAATCTATATCCAGTATTAACAAGTTGTCTACCAATGTCTTCAGCTATAGCGGTGGAATCATCAAGAGCCAATAACAATGATGCCTTTAATTGAGACTTTGCTCTCTCAACCTCCTCTTCGGTGATATCACCCGATTTAAATCTTTGCCATTCCTTCAAGAATGCATTGACAAACAATTTCAAGTCAGCATCCTTATCAGCAGTGAAATAGACACCCATCAAACCGGTATCAGCATAAGAGGTGGTGTAGGACATGTAAGAATTGGCAATTGGTTGATTACCTGGGCCACTGATGGCGGAAGCAACTGCTAATGGTGATGGAGAATTAGATCCAATACCAAAAGATCTATCCCAATGACCAATAATCCCACTAGCAACAGAAGCAGTAAAGAAATCAGGAGCAGACCAACTTGCACTTTCAACACCCAAAGCTATATGAGTTACTGGCATACTACTATCTTGAATTCTGACTTCATCTCCATTGAAAATGGGCAAGTCTCCACCGTTTTGATTGAAGGGTACATCAGCCTTTTTGATGTGACCGAAATACTTATTTGCTTTTTCTACCAATTCATCATGCTCAACTGCACCGACACCAATGAGTGCCATTCTATCACCTTTATAGTTAGATGTGATGTATTCCACCAAGTTATTTCTGTTAATAATCTTGATTATTTCTCTTGGTCCCAAGATAGTTCTTCCCAAATCTTGGTTCTTGAAGGCAATAGCATGTAAATGGTCAAATACCACTTCATCATACATTTTATCGATCTCATCACTTTCTTGAAGGATAACATGTTTTTCGTTTTCTATAGCTCTTGGTTCAAGCTTTGACTTGGTCAAAATATCACTCAAAATATCAACACTTTCATCGATCTTGTCAGCTAGACATTTAGCATAGTAAACTGTGTTCTCTCTAGAAGTATAGGCATTGATTTGGGAGCCCATATTTTCGACTTCAAGTTCCAAATTCAACTGAGTTCTTCTATCAGTTCCTTTAAAAGCTAAATGCTCCAAGAAATGGGCAGTTCCACTTGATTTTGGTTCGTCAGCTCTTGAACCTGCATTGATCCATACTCCAACGGTTGCGGTCTTTGTACCAGGCATATATTCACTTGCCACCGTGAGTCCATTTTTCAAAGTAGATGTCTTGAATCTCGGAGTCACTTGGGCAGCTGTGCTTAAAGCCCTTTTCCAACTCATACTTTTCAACATGTTTTAGAAGTTTTTTAACAAAGTTCAATGAGATTATAAATGAATTGAGTCTAGAAAAAAGTTTGTCGCACTTTTTTAGGTTGCAAAAAAATGATACATTAAAAGTCAGGTGTAAATAATTATTACTCTATTAATACATGCACACACTATATAAAGCGACAAGTCAAAATTTGACTTGGGTATGATTAGTTCATGTTACGTTGATTGACTCTCCGAGATTTTTCTTTTTGAGCGAAATCAGCATGATGCAATGGTTGATCAATGTATTCGAATTGGAAATGAGATTTCCTTAATGGTTTCTGCATATTGATGTATTGGTTGACAAATTGAGCATAATCTTCATGCTCTTGTCCACTAATCAATTTGTCAGATACCGAAATCTCTTTCTCTTTGCCATCGACACTTTCGGTTTCAACCGTTGAGAATAAATAGGAATTCTCTTGTTCATGTATGTTAGTAATCTGATTTGTTTTATAGTATTCACATAAAATTTCGTCATCATTTTTTAAAAGTTGAATAACTTCATCTTCTGTAATATCAAGGATTAACTCATGGAGTCTTCCACTGTCAATTGTACCAACATTAGGGCCAGCTGCGTTGGATGAAATCTTTCTAAAATCATTGTCGTCAAAAGCTGCCGTCAACTTGTCCTTTTGCACCCATAATTTGATTTTAGGGATAAAGTACCACAGATGAAATTCAGATTTGGAGATCCCTTCTGGATATTCAAACATCAATCTATTAGTGATATCAAAAGGTAAAAATACAGGAACTCCTCCCAACATGGAATATTTCAAAGGAGATAATTGCTTGTGCTTGTAGAAATGTTTTCTACGATCATTGTAGACATCATCACCACGGTTTTCTTGAGAGATTTGAACCAATTTTTTATCATCTTCAAATTCTTGTGGAATTGGTGCATCACTTACACTCAAACCAGTAATATCAATATAAAGACCGGTATCAATGTCGATGAATCTTGCATCAATATGGTTTTCTTTCCGACTAATATCTCTATTATGCACGAAAGTACCGATATCCACCAAGTATTTACCAAAACCTTCTTCAATATCCTCAATCACTAACGATTGGTTATAAAACTCCCCTAATCTGGCCAAATCGGCAGCTGGCATTTGAATATCCAAATCATTGTCAAAGGGGAACATTAAACCATCCCAATACCATGATAACAAAGGACCGTGCATAATCCAACTGACAAATCCCTTTTCATGAGCGAACCTAAACCAGTTTCTGGCCAATCTATCTAAGATCACTTCTTGCCTTAAAACCAATTCTTCTTGAGTCCAACCTTTATAAGTCGTCAATGTTCCCACGAAAAATCTCCAATCATAATGATAACCTTTGTCATGATCCCTATTCTGCTTATCGTGACCAATCCATAAAGTGGCCTGTCTGAAATAAACATCTTCAGTGTTGGTATCTCTTGCCTTTGATAATTGCAAAGATCTAATATAAGATTCTTGGATATGGTTCAAAGGCATAGTTTTCTTAAGAGCGTCATATAATTCGATCTGGTGATCGATGACTGATGGATAGTATTTGAATGCTTCTTCTGGGAGAGGTAAGAATTTTGAATTTCCTCCATTGGAGTTATGTGTGATTCCATAAACTCCATAAATATCATCAGATACATCAAGACGGTTAGGTTTGACCTGTTGCTTAAGCTTCCTGAATTCCAGAACAGGATCTAAATTGATTTGACTTGGACCTTTGGAATCCTTCTTCAACATATTATTAGTCATCAAATAATTCTTCATTAAGTCAGTCTTGATGATTCTCTTACCCTGGTCATCTTGATCCACATTGACTTCATAGGTTCCATTATCTTTGTTCAAGAAAATCAATTTATAAGGATTTGGCATATGAGTCATAAGATAAGATTTTGCCTGTAACATTCTAACAGCAATGGTACCCCTGTTGAGGGAGAAGTTATCAATGATAATACCTGGTAACTGCTCGTGTCTATCGAAACCAAATTGTTTGAGTTCTTTGGCAGTAACGTCTTGATTATCTTTACAATGGAGATGTCTAAAGTGATAGTTATTACCCTTATCGATATTCTTTTCTACCCAATTACACCCGAGTCTCTTTTCGATAGGCTGCGACAAGACAGGATTTAAATCGGTCAAGTCCACCCAGTCTACCCAACTGAAAGGCACTGAAATAGGATCATAATGGCCATTCATATTTGGAATCAGGTCCTGTTGGTCAGGTTTAACTTCTCTTTCATTAAAAGAATCAGTATCAGATTTGGTGCCAGCTTTGACTTCGCCATTTTTGTCCTCCCCACTTGATTTTATCTCAGCCTCATCGGCTTTAGATTTGGTGGAACTGGCTCTTTGATGGAGTTCACTACGGACGTAGTTTAAGTATAATGACAAAGTGAGTCTAGGATCATAATACAATGTGTTTTTGTTAACCCAAGCTTCAGGGTCTTTAGAATCTGGGAAAAAATGGTTTGGGTCAACTGATATTTGAGTCGAAGTTAGTTGGGTATCCTTCAACCAAAATTGATTCTTTTCATTTTTTTCAACTTTCAGGAATAGCTTGTCTACTTCATTCTTGAAATTCACTGTAGGTACCTGATCTTCCTTATCAACAAAAATGTATTTGTAGTTAAAAGGTTTTATATAAACATCTTTGAGCGAGAAGTCCTTGGCATAAACCCAATTAGCAGAGAAATAAATTACATTCACCACTAAAAGTAATGCCAATCCTCGTTTTAGAATGTATGTTAAGGACCGAACCATGATCTTGGAAATCACTTAAAACAACAAAGTTTTGATAATTTTTGACCAGGAGCAATGTTAGTTCCAGCAAATGTTTTTTCGGATTCAAATTTCCTATGTAACAAATATTCGCCGTGCTCAAAACCCATAAGGAGATCCTTTGTGCACGAAGATGGATTCAGGAACTGGACAAGGGAATATGTACAATGGGTACACCGAGGATGACGCAGGGTGAACTCTTAAGATCAAAATTATAGATTCTACTGCTACTAAATACCTATTTAACCTTAATGTATAAACCCGAATACCCATTATCGGGCAATGGCCAAAATATTTTCTACTACCGCTGCAGTGTAATACATCTATCGTCTGACTATATTCCAGAAAAAGAAAAAAGAAAAAAAAATAAAATAACTTCGGTTCATGGCCCCGGACTGAAACTGCTACTTCGTTAACACTTTGTCACCCGGTGTGGCCATTAGGTCGTGGACTTTGTAAGTTACCGCCTGCATATTATTATTGTTATCTTGTGACCTTCCACATTGTTCAATTGTTTGAAATTGCTCGCGATTGCAGATGTGGTGGCTAGGATCGCTTCTAAGATGGCGGTTTGCAACCTTGGAAGTAAACAAATACTTTATATGTTGACGAACAGTATTATGGAGGGGACCGATAATTTTCAATGGGGTGCAGATACCGTAGTCCCGGGCCGTTCACTTAAGCTAGGCGATGCGATTGAACAGTGCACGTCCTGTATAATAGGGCCCAAGAATGATCCGAGCGTGTTATAGCTATATAGATGTAGTTGGAAGGTCTTGGAAATGATCTGGATTTTCAGGATGCATTTTCCACTGATATAATCCTTCAAAGATAAATGGTCAGACAATTGTCTACGTAAAGCAAGATGATGATTTCTGGGGAAGTTAATGAAGAGACTCTTTCTTGATAAGGCCTTTCACAATAGGTACCTTGCATTTCGCGGTGTACTAGGCGTACCTTTGTTGAGTGCATCGACTAGGACTATAATAACCGAGTCACATTGATCATTGCCGAGAAGCATTGGCTGTCAAACACCTTAAACCAGTTAAAACTTCTTCACATAGTCGAATGATACACTTAGTTGCCAGTTACATCTGTATAACAGATATATGAAGAAGGCGAGTCCAACTTTTATCTTCTCATACTGTATATTACTCTCTGAGATCGAAGTGGCCGTAGGTGAGATGGCTTTTGTATCAGTTTACAACTGACCTATTTACATCTGCCCTATACTTGGCCTAATCATACTTGACCTATTTACATTTGAACCTACTCATACTAGAGCCATTATTATGACATTTTAGACTCATCTTTTTACACTTGTAGTGATTGGCCACAGTTCCGCAGATCAAACCTTTCGCAGCCAGTTACAAGCACAAACCACTCAAACCTTCATATTGATAGTCCTATGCCTCAATTGATTATTCGATATATTCATTCAATCCCCATGACATCCTGTAACCCCCTGTAACCTAATCACAAATATCCATTCACTCTAACAATTTCCCGAAATCCCAAACCTCAGTCATCGGTAGTGGATGACAACGGACCAACTGGCTGCGAATTCTTGTGATCTATCTTTTCTTTTTCTGCGCATGAAAAATTTTATATATAAAAGGACAATCCCGGGATTACCCAATTAACCCCAGAATTCCCCCTATATTATCATTATGAAGCTTTTTGAAAGTTCCCATTTCTTTCTGTACCCATGGGAACAAGTTACCGCTGCTAACTGGCAAAAATACCCTAATGAGTTATCGACTCATGTCGTTTCGGTAGATATTCTTAGTCGCTCAATTGACCCGCAGACCAATATATTAAGAACCGAAAGATTGATTGGTTGCAAACAAGGAATTCCAAAATGGTTATCCATGATGGTCGGATGTCAAGAGTATTCTTACGTTCGGGAAGTCAGTGAAGTTGACTTGAAAAACAAGACTCTTGTTATGAAAAGCCACAATTTAACCATGAGCCATCTACTCCAGGTTATTGAGACCATCGTATATAAGCCTGACACCGACATTCCAAATATGAGGACTGAATTCTCCCAAAAGGCAGAAATCACCGCCTTTGCCACTTTCTCAAGAGTTTGTGATAAAATTGAAGATTGGTCGGTTGAAAGATTCGGCCAGAATGCAAAGACTGGAAAACAAGCATTTGAAAATGTGCTTGAAACCTTAACTACTCAATGGGAGAAGTCGGGGATTTTTGTTTCCGATATAAGTAACACGATTATTAAGGATTTGGAAAATGTCAGTGATAAGACTTCAGCCGTCACCTCCAATGTATTGGCAGAAGTTAGTAAATTAGGAGCCGTGTTCACTGATAGTGACACCAACTAATTTGATGAAGAAACGACTTGTATAAAGGACCACCATATTGATTGGTGATTCAGTTCTACTCCACCACCATTTTTATGGTGTTTTGAATTTTTTTAGCATTTTTTAGCATCATCTACTTGTTCATAGGAATTCTACATAATAGACATAGAGATTTTCAATTATATGAAAGTCGCAAATTTCACCACTCTAGATATGTCGTTAGAGGATGAAGAAATCAAGGCACAACAAAATCGTATCATCTTTGAACTCGAACTTATATTAAGGACCGTCAAGGATATCGACTCGACTCTCTTAAAGTCCATTGACTTGTTAGACCTGACTTTTGACCCACAGGCTATTGATGTCTTGGTTCGAGAAAATACTGACACTTTGAGACAGATGCTCGAGGTTTTGGGTCTTTTGGCACCAGGAGACACGGCCAAATCGAAGGTGGATTCATCCGATCTGGAATCTGACTTCTAGTTGGAGAAACAGATTACATACCCAACTATGCTATAAGTAGGACTATTGAGAGTATTCAAGGCACTTTCGTACAAATCCCTATAACTACACTTGTATTACAGAATCGACATCATTCACACCACCAAACAAGTAATGAACACAATGCCATCACCAAACGATAGAAACAATCACATAAGTCCAATTTATCAAAAAGACCTCAAATACTACTCCTTTATTCCAGTTCACTCCATAATCTCAGACGCGATTTTTCAAATATATCACTTGAATCTCCATCGATATGGACCAAAAACAAGCAGAATTGGTCGAGAAGTACCAGGAGCTGAAACTCCATAAAGATGAAGTTGACGAGGATGACCTACTTGAACTCCTTGATGAAGATGATTCAGTTTTACAACAATACCGAGAATCTCGTATCCAACAATTGAGTAAAGAGTTTAATAAGATTAATGAAGCTCAGAAATCGGAGTTTGAGTTCGGGAGTCTTACGGAAATGACCGATGAAAAGGCCATGATGGAAGCAATCACTAAATCCGAATATTCAATCATACATTTCTATCAACCTAATTTCGCCAAATGCCAAATAATGAACCATAGACTCCAGTTATTGGCTGAGAAACATTTGACAATTAACATATTCACTATAAAGGCCGAACTTGCTCCATTTTTGGTAAATAAACTCAATGTGAAAGTTTTACCGTTTGTGGCTATTTATAAAAATGGGAAAGAATTGGATCGGTTGGTGGGATTCGAAAGATTGGGGAATGATCCTAATAATTTCTCTTATTCGAGTCTTGAAGCTTTGTTGGCTAGAATAGGAGTTATTGGTAGAAAAACCATAAATTATGGATCCACCAAAACACCAGACGATGATGACGACAGTGATTTAGATATATAATGATCACAGTACAATGGTGACAACGCAAATAACCACAGTATATAGAAGAGTACATCTCAGCCTGCCGAGATTTTATCCCCCAAACAACCCACATGTCAACACGTTTAACCACTTGCTTGCCATCTGGGACTTATATGATTCAAAACTAACCTCGCTTGGCAGACTCTCAGAAGAGGGATAAGTGAGATAACTGGGCAAACTAGATATAGATGGCCGGTAATTCCAGGACTGTGTAGTATCACCATCCAGTTGCAGTAACACCTGACTTGAATGTACATACCCATACATCCTTAATCTATTACTTAACACTTTATCACCTATCATAATACCGATTCACAAATACAATTTCGCAGCCATCTAGGGCGCGTGCCCTAAAAAACCAAACTTCCACCAGGGGGCAAAAAACAATTAGGCACATACACGCCCGCGACTTCACATCTGCTTACAAAAATTTTTCAAAACTTCTTTTCTTTTATCCATTGGTAAGAAAGAAGCATTACTTTGCAGACGAACCAAGATGCAAATTTTTGTTAAAACTTTGACTGGTAAGACCATTACCTTGGAAGTCGAATCCTCCGACACCATTGATAATGTCAAATCCAAAATTCAAGATAAAGAAGGAATCCCACCAGACCAACAAAGATTAATCTTTGCTGGTAAGCAATTAGAAGATGGAAGAACTTTGGCTGATTACAACATCCAAAAGGAATCCACTCTTCACTTGGTCTTAAGATTAAGAGGTGGTGGTAAGAAGAGAAAAAAGAAGGTCTACACCACCCCAAAGAAGATCAAGCACAAGCACAGAAAGCACAAGTTGGCTGTCTTAACTTACTACAAGGTCGATAACGACGGTAAGGTTGAAAGATTAAGAAAGGAATGTCCATCTGCTACTTGTGGTGCTGGTATTTTCATGGCTAACATGGGTGACAGACAATACTGTGGTAAGTGTCACACCACCTTCAAGTCTAACTAAATTAGATAAATAGTCATTAAATGCTTAATCTAACTGTGTCTAATTTTTCATTACCTTTGATCGGTTTTCGTCACCTCTCACCAACTCTCGCCATCTAGCACCAGTTCTGGTTGCGGCATCGCCCTGTCCCGCAGTAGTACCAATCTCCCCCTCTCCAGCAGTCGCGCATCTCAAGCAATTTCAATTTGGATCAATAATAACCATGAGTTTCTCCATCTACAGTTTGGATCCCGAGATCAAAGCATTACTTAATCTCGATGATTTCCTAGGGGGACTCACCGTCAACGAATTTGTCGAGGAATTAAGTAAGGACCATTTTTTGAAGGGAGCTGAGGTCAATAAATTGGAATATTTGGACCCCAAACCGTATATCAGAACCTTTGAATCCACGCTTCGGGAGTTAAAACAATTGACCATTGAAGCTCAATCTCAACGAGATCATTTGGAAAAGCAAGTCGATGATTATGAGTTGAAACACAGTCATAATGTGCTTGATATGAGTGAAAAAATCGAAAAAATCACTCAACAATTCAGTAATCTAGACACAAGAATCTCCGACGTGTCGGAAAAGATTGATCCCTTGAACATGTCGATGAATCGAATTACTGGTTTCAGGGATAGATCTGTAGATTCGATCTTTTTGATAAGAGCTTATCATGGGTTCTTTACCAAACTGAAATATGATCCTTTGGATAACTTGAGGACCAGTAAACGGTACGATGATAAGTTAAAATGTGCCAGGATAATCAAGAATTTGTTGGCAATGGCAAAGAAAATTGAAACCCCTGAAATTGCTAAAACTTCTAATTGTGTTGCTATTATTGAAAAGTTTAGTGAAACCATGGAAAGAGACTTATTGAATAAATTCGAAGTGGCATTGGAAAATGATGAATTTGAAGTCATGAAGGATATTTCGAGTATCCTCGAAGAATACAACGAAGGGGTCAATGTCACCCAAGCTTTCGTCAATAGAAATGATTTGTTGGAAGAAGTATCCCAGGGAGATGCCAAATCTATCTTGGATGATGAAAATATCTGGAATGATTTATCTGATCCAAGTTATGAAAAACCAATTGTAGATGAAAGCCTTGAACATCTTCTTTACCAACTTAAAGTAGCAATCAAAGGACAAGCAAGAATTGTCAGTCAAGTGTTCGAAAACCCAACAAGAGTGTTGAAGATGTTTATCCAAAGAATCTATGCACAATCCATTCAAACTAAGGTCAATACTGGTTTACAGTATTCTTTGTCAGTTGGATCATTGGCACATGTTAGATTACTACAATACTTTTATCAATCGCTTAATGATTTCACGAAAGACTTGAAGGACTTCTTCATCACAAACGAATTGGATGCTGATAATGAGATCTCCTCCGTTTTAGATCAATGCTTCTATGATATCTTTATAGAGTTCACTTCTGATAATCTGTATTTCAGTAAGGAACGGAAGAATCTCGAAGAACTGGTCCAAGAAGTTGCTAGAAGATTCAATTCTTTCAATGATGTTGCTATAAATGCTCAACAATTGGCAACCATTGTCAACAACTCGAGTAATCTCGATTTTAATAATGATCCTAATCATGGTGCATCTGCAAAGGCCTTCGGTCTAATAGAAAGTAAGAGATTATTAAAATTCAAGGAGTTTATGAAGACTCACTTGTCCGAAGTCAACGTCAGGGGTAGATCTTCAATTGACCTCGACGATTCTGAAGAATCTAGGAAATATGGATCTCTTAATTTGGGAGTGGCAGAAACCATCGTAAAGTCTGTTATAGAATCTATAGCTAGAGTTCTTGAACTAGAACCAAGCAGATCAGCTGAGCATGCCCTGGAGATTCTCGATATAATCTTGGTTGACTTTGTGACTCTTTACGTTGAAGCAGGGTTGGAAGTCATTTACAACAACTATAAACTAGAGGGAAACTACACAAAAGTTCATTCAAATAACACAATTGATTTGAGCTACTTGGATAATTTCAACTTAATATCTGATATAATGTTTCTTATATCCAGTTGCATCAAGAAAATTATTATCCCATGCTCTGCAAATAATCCAAATATCAGAAATAGAATGATTGAGTTGACCAATTTCAAAATCAAGAGATGTGAGTTGTCCATAAACATTATTTTGAATAGTACTGTTGATTTGATTTCAGATAAGTTGACATACTTACTTTCAAAACAAAGGAAAAAAGATTTTGTGGCTGACAGTGTCAATAATATCACTGAAGATGATACAGAGGCGTGTGAACTAACTTCAAACTTCATGATGAAGACACATGATGGCTTGACTAAATCATTGAGTGGAGCCAACTTGTTAAATGTGTTGACAAAAGTGGGTCTGAGATTCTTGAGTATCCTCTTGGAACATTTCAAGAAGTTCACTGTTGACTCCACTGGAGGAGTTATATTGACCAAGGATGTCATCAGATATCAATCTGTGATTGAAACTTGGGAGATCGCTGAATTGTCTGAGAATTTCCAAGTATTGAAGGAAATTAGTAACTTATTCACCGTTCATCCTAATTTGATTAACTCGTTGGTTACAGAAGGTCAATTGGCCAGTTTGAAACCATCCACAATCAGACAATATGTTGGTAAAAGAGCTGATTTCAATCCTAGTTACTTTGAAAGATTCTTCAGTTTCAGATAGATCCTTCTTAAATGTACATTATACTATATATTGAAGAAATATATACCGATCACAAGATAGACATAAATGACTAGAATAATCGAGGTTATGATGAATTTCAAATGCTTATTGGGAAGTGGTTGGGATTGGGTCTCAGTCTCCTCTAGTTTGGTAGGTGCCATAAAAACGGGTAGACTGGTCTCAGATGCTAGTTTCCTCTGGAAGGATTTGACTATTCCACTTATCCATGATTGTCTATAAGTGTTTATAGCTATGATCCCAAGATTCACCAATAACCAGATCACATACACTGAGATCAGGAATACTGGGTTGGGCATATAGCATATCTCTGTATCGTATGTAGGACCAGTCACTACATCGTTTGAGTCATGGAGAGAGAGCAATTGAATGGCTGGATGACTTATACCAGCACTCATTGCCAATGATTTGACGGTGATCTCTGTTGCTTGGAATCCTGACTTCAATTCATGATGGATCTCACAATAATCGTGATCATCTCCACCAAATATGAGAACTGGCTGCACAGTGTCAAGGATTTTTTCAGTCAATTCCTGGGAAATCACCGTCTGGTATTGTTTCCCCTTTTGTACAGGAAATGGTCTTTGAGATTCTCTATTTGGACCACAAACCTGATTCTTATTATCTCTGAAAAGAGGGACATGTGTCAAGAGGACGGTGGGGAAATTTCTGTTCAAGAACTTTGGGAGCAGATCTAAGAATTCATTGGCAGCTCGATTAATATCTGGCAGATCCGAAGATAGCGAAATAGAATCTAAAAGTACCACATTGTGATCTGCCAACTGGATATAATCATTATTTGGACCGAAAAAAGCAGCAAATCGGGCAAGTTTCCGGACATCTATTGTCTCGAAGCCAATGTCATGATTTCCAGGTACAGATTGAATGGTCCTTCTATTGGGCTTCACAGGGAAGATATCATTGAATCGACTATATTCTTCAAACCAAAGACGATCTCCCCATTCTCTTCCCCCATCGAAAAGATCTCCAAGAAAT
This sequence comes from Yamadazyma dendronema, assembly GCA_030572355.1. Classification (NCBI taxonomy): domain Eukaryota; kingdom Fungi; phylum Ascomycota; class Pichiomycetes; order Serinales; family Debaryomycetaceae; genus Yamadazyma; species Yamadazyma dendronema. The sequence continues at coordinate 708,538 of JAJLZP010000008.1, forward strand.
AACAAGGTGTCAGGATCAAGAATATGTTGGATATACCTATAATTTCGATGGAGATAATTATCACAGATCTTCCTCACATAGTAGTTAACGATATCGGGTCTATCAGGGTATGAATTCCCATCCACCAATTGGGGGTCTGCCAACAATGCCACTCTATTTGTGGATTCCACCTTCTTCGACTTAATTGTTTCCCAATTCGCCCATCTACATCGCTTTATGACCCATTTAACATATGTTCGCTCAGCAAAATGCACCAACATGATCCATGAGATAAGAAGTGAGCCCAACACATTAGCATCAATAGGGGTATAAATGGCCTTGAAATGGCCAATTTCAATTCGGCTAATACGTTTGGGAGTAAAAGCATTCTTCTTGTCTTTGTCACCCAGCCCATCGTTATAGACGGGAAGTTGCGGTCCTTTTCCTCTATAACTCATATATGACTTTTAAGACTCCCCAATAATTTTTCACTTTTCACGCGTCCTACTTATCTATGAGTGGTACCAGACAACTTCGATCTCGAGATTCCCGGAAATATGATCCTCTGCTATTCTACTTCGATGGGGTCAATCCTTATATAGCCGAGAACATCCCCATTGACATAGCTCAATCGAGTAACTCTGACGATGAACCCTACGTCTTGAACGAGCCCGTAGTTATTCCAAGTGCTAAATCTACCATAGACCAGAGAGCTCCAAAAAACCTGATTCCACTGCTGCCCCGGAAAACCCTGGTAAAGGCAGATCCGCTACAAGACTCAGTTTATGAGCCATTTCACAAGTATATGACCCGGAAAGAAGTTTGGGTCTTCAATAATGAAGGAGCCAATATCTTATCTGAAATTGATACTCTAAAGAACCAGAGAGAAGAGCTACTCCAGTTCAATTGGCCCAAACATCTCCCGAACATAACATGGGTAAATAACCCCCAGGATATGGAGGAACTTACACAGAAGCGCAAGCTCACAATTCAGGAGATTAATAGACGACTTGCAAGATTCAATAGTTGGAAAAGGAGACAGGAGAAGTTGAAAGATCAGATCAAACTATACCACCACTCGTTACGTAAGCCGGATGAGGAAGCAATTAAACGAAGGGAATATAGCATTCCCTTGGTTGAGTTGAAGAAGGAGAGAATACGACGTAGAATTGAAGAAAATGGGCCTGTTAGAAAGCTAAATCTACGTAATGGGTATCATATTCGTATTGATCCTGTAGCCCCACCAGTATTAGTTAATGACGGACTGAAACCAGTCAAAACGTCAATAGCTAAAAAGGATATAAAACAACCGGAGAAAAAGCCCATAAAAAGACCTGGATCCAAGACGAAAGCTAAAAAGACCAAAGCTCAAACCACAAAAGTTAAAAGGACCGGAAAAATTCCCAAGACCATGAAACCTAAGCGTGTTACAAAGGTAACGACGAAAGAAAAGAAATCATCAGGTAAACCCAAAAAAACTCTGGGTCGTCGCCAAAAAAAGTAGTAAAATATCATTAATCATTAATCTATTAATTATTAAATAAAGCCATGGTACCAATGAATTTAGAGAGAACTTTCTCTGTTGTGACTTTATCACGAGTTGGTTCAAGATCTTTCCAAGTAAACTCAAACTGAATATCTTTGATTATCTTGGGAACATGTCTCAATTCAAGATCAACCTTCTCTTTCTTGAAACTGACTACTCTTTCGGTATTGAGTCCATATCTTTGATATATGAAGTTGTAGTATTCAAAAAAGCATGTTATGGTCTCAGCATTGTAACTTAGACGCTGACGGACAACGGGGAGTTTGGGATCCATTTTGTTGATAGTCTCGAGTAAGTCTATACCCTGGCGAGTCAAGATATCATTCACAGTTTCGGCTACTATGTATACTTCTTCAAGAGTGAAAAAGGGCATTCGTGACAAGTTTATCATTACAAATACCGCCAAATCTCGTGGCCCTGTTTCATCGCCATTCTGGGGTGGCTTAAGGGTGCTCCTCAAGATCCTCGCTACGCCATTTATGAACTTTCTTCTTGATCCTACAGTTCTTGACACGATCAGATACACCAAAGGTAAGAAATAATCGATTTTTCTTATTTCGGATATATCGTTTTGATAATATTGACTGGCAAGCTTGATCCCTTCGAAATAACAAGAATCAAAGAAACTTTCAAACTTCTCAAAGGCTTTCCTGAGTATCGAATGAACACTCTTTCTTATCATTGGGCTCAAACTGGCTTCAAGAGCAATAAAAGTTGGTATGCAATATTTGGGGTTCTCGTACCCCAAGTTGAAAATTAATTTAGTGAACTCAAGTGGTGCAACTGCAAAATCATAGTCTTTATGGAAACAGAGACTCATGATCTTCCTACCAAATCGTTGAATAAGACCAGTGCAGATGGCATCATTGAAATAAGAGGCTCCTTCTCCAGTGAATGCTGTTTTGTCTAAGTGAACATCACTTGATGATTTTGTTTCCATTCCGATCTTCTTTTGTGTTTCTTTGTCGACCTTTTTAACGAAATTGTAGAGATTTTGAATCACGATAAATTTGCATCTCTTAGACTGATCAAGGTTCAGATCAAGGTGGTCATCTATAAGCTTGATAATGAGGTCACTTTGATAAAGATGTGGATAGTTTGAGCATACGTTCAAGACATTCTTTGTAGCAACAGTTTTGATCTGCATGGTAAATTTGTCCTTTGTGAAGGTCAATAAGAACTTAGTGATTAAACTTGTTACAGATTCGTTGGGCTTGAGGCCAACCTTTGATTCCATGAATATGGACGACTGATTATTCATGGAACAATATGATCCAAAACAACCCAATAAATGCAAAAGCTTTGGAAGTTTGTTATCAAAATCGAAAACTTCTCCTTTCAGAGCTTTTTCAACATAAGGCACCAATAACTTCAACACGGAAATAGTACCATTCACAATCCTAAGATTATCATTTTGGAACCGACTCAAAGTATGGAGTAAAGGTATTGCTTCGTGGAGCTCTCTAACACCAAATTTAATTAATCTAGATGTCAAATGGCTGACAATTTGTTCTCCGAATGTTTTATTCAAAGTTGCAAAATGCTGTGATGCATTTCTTAAAATCACAAGCGTGAAATATAAGATGTCACTGTCGAACTCATCTTCCAATAAATATGGAGCTAGAGTGGTAAGATGCAGTTGAGGAAACATTCTTCCGTCGCATTTAACAATAACACTGGCAACCCATAAAATATCTGATGTGGACTTTGAATTTGGTCCTCGGCCATTGATCAACGTATCTTTAACCAAATATTCGACTATACTACGAATATGTTTACCGCTCTCAAACTTGGATGTTTCAATTTCGAGAAACGTTTCAAAACACTTAGAAGCTCTGGGTGAATACTTTAACATCTCTATCAAAATCGGTACCATTGATTTTGGAGGCTCCAACACAAGTTCATGAATGAAGAGAGTAACTGAAGCCTTGAATTTCTCATCATAATCCTCAACTTTGTACATCAACTTAGCAAGAATGGCTCCTTTAGCTTTCACCGTGGTCACATTATGAAAAAGATCTTTTGTGAGTTTGAACGCACTCTTCTTGACTTGAATACTGTCGTCAGCCAAACATTCGGTCAACGGGTCATAAACCAGCTCAGATTTCTCAGGATTCCTGTTCAAGTATTCGTAAAAAAAGTCAAGAACTGAATTTCTGACCATTGGAGAATCTTCGCTCAACATCTTAGGAAGCGATGTTTGAATAGCTGAAGATAAGTCGATAAGACTATCGACTTGGAGTAACTTGGAAAGAACGCTGACAGCTTTAGATCTTGACTTGATTCTTGAACTGGTGAGTGCCTTTGTGAATATATCGAACAAAATGTTTTTGACATCGTCAAACTCAGAAACAGTTCCATTAGTGGAGAAATAGTCCAAAGAATCAGGTTTCTTCAAGTCATCTGGATTAACCAAACATTTTATCAAAAAAGTATAAAATTGTAAATGACCCTTTTTGAGAGACCCAGTGACACTGGAACGTGATAAAAACCCAAAACTAACATTCGAAAGGTGAAGCTGCAAAAGCCTGGAAATATTCTTGATAACAAGTTGACTAAATGCAAATTTGTACTGATTTTTATCATGAAGCATTATCATAGCGAGTTTCCTTTGAAGATCATTCTGATAAGATTCAATAACATCGGTGGAAGAATTCAAATCAAGGACATAGGAAGGTTTGGTGAGTATAGTCTTACAAATTTCACCACATAAACCAATCATGAAAATCTCAATCAATTGTGGGAGGGATTCCTTGTTTATGTAATGGGAAAGAACAACTACCGATGTATGAATAATTTGAGACAGAGCCGGGTAAAGATTCATACCACAAGTTGTTGAGACGTCTTGCAAAAAGGATTCCAAAGGAACTTTATTGCCATCTTTTGCAGTTTCACACAACAAAGTGACAAGCTGTTGGATATGCTCTGATTTTTGATCATAAATATCCTGGAAACCTCTACTAACGGCAAATGACTCTCCATACAAACCATGAGCGACGAACTGGCTGTGTTCTTGAATAATTGGACCAACATCCACAAACTGAAGAATGGAGAGTATAATGTAGGTAACAACCAGAATCTTTGTATTACCACTTAATGGCACCAAACGATATTCTGGTTTCATCTCTGTGATACTCTGGAGTGATTGCATCAAGTTCTTGAGAATATAATCTCTTTCACTGGGGTATATCACGTACAATTGTCTGACAACGTTGGCAGCACAAAAGAATAAACCCGCAAGCAATTGCAAATCGGCAGCATTGAACTCTTTGATTGAAGATATCCAGTTTAAACAAGATACACCTATTGTGTTGATAGCAGTTTCAGATAATTTGATGTGATCTATCACATCAGTCCACATGGTTAAAAGACCAACCAATAATTCAGAATTGATCTGTTTATTTCCCTTTAAATAAACTGGGTTATCAAATACCAATTCTAGAAGATATTTGATACCAAACACAAACTCAGTCAAGGTTTCTTCAGAAACAATCTCGTAATTACAAGTTTTAAGGGATTCAAAGAACGTTGAAGAGACGATGTATACTTTGGAAGCGGATTCTGACCACTCTTGCTTATTGGTGATCTTATCCTTTGAAATCATCAAGTGTTTCAACATCTTCAGTTGGAGTAGTCTGATTGAATCAGGAGGAATCTTTATACTTGCCGATAAAATCTCGTCAATTCTACTGAAAGTCAATAAAATGTCGGAGTTTTCGTCCTCTTCAGCATCAAGAACTTGTATGAGCAGTTGAAGTTGGGGGATGGTTTCTGAGGTAAGCTTTAATCTCTTTCTGTTTCTAAAAGGAGGAGGCATGAACCGTTTTCGACCAGAATTGAACAGTTTATTCACCTGAGCGGCAACAACACTCGTATCTCTATCACTGATATCAGTATGAGTGTCATGTTCTGATTGGGAACGCGTCTTTGTACGAATAGTTTCTTGAGCTACCAAGTACCGCTCATTACCGGCCAATTCCAACAGTTTTAGCTCATTTTTTTCCCGAATTTCGTCTACCACATCGGGGATCTCGAATTCTAAGTTATTTATCTCTTCATCCTCGAAATTCGCTATTAATTCTGTCACTTTTTGTGTGACTTCTCGATCGATCCCGGCTCGTTTGAGATTATTCAAAGATGCCTTATCGTACACATTTCGAAGCTCTTCGTCCACGGAAATCGAGATATCAATTCCTCGTGGTGGCACGAGATGTGTCAAGTCCTGTGACGGTACTAGGTTCGTCAAAGGGGCCCGAAGTAGGTCGGAGATGATCTCGTCTGACATCGCGTGGAAGTGATTTAACGATCTCGCGATGATGAGCTGCACAGGGCTGAACAGCTTATATGGAGTGGAAGTAGACAGTATATTTATAGAGAAAATAGTACACACGTAGATATACAGATAACTCTGAACAGAGTATATTCATTATAGAGAAAATAGTACACTAGATCGACTAGACATTTAGTCGGTCAGCTTGGCCAATGGGACAATCGACTCAAATCGAATGTCCCCATCGATATACGGGTCCCGGAGTCGAAGATATGATTGACCTCTAGATTTCCCAATCCAATTGATATAAAGGTTCTTCATAAAGTTCCCTGTATTAGCAAGGTTCTTCCAGGACTTATCATGACGGACATTATTCAAGTATTCTCTTGTAGTAAGGTTATAGCAAGTAAGAATTACATGAAGGATAAGAATTAAAAGTGGATATATCATTGCCACAATTGTCAATATCAAAAGCACAAAAGTGCCGGGATTCTTCGAGATTGACTGTCTAAAATCAATGATATCTGATTCCAGTATTCGATAGTAACATAAATGCACAATTGACTCGACAATCACAATAAAGCAGGAAACAGAGGCTCCCAACACAAACCATAAAAAGTACTTATAATTACGAATCCCCACACAATTATTGATATAAATACAATGATGGTCATGATTCACCACACAAGCATTACATACTCCACAATGACTGGCTCTTGGGGGTCTCCAGATATGGCAAGTAGCACAATATTTGACGGCCACCCCCTGGTACTTGTCATCTATATGCGGCAATGAGATGGCCGTGAAGTACTCAGATGGAGCCTCTAGGTTATCCAGGGGTCTCTGGCGATGTTTGTCCCGCAAGTCATAGGGCATATGAACATTTCGAGGAAGAATACCCGGATCAGAAGTACCGGCCTTGATGAACATGGAAAATGTTAAAACCCAGAAATATGAAAACACAATATCCACGGCCGGTGAAATGTTATGCCATGACCATCTTGCTTCAAACACATAATATATCACCGCTAACCCCATCATTATCATCGCATTTATCACACTTCTAGGGAATTGTTTCACCATACGTAATCTTCCACCAAAAAAGTATAAAAACCCTAGGGATTTCAGGACTTGATAGTTCTTCATGTCATCCCTGGAATTTACTCCTGTATCACCACCCGTCTCCATCAAGTTCGGGTCGGCTATCACCCAGTTGGTGACTATATAGTAGAACCATGGATGTGACATACAGATTGCGCATTGAAAAATCTCCACATGTTCAGAGCCATCGCTAGTTCCAGTGCCCGGATAAGACAAATTCCACGGACAGTACCACGAGTTCTGCCATGGAATTTGCCACGGCAAACCATCCCCTGTCGTCATGTTTCACTTTCAAGTGCTGCAAAGGGTTTACGGAGTTATGGGTTCATCCTCAATATGCTTGGAGGAGCTTACATTGGAGGCCTCATTGTATGCTTTGGATCTTTATATTTATTGTATGAACATGCTAATGACAAACAATCGATTCCATTTGAACTTTCATTCAAAAACCAGATCACGGCTGTCAAAGCCCTCAACAAGGATGATGCTTTAAATAGTCCAAGATATGCTGTTAAACACTATAGAAGACTCTTGATTGAGCTTGCTAGACAAGAAACTCCTGATTTGGATTTTGATGAATTTGATCCTGAAAATAAGTATAGAGCCCCTATACTTGATAGTGAGATTCTTCTTCATAAAAAATCCGGTAAATTTGCTAATTTTTACATCGATATAGTGTCCAGATATGCAAAGGCTTTATTAGCTAAGGGCCAGTTAGATATCTCAATTGATACGTTACAGAAGTTGGTTTATGACGAGAAGATCTTCTATCAATTGGGAGATGCCGAGAGACTTTCCCAATGTTGTAGATTGTTGGCTAAAATTAGTCCTTCTTTGGAGGAAAGAGAATCATTACTTATGAGGTCTATAAGTATGATAAAGAAGACGTTTTCATCAATTATTCTTGATGACAATTATCTTCTCCAACAGAATTCCAGAGTTACCGATGAGCTCATATACACCTTAAGTGACTTGGCATTTGCTTATGGACGAGAATCCACCAATCCTGGAATATCTAAAACTGTCAAACAGCAATATCTTTCCAAAGCATTGAATATTTATCTTGCAAACCTTAAAACCCTCCAAGAAATCCAAAACAATATCACTACCGGGGCCTTGAACCAGAACAGTTACCCATTATTCAATTGTAATGAGCGGAATCTTTCACTACTTATCAACCAAACCAGAAGTCATGTCAGTGAAATCATGTGGGCCAAAGGATATAAGAAGAATGCTGTGTCCTGGAGTGAAGAGATTGTAGATGATATCTACTTCCTCAACTCCTCAGACAAAAGAGCTAATGATCTCTTGATAGATGTACTCTCTAACTTGACGGCCATGTACGAGTCGTTGGGAAATCGGACCAGCTTGGACAGGTGTAAAAAACTTCAGAGTAATTTAACGTCATTTGAGTTGAATCAGGACGGATGGTACGACAATTTCATCGCCAGATTCTGTAAAATTATCTACAATAAAGGCCCATTAGGGGTCATTGAAAAGGGGTTGTTGGAGAGATTCGGGCCGCCACGTAGATTGCCTGAGATAGAAGAATTTGAAGACGAAGACGAAGAAGTGTAAATAGTAATAGTCTCATATATATATATATATATATATATATACATACACAAAGTCGTGTACCACCAATAGCTCCACCAATAATATCCTCCTCAACTGTCATCGGCCCCGCGAAATTTAATCGTTAATCCCTGAACTCACATTACCATGTTATCTTTATACTCCAAACCAATGTTAGGTTTAGCCAGACAAAGTGCTATCAAGCCTTGTTTCTTCCAACCAATCACCAGAACTATCAAGACCATCCCTCAACCTCCAGGTGGTATTGTGGGTACCGTCAATGATGCCTACGTTCATCCAAAACCAAATAAAACCCATGGATCTATGCACTGGACTACTGAAAGAGCAGTGGCCATTGCCCTGGTTCCATTTGTGACCATTCCATTCTTCACTGGTGCCACTACTATCGTTGATGCCACCATGTCCGCAATATTATTGTATCACAGTTACACTGGATTCCAATCTTGTATCATTGATTATATTCCAAAAAGAGTTTATGGAGCATACCACAGTTATGCCATGTATTTGTTGACATTTGGAACCGGAGTTGCTGCCTACGGAATCTATGAGATTGAAAACAAGGAGGGAGGTATTACCACCATCTTGGGTAAGTTGTGGAGAGCATGATCCTAGGGCTATTTTATAGGTTAACTTAGTCATATTTATTCATAAGTCATGGAATTATCAGATATTCTCTTCATTCTCATCGCCATTTTTGCGTTTCTTGGTGTTCTCGTCGTTGTACTCATACTTGACCGATTTGACCACTTCGTGCCACTTCTCTAACTCATGGCCATATTGATTTATGGATGGGATCTCTTGTTTGGGTAACACCTTCAATTGGTATAATTCGGGATCGTATACATCTCTCAACTTCTTGACCCCATTTACATGCACTGACAGGTTTACTTGGTCAATAATCATATCGACACTGTCGTTACTCAATTCCCATAACAATTGCTCAATGACTTCATTTGTTTCACCTTCAAAAACAGGTAAATCCCTCAACACATCAAAGCCGACATCACCACCATCATGGACACTCAAAATATCCCATATTGATAACTTGACGAGTTTGTGCCATTGTCGTTGATTCAACGGGAGATAATATGACTTGAAGCGAGAATAATGGTGGATATTACCAAATGCAAATAATTCCAATGTATTGAGGAATTTGTCATCTTCAGAGGAACTGGTCACATGACTAAGCTCTATCAATTGACCAAATACCAGATATGTATCATCTTCAAGTAATTTAATTGCCAGTTCCATATCACCTTCAACTATTTCAGGTAACTAACTCCGGATACATCTGCGCGACCAAATAATCGATGGTTTTTACTATGAGCCATTGGTTGCAAAAAGAGCTGGAATTGGAATTTCCACCAAAAACCCGGAGAGTCGATGCTATGGACGAGATGATATCGGCATTGGACTCGTTGGAGTATCTAATGTGACTCATTAAATGTACTGGTAGACTCGGATGGGTGAGAATATCATATATCTCGGCTGCGAGTGAGTCTACACTCGAATCCGTAGGTTTTTTGGGGGTTTCTTCATCTTCAGTTGGTCCTGAGACAGTGCCCCCAAAAACTGTCTTACGTAGTCCGGATACAACACCAGCTAATGAGTTGTCGGACATAACCTTCGATTGAACCAATCCTTTCACCAAGAGTTTCTTGCAAATTCTATTGATTTTGCTGCATAACGAGACATTGACAGTCATCAACTGAGACACACTTCTGATAATACTAGCAAGTAATGGCTTTCTGGTACTAAAACCAGTGATAGTATCAAGGAGCAGAAATACCTGGTTATCCAACAAGTTATGGTCAGTGTCATACTCGTTTTCACTGGTGATGACTAAGTAACTGAGATCCTTATAACTCTTTGAGATGGTAGATTTGATTCGAACTGTGATCGATTCTTTGGTAGTTTTGGGTTTGGCGACACGGGATTTTTCATCAAGCTTTATTTTAATTGCCAGAACCACTTTTTGAATCAATGATAGTATGAAAGTCTCGTCACTTAACTTGTCGATCACCTTCACGAGAACTAAATCAGCTACTATGGTCTCTACGAAATGCATTCCAATATGGGTATCCAATGACTTGGTATTTACAAAAATGCAATTGAGTAAATTCTTGACAAGTACTCGTAAATATTGGATCTTAGCTTCTTCACTTTCAAATACCACATGTTTTGATGCTAAATACCGTTTAATCACTTCCGCATCTTCAATATCTTCCATTACAACGTTGGTTTGAGTTATGAAATCATGATGTTCCTCCACAATCCTCAAGTCTTTCTCGCCTGCGAGTTCCTTTATGTGGTGATTCAATATAGCAGCAACTTCGTCAATTCTATCTAACATCTTATCACTGGTAGCTATCAGAGACAACCGCATACTCAAGCTACGGACCATCTCACACAACACATGATACACATTATGGACAAATTCCAAGTTGTCAGTGTTCAACTTGGTTAAGTACCACAGACACACGTAATTGGCCATGATACTGGCCAAGAACATATGCAATTCAAAGTTCAACTTACGAGACTCCCCTACCAATGGGGGAAGGTTATTGGTGAGTTGTTTTAGCACCGTACCTCCGTCGTTGGAAACCTGGTACCGTTTAGGGAGATACAATTTACACAAGAGTCTGAACTCCTCAGTGTTGACCACAGGGTCCAATTTCATGGCATCAGCCAATTTCTTGCTGGTGTTCTTTCTTATATAGTTCTTTTCTCGATCGATGAGACTGTAGAATTTGGTGGAAGTCGAAGTCGTGGGAGAAGCTTTGGGGGTCGACGCTACCGACTTGGTATACTGGAGATCTGGGAAGTTTCTCTTGTCCATTGTCGTGTTTTTATGGGTTTTTTTTAAAAAGCTTTTTTATTTAGTCTCTCTAATTTCTCAAGGCCTTTTATCTTATCTGAAAAATTCGGTCGCAGACTTTTCAATGACATTAGCCAGAAGGTTCACTTCGTCATGTACGAAGTTCATCCCGTTGATAGACAATTACAAAACCCTTAGACATATACATTTCGAAGGTACTACATTATTTGAGGAAGGTCAAAGACTCCAACAATCTATACTAGATGCAAACTTATCGTTCAAAGAAATTGAACTGAAAATCAAAAAGAACCAGAATGACCTTGCTAAACAAGGATTCGAAATCAATGATTACGAAAAGGGGATTCTTGACAAGATATTGGAAATGAAGCCTCATCCGACTCTTTTGACATTCCAGTTTAATAACGTATACACAGGGGGAAAAAAGGTTAAAAAGGACCCCACCATCAACCAACAAATAGAAGCATTTGAGAAGTTGGGTTGCAAATTCCATCAACTTGAAAGAGGGGGGGATATTACATGGCATGGACAGGGTCATATGGTTGCATATTTGATCCTTGATTTGAAAAAATTCCAAAATTTGACCGTCAGGTGTTTTGTCGATAGTGTTCTTTTGAAATCTCTCCAGGATTTATTGAAAAAGAACTATGAATTACCCAGTTATCTCAACAAAAACCCTGGGGTGTGGATGCAACCTGATGATTTGAAGATAGCATCTGTTGGAACCAACATCCAACGGGGGATAACTAGTTACGGAATTGGATTCAATGTTAGTCCTGATTTGAAGTACTTGAATACTTTCACCATGTGTGGATTACCTGGAGCTTCGGCCACTTCGCTCAAGGAATTGACGGGGTTGGATGTGCCGATTAAGGACATGGCATTTCAGTATTCTAAGGAGATTGCCAAGAATCTTAATATCACTACCGTGGAGCATATGGACGGCAACGACATCAAGAACCAACCAGCCACTTAGTACATAGTAATAGACATCTAACTAGCTCCAGTAGCTCCAGTAGCCCCAGAAGATGCGGAGGTAGCCGTGTCAGCCTGTTGGTCTGCCGTCTCAGGACGATTCACTTGTACGGCGAGAGACTCGTTCCCCAACTCGCTAGACTCACTGGTAAGATTCAAGGGTTGGTCCCCATGGGATTTGTCTCCTCCCATGGATACCCTTCTTCGCTGATCTTCTAGCTGATAACGACTCAAATTGAACTTCAACCTCGACTTCTTGTTCCTCAAGAAATTTAACCTCAACAATTTATCATTGATTATATCTCTGTTTTTATCGCTAGGATCCCGGGATTTGTGGATCGATTGTAATCGTACCTTCTGTAATTCAATCTTGTTGCGCATGTTATGGGTTCTGTGTCTAAGGGCTTCTAATTCCAGTCCATATTTCCTCTTCAATGACTCGACTTTAGGTTGAAGTTCGTCCTGGACGATCTTGATCGAATTCTGGAGATCTGCTTCTGCTACAAGTCCAAATACATTATCGGTTTTAAGGATTTTATTGAGACGGTGGACATCGGTGGTGGATGCCTCAACGATACGAATCGAGTCGGCAAGGAGATCTGTCGATGTTCGGAGAGATGCCACACAGCTGGCAAGTTGATCTGACATTTGTTAAAGTGATAAGAATGTGTTTATGTTTAATCGCGACGCGAAATAGAGAGAAGAGGAAAAAGAAGAGGAAGAAAATGCCAAATTATATGCAGGACACTTACATCAGTAGAATAAGTCCCTATTAAAATGGATGAATTTAGGGGGTTTATGGGTGAAAAGGGGTGGGATGATTCTACGGGTGTATCTGAATGGGTAGAGGGTTTTTTGGCCAATTTCTAAACCCAAATACACTTAGTAGGTATGTGTTTGTGTGTGGGTTTGTTTATTTATATACAGGACACGAACCTCAGTCAATTAATCCCCATTCAATTCCACATAAAACCATCTCTTTCACCTCAAAAAAAAAGCCAAATACATATAAACACCACACCAAAAACACCCGTACACTATTTACTCTCCTATCCAGCCTATAAAAGCCTCAAACTTCACCAGTTTAAATCTCTCACTGCTGTCTCGCTATCTTATTTTCCCCAGCTGCAGGACTCTCACTCACACTCTCACACTCACTGGAAATCTCCAGATGATCCAATGAATCGGTCAGATATTCCCATTCATCTCGACATATCAGCCATGGAACCAACCCACAATTCCGGCCCCGAAACAACAGGAATCCGTGGAAATAGACGGCGGTCAAATTCACAGAGTCAAGTCGTGATTACTCCCCAAATTGGTCTATCAAATGGCCCCAGTACAAGACCAGATAATAACCCTACAAATACCTTACAAGGAGCCCCAACAAAACGGAAACAAGTTCAATATTTCGTGACTCTCTCGTCATTGAATGACACGTTTGTCACCAGACATATATCGGTACCATATTTCCCTGAGACCAGGAAATTGGGCCGACCCACTGGAGCCAAAATCAAACCCGACGTCACCAATGGATTTTTTGACTCTAGAGTATTGAGTAGAAATCATGCTATAATGTATATTGACCCGGTGACGGGGAAATTGAATTTGAAGGATTTGGGATCTTCCAATGGAACTTATGTCAATAACAATAAACTCGATACTGAACCAGTTGAGGTGGGTGTAGGAGATAATATCTGTTTTGGATTTAATATCCAGGTGGGGATTAATCATAAACAAATCAGTTGTAAAATCGATGATATCAGTATCATGAATGATTTATCATCCAAACCGAGTGGGTTTGACCAGATTACTCCTGTAGATCTGGCAGAGTATAAGCATTATCAGTATATCCAGGATTTGTATAATAAGATCTCGATTCAGAATCGGAAACTGGAATTAAATGAAACTTCCAAGAAACCACCGGTGACCTTTGAGTCGGCTCTTTTTAGTGATATCAACCCGGAGATTGAAGATCATCTTCTTGGACTTTATTCCAAGGCTAATAATGGGATCTTCAAAAATAGTGGTACTGCTTCTGGTCTGAGCTTAGAAAATTCCATCAACTTGTTAATGAACTGTTTTGCCAAACTTAAACAGCAAACATCTTCTTTGACATCAATGGAGTCATTTCTAGAGTCATATCAGAGTAAATTGAATCAATTGAACGAATCGTACTTGAATGAGCAAATGAACCTCAAATTTAAGGAATTGAATGATTCTATAGCAAATGAAAAATCCACAAATGAGAAGCTTGTCAATGACTTCAAGTATTTCAGAGACGATAACTTTAAGAAATTGAAAAAGCTAGAGGAGAAGGTGTTTCAATTGAAAGACGAAAAGCTGCAATTAAACAAGAAAATCAAGAGTTTAGATAATGCTATAGAGCTGTTTCAAACTTCTCAAAACCCAACGTCCTCATTAGCTATCCCGGTCGGTACAAAACCCATTGTAGTCGCTCCACCTGAAATAGAAGGCAAAACCGAGGCCAAAGACGAAGTCAGCGACTCCAAGATATCTCTCAGCGAACTAGGAGATGAAATTCCTCCCACCGGTCAAATAGTTCTGCAATTGACAGATAAAGAGCCAATAGAAGTTGAGAGAAGTACCGTAACCCATAGAAGACACACTAGTAACAATTCCAGTGTCAATGGAAGTCGTAGTATCAGTCCAGGGGTCAATGAACCCCATTCTAGTACTAGTACTAATCCTAGTTCAGGTTCTGACAGTGAGCCAAAAACAGAAGAAGATAGAAAACGGGAAGCTCAGGTAGATGAAGATACTGATTTAAGATATAACCAGAATACAGTATTTCTCGTATGTGCCGGGTTAATATTTGCATTCATAATCCACCACAATTTGGGTTAGTTCATTTATGGATCATTAATCCGTAATTATATAGTCGTCTAATGCATAATGTGAATCATAGTGTGTATATGAGATGTCTCATTTTCATTTCTCACCTGGAAAGTGAAAAATTCATCGTACGATATGTTCACCATCACCAAACATATCCCACGACCAGTCACAACCGTCCAATTCCGGACTCTTATCACGCCTCTTGCCGTGATAGGTAGCATGTTCTATACTGAGAGCAATCGACTCGCTGACAAAATGGCTGCCGGGAAATTGCATTACGATGACCCTAATACTCAGTTAAATCAAGCATCTAAACTTGAATTCAGTCGTCCTGACTCCAAATACCCAGGACATGTCCCCCTCCATACATTCGAACGGGCATTAATGTTCATAGGAAGCTCAATTGGGTCATATTTCCATCCTGAAAGAAACGAGTTCATTGTGGGTCTTGGTGAATCTACTGCCTTACCTTTTGTATTGAGACGCATTCAGAAAACCATGTTACTGGACCCTATAGGCCGTCAAATTTTACAGGAAAAACCCCGGATCACTTCCACATCATTAAACCTTGATTATCTTAGATCACTTCCAGAAAACTCTATCGGACATACTTATATTAAATGGCTAGATCGAGAAGGAGTTAGTCCCGATACTAGAGTGTCAGTTAGATACATCAATGACCCCGAATTAGCATATATTTTCCAGAGATATAGAGAATGTCATGACTTCTATCATGCAGTAACCGGGTTACCGATTATCATTGAGGGGGAGATTGCCGTTAAGGTATTTGAATTCATGAATATTGGTATTCCAATGAGTGGATTGGGAGCTCTTTTTGCTCCTTTCAGATTAAAACCTAGTCAGAAGGAAAGACTCAAGAATATCTATTATCCATGGGCTGTAAGGACGGGATTGAACTCTAAGCCTTTAATCAATATCTACTGGGAGAAGATGTTGGAAAAGGATATAAATGAGTTTAGAAGAGAGATGAACATTGAACAACCGCCGGATTTACGGTCACTTCGTCGGGAATATTACGACAAGTTAAAGAAGAGAAAGTTAATTATGTAGTAATGAAAGATAATATTGGCAGAGTAGTTTATTGTGTTTGTGTATATGGATGTTGTTGAAGTGCGTTGATCGGGTCAGTATTGCTGCAAATTTGAGACATCGGAATTATCATGCATAACTACTGTCATCATGTCCATTATAGCCCAACACAAGTCGGAAATACAATTTCCTAAACTGTTATAAAATTTTATAGTATTATACTCTCTATCATTACTACTATGCAGTCTTTATCATTTACAAACCTTTCAGTCATCACATTGGTTGACCCAGCATCATCATTCTAAGCCTGCGCAAGCCTCGCGTCGTCTAATCAGCCGCATTAAGCAATAGTGAAATTTCTAAAATAA
The DNA here is from genome assembly GCA_030572355.1 of Yamadazyma dendronema. Taxonomy (NCBI): domain Eukaryota; kingdom Fungi; phylum Ascomycota; class Pichiomycetes; order Serinales; family Debaryomycetaceae; genus Yamadazyma; species Yamadazyma dendronema. The sequence continues at coordinate 725,118 of JAJLZP010000008.1, forward strand.
CTATGTCAGGTTTACTATATAAAATATTCCTTAAAAAAGTATGTATATCCTTATAAAACTTCCAAAACCCCATACTAACTATAGACCAATCTTGACTCGCTCATCAAAGTCGGGGAACCTCAGGATAATGATCCATATTTTGAAGAGATCCCAGAAAATGAATTACATTTCTATCAACGTAAAGGTGCCAAAAGAAAAAGAAGATTGCCCGGATTCATCCCCCAACACGATCTCAAGATCTTGAATTCTGTCAAGAGAAAGGCCTATCGTTTAGATCTTCAATTGAGTATATGTGGAGTTCGGTTAGGATGGGCGGGAATCATTGGTTTGATTCCATGGATTGGGGATATCTTTGCTGTGTTCTTTGCTATGCAATTGGTGCACAAAGCGGAGCAGATCGAAGGTGGATTACCACCGGCCATAGTTCTGAAAATGAAGTCCAATGTGGTGTTTGACTTTGTTATGGGGTTAATCCCGGTAGTTGGAGATTTCATCAATATCATGTATAAATGTAATTCTCGAAATTTCATTCTATTGGAAAAGTACTTGGTGGAAAAACACAGTTCGTTGCAAACCACCCGACCACCTCATGATGGCTCCACCAGACCCATGGAAAACATGACCAAGTCCGAATTGGAGGCATTGGAACAGTCTCAGTTACAACAGGATCATGGGCCTAAGAAAAATGAAATGCTTGTATAACTAGGTTAATTGTTGTTCTAAATAGGCGATTCTATGCTTGAAATCATCAATAAACATTTTCAATTGATCGAGTTTAGAAAATTCCATTTGAAGGTCCCGACATTGATGGAGTATTTTATCAATCTCTTCATACTTGTGGGATAATTCTAAATGGTTATCAAGATGCTGCTTGACAAGAGTCTCTTTCTCATTCACTGAACTGTAGACAGTATCAGATAACGATGAAATATGATCGTTGATTTTGTAAATGAGATAATCAAAATTGAGAGCCAATTCTTTAAGGCCAAGTGGATCCTCCTCTCGTTCATTTTCAGGTATTCCCTCGTCTCTCACAACTTCATCTCCCTCTGTCCCACGCCCAATCTGGTCTCTCTCACTCTCACTCTCACTCATGTCTCAGATATTTTTCACTCCTCAGTTGTGAGAAAATGAAAATCGCAAATTTCGTTCATCCACTTATCAACCATGTCTTCCAGCTCAGGGTCTTATTCACTTTCCAAAATCAACCCCAAGCTTCTTAGAAGAATATGTATGTACATATAAGGGATATAAGATCCTTTAATTGCCAATTGGGTTTTTCCCGTTTTTTTTCCTCGGGTTTTTAACGGTTCCCTGACCCAATTCTTGCCTTTCTGGGCAATCCTCCCTATTTCACAAATACTAACCAACAGACCGGGCTTGTAGACCCACTTTAGAAGAACCTAATCTCGCATTGAACTTGGAAATCTGTGACTATGTCAATGCAAAACAAGGATCGATCCCAAGAGATGCTGCCATTGCTGTGGCCAAGTTAATCAGTCAAAGAGATCCCCAAACCAGTGAATTGGCCTTATCATTATTAGATAATTTAGTCAAGAATTGTGGTTACCCATTTCAATTACAGATTTCTAGAAAGGAATTTTTGAATGAATTGGTCAAACGATTTCCTGAAAGACCTCCCTTGAGATACACTAGAGTCCAAAGAATGATCTTGGCTCAAATAGAAGAATGGTATCAGACCATCTGTAAGACTTCCAAATACAAAGATGACTTTGGTTATATCAAAGACATGCATAGATTATTGGGACGTAAGGGATATATTTTCCCCGAAGTTAAGGTTGAAGATGCTGCTGTATTGAACCCATCTGATACTTTGAAATCTTTTGAAGAATTACAGAAAGAAGAGGAGGTGGTCAACAGTGCAAAGTTACAGGAGTTGATTAGACGTGGTAGACCTCAAGATTTACAGGAAGCCAACAAGTTGATGAAGATCATGGCAGGTTTTAAAGAAAGCAATAAGACCGAAGAGAATAAGCAGCAAATTCTTGATGATATTTCCAGATTGAAGAGAAAGGCAGAAATTTTGGATGAAATGTTATCTCAAATGCAACAAAATGGTGACAAAATTGAAGATTCGAATGAAGCTCTTCATGAATTGTATGGATCTGTAAAGAGTAACCAACCTATCATCAATAAAATCATTGAAGAGGAGAATGATAACGAGCAAAGAGTCAATGAATTATTATCATTGAATGATAATATCAACAATTTGATAGATAAATTCCAATTATTGAAAGGTGGTAAGATTGATGAAGCCGCAAAGATCAAACCTAGCCTTAACCAGGATTTGAACTTGATTGACTTTGATGATGATGAGCCAATCAGTAACGACCAAACTGGAAAAGACTCACAAGGATATAATGATTTGTTGAGTGATTTGACCAATTTATCATTCAATGGTGATCAATCCAAGAAATCTAACGGTGATATATTGAATCTTTTTGGGTCTGGAGGATCCATTGCCTTGGGTAATCCTTCTGCACCTTCACAACCACATTCTCAACCACCACAACTGCAACTGCTTGATCTTTTGGAAGGTTTCAACTCTCCATCTCCTCAATTACAATCCAACACCCAACCAATTCAAAATTCGAATTTGGACCCATTTGGATTTGATTTTCCTTCAAGCACTCCATCTAACGTTCAAAATTCATCTACTTCAAACAAGAAACTCATCAAACAATCTGCTAGCTTGAAAATTGAAGTTGAACATTCCAAGGCCACCTCTTCATCCCTTGTTGGCAAGTTCATATTTAGTAACTTGTCATCTTCGACGATTTCTGGTTTTAAATTTATGGTGGCAGCTCCAAAGACCTGTAGATTAGACTTAAAACCACAAAGTGGGGATTCAATGTATGGATTCTCAAACAATGGTATCAGTCAAGAATTTTCCATTCAAAATGAATCCAATAAGCTTTTGAAAGTTAAGTGGAAGGTCGAATACTCGATTAACGGACAACATCAAGAAGAAACTGGGGTTAGTGAGTTAACTGATTAGCGATTCAATATTCAATTCGTAACATACATTAAATGACTCTATAGCAATAAACATTATAGATGTTAAAGACAAAGAGATCAGAGAAACAAATACAAAACCTAAACATATATTCGCCCATTCGTAACACATCAACTAGTACTTAATTACTCTAGGGTTTGACCAAAGTATCATCAATGATGAAAACATAGCCATTATCAACCTGTTTAGCCAAAACCACCTTTATCTTCTTCCCATCAATAACCATATGGATATTTCCCTGGAAATCAATAATTTCAACTTCCTTACCACTCAACAAATTAACCTTAATAGATTCCTTAGATATCTTTATATCTTCGAAATTCAACACGACATGATTGGAAATGAAGTAATTCAAATTAGAATCAGCAATTTCATCTTCATTACCTTCAGTCAACAGTTTAGGAAACTCCCATGGTTTCAACCCGTTCAACTTGTAAGTGATAGCATTATCAGTAGGGGAGATAATCAACAAAGATTCACTACTGGACTCAGTTTTTTCGTTGAGTTCTTTGTTATCTCTAAGATATCCAGCAAATATAGAAATATCTCTGAGTTGAGGAAGAATTGATTGCAACAAAGTGCCATCTTGAGTACCTCCATTCATGACCACCTGGTCACGTTTTTTGGATGATTTTTCCTCTTCCAAAGAAACGGCAAAATCCGCCAAATGTGCGACGTTTTTAGGGGTTCTTTTATCGAGCCCCTTTGGCACAGGGACCCCAATCTTGAAACCTGGAAGAGGCATAATATTCTTGGGAGGAGCGGCTCTTTTTTGGTTCTGTTCCAGATCAAGATCTTGTTTGAAATTACTCAAGTCAAACACGTTCTTGGAGAGGACTGATACCACGAGATATAATAAAATGATAGATGATCTCATGACAATAAAGAGTTGATTAAATTAATAATTTCAATTGCGAATGAGAAGTTGTGCACCACCCGGAAAAGGCAGAGAGATCAGAATAGAGTCATAGAATAGTTTTATAAATATACATCTTCATTTTGATTAACGTATTATTATGGGACTACAAAAAACCAATAATACAATGTCCCCTATATATTAAGCTGTTTATCGTAAACTTTTTTTCACTAGTACAAAGTGAAACCGAGAGCAGCAGCACCGGCAATCAAACTCAATAAAGCTCCACTGACACCGGCAGAAGAAGCAGCATCTTCAGAAGAAGTAGAATCAGAAGAGTCACTGTCTTCATCATCGGAAGAAGCAGTAGAAGTACCGTTGGAGTTACCAGACTTGGAAGAAGAAGAAGAAGTTTCCTTATCAGCACCAGAACAGTAGTATTTGTCACCCTTAATGTCACCATCAGAGTTTAAGTCATTGAATTCTTCACAAGTTAATTCACCCTTAGATCTCAAGTTGAAACCACCAGACACAGAATCCAAGGATTCAAAAGTACCGTTATCGAAAGTACCATTAATGTTAACGGCACCACCAATCTTAGCTAATTCTGGGAATCCAGAGAAGGATTCCAATTTATCATTATCAAAGATAAGTAAAGCACCACCAAGAGAAGTTAATTCTGGGAAGTCAAGTTCTTCTAAGTCGGAGTTTCTACCAATGGTTAAAGAGTTACCGATGGATTTCAAACCCTTCAATTCAATCTTATCAATGGCATTGTCAACGAATGATAAGTATCCAGTAACTTTAGTCAAGTTGGCGGCGGAAAAGGAAGAAATAGATTGTAAATCAACATTCTTAGCTTGAGATAATTGATCTAATTTGACATCAACTTGATCAGCATTGTGAGAAATGGATAACAAGTCGGTAACTTTTTGTAAACCAGAATCAATGGTTTGGATATCACCGTTGTTGTTAACATCGAAAACCTTCAATTCAACAACATTGATACCTTCTAAAGTACTCAAACCAGTATCAGAAATGACAACTTGTTCAGCAGAAGTAATACCAGAAGTCAAACCAACAGATTCTAAAGCTGGTAAGGCAGTCAATTTCAAAGAACCAACGGTAGTTAATTGGGCCAAGTTTAAGTTACTTAAAATGGTGTTACCGTCTAATTCCAACTCCTTAGAAACCAATTGTAAAGTGGCAGCATTAAAGGTGGTGGCCTTAGTAGCATTGAAAATTCTCAAATTACCGTATAATTGTTCCAAACCATTCAATTCAATGGTTCCAAAAGAATCACCTTCAACAGTGACATCACCAACAGCAGTTGGACAAGCAGCAACCGAGGCAACATCAGCAGAAGCGGTGGCAGTGAAGTCATCGAAACTACAAGCTGATTTGACATCTGGAGTGGCAGTAGTTAAAGTAGAGTCTAAAAAAAAACGTTAGTAACGACGATTAAATTTCACGAAAATTTCATGAAAGCTGAAAATTTTTTTCAATTGTCATGATTTGAATTACATACTGTTAGCAGCGGCAGCTAAAGCAACGAAAGCTGAGATGGTAAAGACAGATTTGAACATCTTGCAACGACTGATCAGAAACAATTTCTAAAAAAAATTTCACAAGGATAGGGGGAAATCAAACCTATTTAAATGGTTGGGAGGGCGGTGTTGAGTTTTTTTTTTCAATTAATTTTTCTTTCCTTACGACTGCTATTTAGAGCCATACAATAGTGAGACATAACCATGAGTTCCGGGGCTGAGCCGGGCAATTGTGCACCGCGAGTGTCATCATTTCTCGCCCCAATTAGGGGCAAACTCTGTGGCGGCTTCGTACCAAGTTCTCCGCCGGGTTTGGTCCCCCCGCCTTTAAACCGACCTTGTGCCGAAAGCCAGCCATTTTTTTCGACGTATATTTTTTTTCGCCCATAATTATTTTTCTTACATTTCAAGGTTTTTTTGCCTGATTTGCTGGGTAGTTACCTGATTCGACGATAAACTCCCATGTGGTTACCCAGCCCACTATTTATATTTACATCATTGTTGCGACCCCACAAATGTTGCAACCGTCCGGATATTATATTTAGAACCTTGAATCATGGGGTATCCCTATCTCTATCCTTGTAATCACCCTTGCACGTGCACGTATGTTAGACCTGTGCTACTAATTGTGGTGACTGTGCCTCAAATGTTTATCTGCGCTTCTAATTGCAGGGATGCTCGGAAGCTAATTGGGAAATGTCTCGACCGAGCATCATTGTACCTTCTCGTTTAAATGAAATGTAAATAAAGCCCTAGAGCCACATGAAGTGGGGCCATATATAGATAGGTAATTATTACTATTTAGCCTATTGTGGAGGGGAGATTGTATTTATTGTCGTCTTGTGACACTACTGCTACTTTATATTACCGAAGTTTGGATTTACAAGGTGATCGCTCCTGCCTGGTTCATAATCTTTAGTGCTGCTATTAATAATAATTCCTATTCAGGTATGAGGCAAAATATTCAATCTGAGGAATTATAAATGCGTGTGAGGACTAACTTGTCCTAGTGATTCTTGTCATTACAGCACACCACCCCCACTAATTAAGTCGACTGGGCACTTCTTCTTCCCATTGAAATAGGCATGAATTTCAACATCTTTTTCTCTTGGCAAGAGAGTTAAGACTATCTCCTAAACAATCTAACGTACACTAGTTTAAATACTTCTTCAAATGTCCAGATAGTTAATTGCCCGTCTGATTCGTCTCAGTTGTCATTCCAAGAATACAATCCAACTCAATGTTTGACCAACTACTTCAATAACCTCACCATCAATCCTACCAATGAGGTTACTGGTAATAAGATTATATATATGTCAAAAGAATCACTGTCCCATAAAATCCTGTA